>JAYRBT010000082.1:93845619-93882981 GCA_036023395.1 Myiotriccus ornatus | reverse complement strand
TGATCCCTTGTCCATCCTGTAGGTGCTGTGTGATTGCACTCAGGATGATCTGCTCCATAACCTTGCCAGGCACTGAGATCAGGCTGACAGGCCTGTAGTTTCCCGGGTCCTCCTTGCAGCCCTTTTTTTAGATCGGCGTGACATTCGCCAACTTCCAATCATCTGGGACCTCCCAAGAGAGCCAGAACTGTTGGTAAATGATGGATAGCGGCTTCGCAAGCTCTTCTGCCAGCTCGCTCATCACCCTAGGATGGATCCCATCTGGTCCCATGGACTTGTGTCAATCAATCTTGTGTCAATCAATCAAACTTGTTAAGAGATCAGCTCTTAAAAAATAATTTCCAGTCATCTCCAGCTTCTTTATCCCTCTCAAAGGGATCCTTTACTCCCACGGATCCCAGAACAGAGGACACAAATGCAAGTGGCAAAATGAAGAATTACCTGTATTTAATGTGTGAGATAACAGCATATCCACTATTATTTTAGAGGTAAATATTACTAAACACAGCTACCTAGGTAAAGAAAGCCTTACAGAAAGGGGAAATGGGATATTATAAGTTTAAAATAAGAAGGCAGTTCCTCTTCTCCTGTCTAGTTTTCATTAGATGGAGAAAAGACTATATAGTACACTGAGGAAGACGCACTATGCATTCACATTCTAAAGAAACAAGACGACTGCATGGGAGACATTATTAGACTAACTCATTTGGTGCGGTAATTTTTCATTGACAGATGAAAAGACAAATTTCCATTGAGTCATCCCCCTATCTCTGATGCAGTTTTTTGTTCTCTGCAAATACACCTTTTCCCTGTCAGGCAAAGATAGTTTGCTTTGTGCTGCAGTTTTATCTTTATTCCCTACAATGCCTGACAACGGGGTTTTGAGACAATATTCTTTACAATGTCTCATGTGGTGCAGATAATTATGAGTTTGCACGAGTCTGTGTTGTCCATATCTAACCATTTATTCAAATACGTATCAAAATCGGTAGGGTGCACTAACAGGATCCAACTGAGCATACAAGAATGTTATTCTACCTCCCCTAGAATAAACATCTACTGCTGTGAACAATTCAGTCTTTAAATGCCATCAGCGTGCAAGAAAATAGAAAATTACAAATCAATGTATACCACAGACTTAAGTGCATTTTCCAGCTGCTAAAATAAATTACTCTCATATGCACAACAGAGAACATCTGAAACAAATCGTGACATGAAAAAGCCTGATTAAAACCATCTCCATTGAGTGTTCTCCACTAGAACACTGAATGTGTCATTTTTTTTGAAGCACTGTGGCCAAACTATCATAATTTACTACTAATAATAGCAATGTTTATAATCCATTCTGCAACCAGAGCATTTTCTGTAGCACCATAATGCATTAGACTCAATTTTCCTTAATAAGATTCCATCTTATTAAAACTTTGCTGTTACAATGCACATCTTCCTTTTTAATTCAGAAAAGCATTTATTTCTTGCTACCTGCTAGAATCATCTTTCAACTATCACTGGCATTGCATACTACTTAAGACTAATCTACTTACTGCAAATTACATCCATGTGCCATATTACTGGGCTTCATCACAAGCTAAACTACCTCTGTACATCAGGTGTGAGAAATATTGTACAGTTGCGTCACATTACAGCTGTGTCTCATTTAACCTCATCACATAAATAATAGACTGCTCTTGGCTACCATCAGATGTTGTAAGTCAATTTCATAATCAGTGTAGCCTGAAGATTTTTTTTTTATTTTTATTTTTTAATTCAGGAGGAGGACTCTAATAACTGAGAATGCTTACATATTTTCAGCCTTAGGGCTGCCTTTTTTTTTTTTAATCAAATAATTTTACATTCTGTTGTGTGTTGTGCAGAATAATTCAGAAGAGCATCCAAGCTAACATTTTGCCTCCACTCCTGAACTGTATCAACACAGTCCTATACGAACAAGTTAACCTTGTGTTGCCGTAGCTATACTTTTCTTTGAACCCGCACACAGTTTCCCAAATCTACACTAAGGAATCACTTTGCCTAAGGCTGCACTGCCTTTAAAGCTTAACACAAACTATCAGACCTTCCAAACCATATAATAAAAATAATACCTGGGGTTACTCCTTAGAAACTTTGCCTTTTTGAGGTTTTTAGGTAAAGCAGAACATTTTCAGAATCTACCTAGCTTCATGTGGTACAGAAAACTGAGTAGTTCCAAGGGAGAACTAGACAAAAACATTTTTATGATATCAAGGCAAATACATAAGTAATTTGCAGAGGAGGGGCTGTGAAGAATTTTTAAATCTATGCCCATTGTTGATTCTTGGTTCACTGACAAAGACCTGCTGGCACAAGAATAATTTCAAAGCAATCTCTTGCTTCAGCTTAGCTGAACAATTACATTTCAACCATACAAATTAACTGAGAGGAAGTGAAATACAAACCACTTTCTATGCAAACCTTAGCAGCAAAGTCCAACTGACTCCACTCAGTCATTTTACAGTGGAACCATCCTGACTCTTCCACCCAAAGAAAATTACTTCATATGCCCTATAGAAGTTAACACAGAAGGATATAGAAACATTGGGATTGACTCTCAGGTACAGTGAAAATAAGACGCTTGGAACAGAATTCACTGAGGAGACAGGAACTGCTAGTTGGGAGCTGGATTGCTATTGAAGAAACAGTTGGTTAGAGCCTGGTGCTGGTAACACCATGATTTCAATCCCTGTTCAATCCCTATAGGGGCCATTCACTTAAGAGTTGGACTCGATGATCCTTGTAGGTCCCTTCCAACTCAGAATATTCTGTGAAATCTGAGAGAATTATTCAAGACAAAAAGTGCAGAAGCCCCAAGGTCAACAATGAGGATGAACTAGAACTGCACACTTAGTAAACAGCTCTTCAGTGCGTGACTGTAGGGCAGTGATAACCAAGAGCATATTATCAAATGAATCCTGACCTACAAACTGAAGATTGCTCATCAGTGCAACCCCATGGGGAGAGCAGATACTTGGAAAGGACATTTGCGTGACTATCTCTAGATTTACTGCCGCAGTTTCAAGATACTTTGGCTGGAAAGGGGAAAAGGGAAAGGACATGAACTTCACTTTGCTCAGCTAACCCAGTATAACTGGAACAGCAGCTCAGCTACTTTTAGAATTCTTTTCAGCATCTATTTCCAATCACTAATCTTCACTTAGGGAAAGAAAAATCTGTTTTTCAGAGAGACCTTACAAAATTGTCTTTCTCACAGTAATCTGATTTTGAAACATTACAAGAGGATGGAATTTACCATTCATTACACGACTGCAGGTGCTTCAACACAAGATCAGTGCTTCCAGTGTAATGCTGGAAAGGCAGAGAAAGAAATATTTCAAAGAGCACAGGGATACACCTTCTCAAAAAGTCAATGAGGGAAATGAGAATACCAAGAAGTAAATTACGTATTGACTGAACTTTACACATTTCAAATGTATGATCATGTTTAACTATGCTTATCACTTAAGTCCTGCTGGGATCAAACCCTTTCCTGCAGATATGCTTCTGTCAATATTCTCACTGAAAAAGAATATGGGACTATGGAAGAAGCAGGTGGTCATTTTATTCACAAAACCCCAAACTAGATGTATGCATAGATACTCAAAGAGAGATTTTGTAGAAAGTACCTTTCAAGTCACTGGTTAAAATTCAGTCAAAGAAATTCAACATAGCCTTCTTTCATTATAAGATATGCTACCTTAGAGACTTCAAGGCAGCAGGATAAGATCAGCCACATAACTGAAAAGCAGGCAACACAGACAGAAACTCCTCGCATGTCAAAACCTATTTCTCCCCACAGTTAACTGAAGAAATGTGAAAGCAATGAAGCTGCAGGTTTATGCTACTGCAAGTTGGAATTTCTGGATGATGATGATGCTGATGCTAACATGCTGCATCATCCTTAGTATCTCTAGAGGAAGCAAAGCTAAAAGGATGTGACTGCAGAGCTACTTGCCCCTGTCTGGAGGTGACATTCCCAGGGTGAAGCTGCTGACGCTGATGCACCATTCTTGGTCCACTTAGAATATCTCTTCCTAAAGGAAGTACTTTGCACAGCCTTAAATTCATTTAAAATGCTAACTAGGAAAAGTATCACCTGTAATATCAACAGGAGTTTTCTAAACCCAGTGAACAAGATTAACCAATTTCAGTGCAAATTACAAAATTCCTTTCAGCTTAAATTAACTCATTAAACTCACTTACATGCTTTCATTAAATTCCCCTTTATGCTAACATTCTTTAGTGGCAGGAACACACACATACAGACACACAGAGGACCAGAGAAGTTCTGGACCATTACCATGAGTGATCACATGCCCCAAAACCCTGCCAGGTTGTACACAGCACCCTGCCAGAAAACCCCCTTGAGTATGGTTTTCCTGGGAGCAGTGGGTCTGTGAGGGGAAGCCCTTCCCTTGGGGTTGGGATGTCAGACAAGGACACTTCCTGGGACTGAGTGCCCTAAACCCTTCTCCTGGGGGACTGACTATTTTTGATATGGATACTCTTGAGTGATGCTTCAACCCTTTGGGTGAAGCAAACTGATCTTCTGGGTGTCCCTAAATGAGGGAAGTGGGGTGGGTGGGTGTAGTTGCTTTTGGGTATTTCCATGACAGTCAGTAAACTGCCACAATAGTTAAACTGAGCATGTTCACAAAAGGACGCTCTCTTTTCCCCTCTCCCTATTTTACAACCTGAAAGTTCTGCTAGCTGAGACAAATCTCACATGGCTCTGTGACTTCTCTCACTGCCTCTCAGAAAGTTACGGCAGTGTAATGTGAAAACGAACATTATTGAAAGTGGCAGGGGAAAAGTGCTGGTTTATGATTTATGTCCTTTAGAGAATAGATGACTAGAAAGTTCACTAAGTCCCTGTTGCAAGATTGTAGCTACCATACATACTAAATTAATGCTTCAGTTCACATTTTCCTTACAAATGCCTAAACCTGTCCAGTTCTGCTGGTTGTAAACTGATACTGCCCAAGTTACATACTCTGTATAATGTTGCCATTTTATAAATTTATATTATACTGCAATCTTCTGTCTCTCAGTTGCTTTAATCTACTGGGCAGACACGGTTGTTTTCAAGGAATTGCCCCACAACTGCATAAAACAGTCAGTTCCATACTTGTGGGAAGAGATCAGACAAGATTCGTGGTAGTCACTACGTGGCAAGACAATTTGTCTGACACTGATGAGGCTAAAAAAGCTAAGGCAGCTCCCAGCAGCAAACCTGCCAAATATTGAGCAGGTAAATTAATCCCTGTATGATCCCCTCTATGAATACCACATGGATTATGGTAAGACAAGGGCAGTAACTGATGTAAAGTGTGGGAAGAAAGAGGTAAAGAAGCAAAAGCAACAGAACAAAATAAGAAAAACTGGTAAAGCCTGAAGTACAAAACTTTTTTTCACCTTCAGCTGCAACCCTTGTACATGCTATTGCACACAGTGACGTGTATCTCATGGTCTCCTGCTGTAGTTTCCAAGCTGCAAAGAGTACCATTTGTTGTACCAGTCTTACACTCATTTCCTGAATCCTCAACAGTGGTCCATAGCACAGGAGACTGGTATCATCAGTAACACAATTACATCACAGAAGGGCCACTCCAAAAACTTCAGTAAATTACTGCTCAGTAAACTGCTCATAGTTAAACTTTGCATTCTGAGAGACATCCTGTAAATCAAAGAAATTACCCTCTCCATAAGAACTACAACAAACGAGTGGGTTCCATGGGCCACCCAAAATTACTTTCTGCTTCCGCCTAACTCCATACATCTTCTGGGACTTGTCTAATGACAAGCTCTATGATAAGCTCTTTACCTTGATCCAAGAAAGTTCATCTCTAAGGCTCAAAGACCTTAGATTTTTCTCACCTGCTTCAGCAAGTTCCCAAAGGTAGGAATTCCATTACTAGTCATTTGCTGCCTTCATGGGGAAGGAAGAGGTACATGAAGGAAGCCAAGGAGGGGGAAGCATTCATTTTCCTCCAAGACAGCAGAACTCTGGAACTTGAACTCTTCAGTTCAAGTCTTACCCTGCCACATGGGAAATACTAGTAGCAACCTGTGCCTAAGAGTTATCAGTTCTTGCCTAACCCACACTAGGTAAGTGTGTTTACACTATGAGTCCATAAGCATAACAAAAGCTTGGCAAAAATATGACACAAATATAATTACTAATTGGGGTAAATGAACTTCTGCTATTCTTATCTCTAAAAGGGAATAAATTATGTTTTCAAAGAAGATTGTCAGAAGAAGCTACTATAGCTGCTACAACAGTCAAACAGTGTGCAATATTTTCAGTTGATTTGGTGCAGTTTGATAATGTCTAAGGATTAGTTTCTATATAAATTCTGGCACATAAAGCAAGAATCATGACTGTTTTTATGTGACTACCCAAGCATTAGTTAGAAACAGGTCATTTGCTTAAATTGGACTTTCAGTAGTCAAAACAAAATCATCAACACAAATCAGAGAATCTAAAGCTCATTCTTACTGAAAGTAATTCTGTCCAGTTTCACTGCTAGATAATTTAGTTCAGCTCTCACGGAGATATGAAATTATGGAGAACATCTACACTGGAAATCCTTACTGAATTAGTAGGAATAAACAAAGAGCTGAGCTAAAGCACCAACTGAAACTCCAGTTTTAATAAATCCTAGAATAAATGTCCCATGTAACACAAATATGGATGTGCAGTCTGATTTGCAGATGGGACTCTCTTTGGACTTCAAAATTTCAAGGTACTTTCTTCTTTGCACTGCAATATTACAGTACACAATTTGCACAAAATTACTGCAGGTGCAAAATGAGGGACCAAGGCACAGCAGAAGAAATAAAAGAGTGTTCTGTAACAGTAAATTACAATTCCATATGTAAGTGCACTGAGTAGCTTAAATGGAAGCCTCCATATACCCCAGAGATTAGAGTGTACTTTCAAATAGTGGTTGTGGAGAGATGCCACAACCACAATGGTTGTGGAGAGAAAAAAAGCCTCTATCTCTCAAAAGTGATAAATTTTGTTTGGTTTGCTGGGTAATGAAAATGACGCAATGCATGAATGTACTTATCGGGAATGGATACACTCTGAATTCGTATTTCTGATGAAGAACCTAGTGCAGGTTGAATTTTAATAGAATAGAGCTGCATAGAACAGTGCAAACTTTTTCATGTGACTCTTGGAGATGGCCCTGTGCAGAGCCAGGAGTTGGACTCGATGACCCTTGTGGGTCCCTTCCAACTCAGCATATTTTGTGACTCTGTGATATACAGTTCAACAACAAACACATTAATTAGTACTTCAATCTGAAACAGTCCCCTAAACAGACCCACATGTAGAGATCTCCAACTGCAACTAGGGTCCCAATCCTTGCCTTTTGATGCTTCAGGTATACTGAGTAAAAGGGGCAAGAATCCATGTTCTACACAAATTCCTACAGTTACAAAAATTAGTGAAAATTAAAGGCCAAAATAACTGCCTTCTACTCACGCTTTGAATATATAAGTTGTTAAAACTGAAATGCTGAGATTAAAAAAAGGAGCAGGCTGTCAGATACTTCTACTACTTCCTAAAGACAGTGTATTTCCAATTCAGTCTTTACCATATGTCCTACAATATGTGCAAGCAGATGCAAAACTTGAAATTAAAAAATTATTAAGTAATTGGATTATTCCATTAATTGTTCATTAAATGTCTTTTCAGGAACAGCAGAATGCCAGTGATACAAAGTTCTGTCCTTCCTCACACAAATATTCCACTAAGTACTGTATAACAGAATTAAAACTGCAATTTTGAGATCCTTATATACGTATGTCACTAGAACAAAACATGATGGACATGTGGCATGGTTACCATGATGAGGTTTTCTTTTCAAAATATTTTTTTACTTACCTTTTCATACAGGTAGCAAACCTGGAATAAAATTATTTATCGTCAGAGTATTTTTCCTCTTTCAAGGTTTTTGTTAAACGTTTTCCCTAGGTACACACTCTTTGGACATTTCTATCAGAAAACGTGAAGTTGTGAATCCACTTCAATCAACTTCAATCAACTGTTGTGTTAAAAAACTAATAAAAATGGTAATCACGAATAAGAATACTTGTGTTATTTCATTCTTTCCAGATTCTTCCAAACATGGAGAGTTTTCAGTATAGTTTCTAAGTTCTTGTTGTTTTATTTTTTTTTTAATCTTTAATCATTATTTCCAAATTTTTCTGAATATCAGGAGGGTTTTTTGCCCTATTTGTAAATATATATTTTGTATCTTTGGTACAGAAGAGATACTTATGATACTGAACTCTGATGCGCTAAGCATTTATGTTAGCTTGAGGGGTTTGGTGGTGGGTTTTTTTAATAGTTAGATACTTTATAATCCCTGCAGATTAAACTGATTTATAGTATTTCAGGGAATAAACAGGAAATTACCTAGCTATTACATTCTTCCCTACCTTGCATTTTTTTTGGATAAGTTTTCACCGAAACAGTTGACTTTAACTTTATGCGTGACTGATTCAGGAGGGAAATAATCATTAACATGTATTCTAAGCAGCCTTTATTCAGAACAAAAGTAATTCCACCTACCAACAGATGATCAGTGTCTGACTAATACATGCATTTCCCTTCAGAAGGAGAAATCTCTTCAAAGGAGATAAACAACTTAAACCCAGAAAGAGTACCTCCCACTTTAGTTGTCTTCAATATGTTTAAAAGCCTTACAGTTTTTAACTTCATTATAAACACTTCTACAACTGAAGCACCATTAATACTAAGTAGTATTACTCTTTTTTCACAAACATTTTAAGAGCCACAGCATGAGAAATTCTCTTAAATGGCTTAGAATTTGAAGAAAGAACAGAATAAGCCATGCTTTGACATTCAATTTGATAAATTCCTCACCACACCTAACTCACTAGTTATCCTTGTTGCCACCATTTATCCTTCTGATTTATGATGAATGCAAAAGACAGAAAACAAGGACATGATTTAGCTTTTCATATTAATGTCCCTACAACTCACTACACACAGGCAGAGATTAAAACCCATAGCTTGTTCTCATTTTAACTTCTTGAAACACTGTTTTACCTGTGAAGTTTCTAATACAGTTATGTACGAGCTCAGATTCAGTTATCACAACTTAATTAGACAATGTGTATCAGCTGAGTTGTAATAATATGCCAGAAAAGCAGAGGAGAAAATGCTTTTATCTAAATCTCCTTCTAATTGTTTGAATATGTTGGAACATCTCATAAACACAAGGTAGGCTACCACATGGCTGTTGCTGGACAGTAACTCATGAAGACATACTGAAGATTTAAAACTTGATCACTTGTCTAGATTGTTAATCTGAAACAGTATTAATCCATTTCAGCTCATTATATCCTTATACTATACATATATTTTTGTTAAGTACTCAATCACTAATATCAAACAGCTACATAGCTGAATAAAAAAGGGGAAAAAAGATAAAAAAGGAAGACAGTCCTTGTCTCAAAAAGCAAGCACAAGACAATGAGACCAGTTTCAACCAAATCAAGACCACACCTACATATCTAATGGATGAATGCAAATCAAAACATACCTTCTAAATAGACAGAGAGAGACCAGACAGGGGAAAAAGAAAAATCTGTAATGAGGCTATACACCATACAACTACATACTGTATTAAACCCCATCTATAAAAAGCACACTGGAACAGAAATGCATTACGAAAGCAAATGCTCTGTAATAGAGGTGGTTCTCTAATAGAAATTACAAAAAGGGAGGAAAAACCAAAACAACTGAAAGGCAGTTTGAAGAAAAATACTGTGATTACTCGCCTACACGACAAAGACTTCAGAAATATATAGCTGCTATCAGCTCCCCACTAAAGTAAGCCAATTGCAATAAAGGGCAATGATTCCTGAGTGGCAGTGTTAAAACTAAAGACAATTTTCACATAACATAAACCAACACAGTTCCAGCTTGTATCAATGGAAGATCACATTAAGTGCCCAAAAATATTAATGATTTGCTCATTTATGACATTCTCCCTTGATAAATAACTCTTTAAAAAAATGAAAATCAAGAACACAGAATATGGAAGCATTTAGGTACACAGCAGACATCTGGCAAAACAAGGATAAGTGGCAGGATTAACATTTACATGTAGTTCTATTAGAAAGACAACTCCTCCACTGTTGGAATAATCTCATAAAAACCCTTTCATTAAATCACTCTTTCATACTAACTGATTCCTTTTCAATGCAATTTAAACACATTATGTTTAATGAGCACTATTACATTTGCAATAAAATAAAAATAAGTACTGTTTTTATGCTTGCCTACCAAGTAAATCACCCTTTAAAAATATTACAGTTCTGTCTGTTGCAGACTGCTTAAACATACACATTTAGAAGTTGTTAGAGGCTGCTATCATTTTAACTGGAAGAGTTGCTACCTGAAGCACACAAATACAAGTAAACCCTTTCTTTTTTTTTTCCCCCTTACAAGTGCTTATACTTTTTCTCACTGAGGCATTAAAGGAAAAATGTGCTGTAAGGCTTAGTGTCACAATCAGTTCTGTATTTTGATGATCAGATTTCAACTGGTGCCTCCATTTTTCCTGTTCGTCTTAATAATTGTCTTTTATACATAAGAATCTTTTATTGCAGAACGGGGCATGCAGTTCATCTTACTGCCTTTTGCAATAGGTGTATAAAAGGGGACTTAGAAGATTAGATGAAAATATTATCAAAACATAGCTTTTTGGAACACATACCTTCTTTGTGAAATAGGCCAGTGCAGTTACCTCACGTAATCCCTTTTCTTTGTGGAGGTTTAGTGTATCTACTTTAGGTCCATCTAAGGCCTATCTCAAGATATAAAGAGAGATTATTAGCCTTCATATCTTCAGAAGAGACATGATTACAGTCCTTTCCTTCAGCAAAGATGTGTGAAAACAGCTCTGCAACAGTTGGGTCCATTTCTTAAGGTCTTGGAACAGTTTGTTTGGGTTTGCTGCATACACATGTTGTTTATGAACAGCACAAGCTAGCAATAGTCAGGAAACTCTGCTATGCCTTGTATCACTTTTTAGGTTGATACTGCTGCTAAAGACTTACTCTCTTCCTCATCAGTTCAGTTAGTAAACTTTCAGACTACTACAGTGGCATATCAGGGATAGGGACAGTATTACTCTGTTTCATTTCCAGCAGTGGCACCAGAATTTTCTATAAAACATTCAACTGTATAAAACCATCAATGCTTCAGAAACAGCAATTGCTTTTTAAAGAAAAGGAAGTACTTTAAGTTAAAAAACAAAAACAACAAAAAAAAAAAAAAAAAAAAAACAAAAAAAAAAAAACACCAAATCCACAAATACTGGAAATGGAACAAAAATTCAGCTAGAATGAGTAGTGATAGATCTTTTGCCATTTTATGGCTGCTGGGTGCCCAGTGACTTTGGTAGCTTTACAGCAAGTCAGAGAATGTACTTGCACACGTCAAAGGATCAGTGCAGCCAGAACAATTCTACATCTTCATTTACAGGCTTAGCAGTGAGGCCAACAACTGAGAGGGCTTTAGGACTGCACTCCCATTTCTTTGCGAAAGGTGGTACCTCAAAGTTTCACTTCAGCCAGAAGAAAATCTTGACTGGTCACTTGTCTGTTCAGATGAATTTCAGTGTCTGTTGTTCTGGCATTCATCATGTCCAGTCCATTTATCAAAACATTTATATCACTTCAAGGGAATCACAGTCACCATCAGCAGTCAGTAAGAAAGGACACAAAATGCAGCATATCATGCTTGTTAGATTGACTAATGACCAAACACAGAAACATTTCCACTTCTTCAGGCAAGATTATACAAGGTGAACTGGAGCTGTACCAGCCTCAGCTTTATTATCTTGGAAAGTTACAATTCAAAACACCTTTACGGCTGTGGCATATACCTCCTGCCATCTCTGCAGCAAGGAACACAAGTACTTAGATATGAACATTGCTTGCACAAACCAATTAATGTATGTAAGCAAACACAGAAAAGAGAGACTTTATTATTAAGGAAATCACTACCATAACAAAATCACAGCAGTCAACAATATAATTGTCCTTTTTTCTTAACAGAATTCTGTGAAACTCAATTTGCTGTGGTTTGTAACACAATAGGTAATGACACTGGAGTTCCAATATAATGTAATTTTTTTTTCTTTTTTAATACAGAGAGTAAAAAATTTGGTCCTAAAGTTACTTCAAGGAACTAGAAAGATCAGGTAGACACATTCAATTTTTATATGAATATGCACTGTTAGACAAACAGTATCAGATATGCATTGTTTCAAAGAACTGAGTGTTACATGCATTCAGTAAGAGCAGGTATCAGCTCAGGTAAGCTGATAACTGGGATCCAGTCATAGGCCAACACATGAGACAAGTATTTAGGCTCAAGTCAGAGAGAAGGTTAGAACACGGGAAACAGAACAAACATTTAAAGAAATGTCATAATAGATATTACAAGTGATTTTCTTGACGAATGTCTTGACTGCCATATTGTTCAGATCTGTGACTTCCTGTCTACCTTTTCAACCCTTTACTAGAATACATTTAAGTATTTTCTGGGAAAAAAAAAAAAAAAAGGAAATATTTCTGCGTTTAACAAAAACTGTCACTTAGCAATAACACTTCAACGAACCTGAAGGCAACAGCACACATGCTGTTTTATTACTATGCATAAAAGTCAGTGTTCTCAAAAACTGCAGCTTACATCACATAAGGCATCTACAAAGCATGGCTCTCAAAAGAAAATTCTTTAACCATAGCAACAAGTGTCTATAAATATTCATAAAAATAATTTCAACATACCTAGTATCAGAAACAGATCAACCATGTGATGTTCAACAGAGTAGAAAAACTATCATTTATATCAATATGTCTCTTCGATCTCTCCAATACCAATTAAACAAAGTAGGCAATTGCACTTTTTACTGAAAACCTTGCAGGAACAGTCTTACTCATTGGTATCAAAGGTTTAGTGTGTTTTTTGTTTATTTTGGTTTTTAAAGCAAGGAAATTAGTGGGCCAATCAAGTCAATAATTTGTTCCATACCAGTTATTTACTTTTTTGGTGCTTACATAAAGCACTAAATTGACTATAATATACTCCTTGGTTTCTTCCAGCCATATCAACTTCACACAAACTTTACCCTCTGAATCTGCATAGTTTGTGGTATAGATATGACCCATGTAATCATAAAGGCCGGATGTCCTGGATGACAGTTCCATGTAGACTGGGGCACTGAAACACCAGAAGGGCTCTCCAATTTCATCCAAAAGAGTAAGATTCATCATGTAGCAGTCCTACAAACACAAGCAGAAGAGATTATTTCTCTATGCCATGGCACAGTAAGTAGATCTGTCCCTGATTTCAGAAGTATCAAGGGTTCAGAGAGCAATTTTTTGTATGAAAGCTAAAAATTCAAAATATAATTGACAGTGCTCCACTGATTACTGCAAAGCAACAAATACTTATTTAGAGGTTTCCTACAGAAATCAAGATTAGAACATACAGACATCAAAAGCTGTGCTACAGAAGGTAACACTGTCAACCCAAATCAGACATTATTTCCAGAACAGTTTTAAGCCTTTAACATCTGTCTTTCTCAATTATTAATAATCTTACCATGCAAACAAATGGCAGTCCTTTCAATATGAGAAAGCAACTTAAGTTTAAGATCAAGTTTGGAACTTGTGCGAATGCAACAATGTTTGCAGAGATACTCAGAGACCACCCCAAGGAAGTGTACAGACACTATTACCCTTAACATGAGCGCTGTAAAAGGAAGCTTTACAGAACTTTTTGAATGGCTCCAATAATTCCTCCTTTTAAAAATTCTTGAAAATGTTTCTTTACAACATTACACAATTACATAATTTTATAATGCTAACGTCAGGAAGCCACTTCTTCAGCACTTGCAAACTGATAGTTTCACATGTCCCTTAAAAGCATAGGAGTTGTGTGTCATTGTTAGTATCAGCTGTTACTTATGAGTTCTAAATCACTAAATGAATCAAATTATCTTAATTATGTAGTATATATGCATTACTTCCAGGAGTAATGCTCCAGAAGTATAAAAAAACTAACATCACATATTCCATGCCAAGAAAAAAGAATTTGGAATGCTTTATTTCTCTGTACTACATAGCTGTGTTTCTGTTGCTTTAACACTGCTTTCACAATTACTTCAATCAAACAATAGAGAGCAGATGGCATAAATACAAGGCAATATGATACATACAATTTTCCTAAGCATTTTACTATAGACTATGCTGAAAATACAGAATTCAAATCAAACCTAATGATGATGTAATAAACTTACATGAGCTATAAAATCAGTTGAAACAAGAAAGAATTATTATCTTCTGGTCTGACAACTTGCATATATAAAAGGTCAATTCTGAAAAGTAAAGCAGGGTGGTTTGGAGTGTTGGGATGTTTGGGTTCTTCCCATGTATTTCTGTCCTGGCTCCAGCCAGGACAGGGGTAATCTTTGCAGGAGGGGGCATGGCTAGGACCTGGAGGTTATTCTATACCACCTCACACCATTTCCAGGGAGGGGGAAGGGCACACTTCCAGGTCAGGGCTGCTTGGCACAGCTGGGTCAGGTTCCACAGTGAGCACTTCCATGGGAATCACTTGCCTCTCTCTTGTACACTATTGTTATTAATACTATTGCTGTTAGTGTTCATTTTCCTATCTCACTGCTGTTTCCAGTAAATTGTTCTTATCCCAACCCATGATGTTTAGCTTTTGTGACTCCAGTTCTCCTCTCTGGGCACTGCAGGGCAGAAGTAGGAGGACAGGGAGAGATGACTGGGGTGTGGTTTGGAGTGTTTGCAGTGGGAACGCTAAATTTGAGAATACCATTCCTGAATCACAACAATTTCTAACTATCTGTACTTCAGCAATTTTTTATAAAAAATAACCAGATGCACAAAAAAAAAGCTCTTGGTTTGGGTTTTTTTTGTTTTCTTTAGAGCACTGAGCAAAATTCAAATAAATTCAAAGTAGTGGCACACCCTGCTTCTGTGGCTGTTATTTGGCCTCCACATTTTAAGAATTTTAGACATTTATATTAAAATCCACACTGAATTCTACCCACAGCTTTCTGTTAACCTTTTCCATCTCTCACTACAAAATGAGAGGTTTAGAAGAAATATTGTATTCTTTATTTTTTCCTAGAAACAAATATTTAATATAACCTATGCTGCAAGCACACAGGATAGAGAGTAAAATTAAAAAACTAAAATCTACAGCCATAGCTCTCTGTTTCCTCTGAAAGTTAACTTCCCAAATTCTTTTGTACTATTCAGCCAAGCAGCTGTTAATCTCATTCAGTGGTTTGGGTTGAAAGACGCCTTTAACGATTACCTGGTTCCCCCTCTACTGCTATGGGCAGGGACACCTTCCGCTACACCAGGCAGCTCCCAGACCCATCCAGCCTGGCCTTGAACTCTTACACAGATAGGGCATCCACAGCTTCTCTGGGCAACCTGATTCTGTGCCTCATCAACCTCAGAGTAAAAAAAACCAAAAAAATCTTTCTGATGTCCAGTGTAAATCTATGCTCTTTCAGTTTAAAAACATTGTCCCTTTTTCTGTCACTACAGGCCTTGGTAAAAAAGTTTCCCTCAACTATGTTATCAAACAATATTCCATTGCACATTTATGCAAGATTAGCAGAAACAACAGCTTTATTAATTTTTAGGCTTTATTCAAAACAAGTGTCAAAATCAAAACCAAGTGCTGAACTAGATAATTTCTCATTAGTGTTTACATTACATTTATCAAAATTTGTGTAACTTCTGAAATATTCATGCAGCTGAAGTACATTTAAAAATATGTGCCTTCACCACTACTGCAAAATCTAGAGAACTACTCTAAAACTTTCTTTGAAATAATGTTCTTAGGAATTTTATCCAATAGAATGAGTGAACATTCCTCTAAAATACATAGAGTTAAACCAGCTGACTGATGCACATGACTCAAGCTAGATGCTGACTGTGTGAATGTAGACTCTGCCTATGTCCATTGGAATTTTAACATTCTCCAGCATTTCCTAACTTCCACTACATATACGTAGTAGCACAGAACTGCATAGTATTTCCCCAGGGTCCAAGGCTTATTGCTTGCAAAAAAACTCCAAACAGACAAACAAAAAAAATCACCAGACCAAACCAACCAAACAAACCCACAAAAAATACATCTGCATTACAGGGTTTTTTTGTCCAGCATTTCCAAGCAGGGCTGGTCAGTCACAGCACCCTGCTGAGTGGCAACCACCGAAGCCATCACATATGCACAATGGTTCTTATCACGCAATCTAGATTCCAAGAGAGAAAGGATAAAACTTTTTTTTTCAAAATTCACACCTTTTTTGCAATATCTGAATGGAGGTCTTTTTCTAGTTAAAGACACCTTCAACCAACAAAATTAACATTTTAAAAATTAGTATATTTAGGATGGACACACTTAATTCTGTTTTGAGATAAGGATTTCCAGAAACAAAAAATATTTCTGACCTTTACATTGCCTTTAAACACATCTGTTTCCCAGGATAAGCCAAGTGTCCCAATAAGAGGCACGTGCTTCCTATTATCCTTTAAGCTCACAACTGTGAGCCTCAAGTATCCATTTGCAATGTCACCTGAAAATACAAACAATATATAACAGTGCAAATCAAGTACACTGTATATGTTCTCTTATTTCTGTCCATGTCTTTATTTTCTTCCCACTCACCAATAAGGAACCCTGACATACTTCAACAGCTAGATATCAAGCACATTATAGAGAAATTAAGTTGCAGTTCAGGGCTTCAAACCCGTGATCCCCAGTAGAAGCAGCAGCTTAACGGTCTTTTGTGTTTTTTAGTATAAAAATATGAATGGCACCTAAAGAACTTACACAAGGATGCAATATTTCATTTTCATGCCACCAGTGCCTCCATCACTGCCCACTCCCCAAAAGTCAAACTCAACACATAACACATGAAACAAATTATGATACCTTCCCTGTCCTTTTTTTAAAATTATTTAAATCTCTCAGCTCTGACTGGTAACTCAAATAACACAATGCAACAGGGTATAAGGATAACTACCAATTCTCCTTGGAAAGGATATTGCATCATTTAAATTGACATGCAGTACGCTTTGATTTGAATCAAGTTTTTAAATTATGGATTTGTTCATTTTATAAATTGCTTTCCAAGGGCTCACTTTCATTTTTTTGACAGAATTATTATGATTAATGATTTTTTTTATTACTACATATAACCATATTTCTTTGGTATCCCTTCCTCTCTTTTCCAAAGAGATTGACTGTTTTTAATTATTCTTTTTCCCTTGTTATCAGAGAAGGAAAGTTACCAAGGAGTCCAATGGTCTAACTCTAACTTGGGGTACATCATAATGAACATTATCTCTGACTACAAAGTAAAAATAAAAGCATCACATCATGACACAAGCAGATTTCTTAGTACAACATCCCTTGAACAAGAGAGACTGTCTTAAAAGAGCAAACAAAAGCAGTAGAAACCTCAATATAAAAAAGGAAGTAAGTATCTAGCACTTGAAGGAGACAGATAGGAAGGGAGAGAAGGAATTCCTAGAACATACTGCTTGTTCAGGATCCAGTAGCAGGTCCTGGATGTTAAGATAATAACTGAAGGGGCTTCTAGAGGTTTAAGATACAAGTGACAAAAGTGAAAAAGAGAAGCATTTTGCCTGTGATTCTCCTTCAATCAAGCCCAAGTAGCAGCACGAGGCTGCAGACAGAAGAAGCAACATCAGAAAGGCCTGCTGTGAGTTAAACAGCTGTAGCCTGTGTGCAGAGGTAGCAAAACCTTTGCCTTGGTGGTTGCTTTAAGCAGATAGCTGGAGGCAGTGACAGAGAAAGCCAGCCTACCTGAGAAGCCAGAAACTCCTCTGTAGTGGTACTGTGGGGCCAAGCAACTTCCAAGAGATGCCTAGCCACAAACCAATGCAGGAAAGGCATCACTCACAAGTGGGCAGTCCAAAGAATATTTACTCTAGGGAGAAAGCAGCCCAGCAAGACAGAGGACAGAAGCTGCAGTTTTTCAGGTATAGACACTATCAGGAATAGGAGCGTGAATACAGTAAAACCAACATGACTTTGTCCAGGAGATATTTTGTATGGTTGAAGGAATATGCAATGCTCCAGACAGTGACACCCACTGTCCTTGCAGTGAAGTCCCCAAAAACTCAGTGAGAAAAACATAAGCAGAGTTCATTTCCAGGATCTAGT
Organism: Myiotriccus ornatus; assembly: GCA_036023395.1. Lineage (NCBI taxonomy): Eukaryota > Metazoa > Chordata > Aves > Passeriformes > Tyrannidae > Myiotriccus > Myiotriccus ornatus. The sequence continues at coordinate 93,864,650 of JAYRBT010000082.1, read as the reverse complement.
TCAAAGTGCAAGAAAGATATTGATACTTACCCAAATGGTTCAGTTCCAAACCTCAATAAATCAAATCCAATTACATGATTTCATTCAAAGTAAAAATATCTTAGATAAACAGTTTACCGAGTGAACACTAAAAGTTCACATTTAAAATTGAGCTTTTATACAAGAGACTTGAAAACATTGGTTGACAAGTGTTTCTTTCAAAGTTATCTGCAATTCTGATTTGAACGGAAACAGCTATTTCTCTTACTCATTCAAAACAGATTAAAATTTGAATGGAATAAAAACAGGTTGTAAGAAGCATACTGCTAATAAATTCGTGAAGCCCAGGACATCACTACCATAGCATGGCATTAATACAGCATTGCTAGATGGGTCACCAGGCTAAGGTTATAAACCCCGTACTGCAGTTACTTCTTAGTTTTAGTCAGAACAGAAATAGGCAACAAATCAGGAATCTGAAGGCTATTTATTCATGGGTTAGTTAATCCAATCTTTATATAATATTTTTTTTTAATATAAAAGCTCCATTGCAGTCCTCATAACAAGTAAAAAGTCTGTCTAGAAATGAGCCAGAAGCTCAAGGCTAAGTACTAAAATCTCCCCTTCTTCACCCCAGTCAGATGAGAAAAGGAAATTAAGGGGCAGAACAAGCTATGCTAAACATACCAAGAGAAACCCAGAAGCAGCACACTGGACAAGGCTGTCTTCAGCCTGATCTATACTTTGTTTCATTGCCTCCTTGTAATATCTAAAGTCCAGGCTTTATGCAAGACATATATAGCAGCAAAGCAGCAGAATAAGTTATAGGGAACAAATATTTTGAGATAAAGGTAATACCAATAAAAAGAACATATATCATGTAGACAAACCTCAAGGGAAAGAAATAAACAACCCAATAGTTCCAAGGCACCTATTTTAGCTAAAAGCCAAGAAAGTTTGTTTTGCTAACCAAGACTTCAGTGCAAGTTGTAATTTGATTGGCATTTTCAGAGGAAAGGCTGTGCTTAATACTACTTCTGGTGCCAACAACCAGCCTTACCACACTGCAGTGGTCATTTAAACTTACAAATCAATCTTCAAGGTCAAGCAAAACATTTCAAATACATGATATGAAGTTTTACAAACAAATCTTAACAGCTATCTAAACAAACAAAAATCACCCCTTATATTTTCCAAACACAACACATCAATCTACATCACAACAAGAAATAACACTGAAAACCAAAGCTTAAACTACCATGTGGTAGAGCTTAAAAGCTCTGCTTAAAAGGTTGAAAAAACAAGGGAAATGCATTTCAAGAATTTTTATTAAGAAGCTAGATTCATGGCCCATCATATGAAAAGCCTGTCATAGCTTCCTGAAAACAAGGTAAGTTTTCTACATATTTTCCATTCAATTTTAAAGTATTTAGCCATATTCACTCTACAGTATCTGTTAACAAGACTGTATTACCAATGCTGTTTACATGAAAGGGAGCATAAAATAAAATGCTAAAACCTTACCAAAATAGAGTGACAAAACAGGTAGTTACTGCAGTGCAAGTATTAATAACAGAAAAAAAAATCTGAAGCCATATAAACTCCATCTGCTTGGTTTAATGAACTGTGATATAACTTTTTAAATTTAATAGTAAGAATTCTGAAAATAGAGCAGAAAAAGGAAGCAAAACATTAATAAGCACTAACAAAAAGCAGACAAAAATAAAACTAAACTCAAATAAATCAGTTATTTTGCAGAATACAAATGGATACTCTCTGGTAACCTAGGAACGTACAAATTCCTAATGGAAACCAATAAAAAGAAAAACACCAGTATAATAGCTGACAACTGTGTCTCACGTTGTGGAAACTGCCATTGGCATGTCACATCCATAATTCAAATAAATCTGGACTGTGTAGATAATTTAAAGAAATAGCAAGACTTCTCAGCATGTCTGAGACCTCCATGCTTCAGAGTCCTCCCAGAGAATGAGAGTATTATCAGAATGAAGCCTACAAACAAAGCATAAATCCTCAAATACAGCTAGCTTGGATGAACCTACACTGTCAGCCACATTCAGGAACACCATGTTTACCAGAAAGAGCAAAACGAACTACAAATCACAAGGAAAATATGTGAAATCAGACAGCCCTAAGCTGCCTCACTACATTTTTGTAGAAAGTCAAGCATTTTCCAAAAGTAATTATTGTGCAAGCATGGGGAAGGGACTAGATGGCAAATGAGCTTTTTGTCTGCAGAACCATGGCTTCAGATGTTTGATGTCCTATGAGACCAGAACCTAGTGGCTGTCACACTGCTGAAGGTCACAAAACCAAAATGGTTCAGAAAGCACTAGTGATCATAAAACAGATTCTGTAACGTGCAAAGTGAGATGGCATCACACCTATAGCTCACAGACATTTGCTACAATTTGCATAAACATCAGCATAATCTTTTAAGGAAGTAGATTCTAAGCAAAAAAGTGAAGTGTGCCACAATACTGCTTCTTTTTGTGCAACTGTATAAAATTTTAATTTCATAAAATAAAACATGATATTTGCCTCTAAAATTAAAACCAGAAACCAAACACAAACCCAAGACCTCAACCACATTGCCAATTTAGAAAAGAATTTTCTCTTGCGGGTATAAAGAGGACTCCTGTATTGTACAACACTTCAGGTGAGATTTCTTGCTACATGGATAGACTTTCACTGAAGTTTTAGCCTTAGAAATATTCCTTTATTTCAAGCTTGAAGCTTTTCTGGAATTTGAAAACATACATATTTCAGATTCAAGGACTACAACACTCCACACCGCACACAAGGCTGAAGTCTAAATGACAGTTTTTGGAGTGACCGAATACAAATGGGAAAAACAAACAAACAAATGAAACAAAACGAATCACAGGAAACTTGTTTTAGCTCCCTAAATGCACTGGAGCCTGACAACATCGCCCTCTACTGTCTCCAAAACGGCTCAGTAGTGCCGTTATCACATAAAATACGAGGGAGCAATAATTAACTTTCTGTATTTAATTTTAATTGCTCAATTTTAATATTTTAATCTATATCTGCTGACAGACAGGAAGGGTTGGAAGGGTTGTGCTAAAGTTCAGTCAAAGGAGAGATCACCTATATATGTGCAAAACCATAGTACAATTATGAAGTTGGGCTGTACAAAAACAACACATATCTCAAGAAAGGAAACACCGAGAACCAAAAGAAGCAGCAAAGTTAAAAACAATCACTGAAATTGTTTACTACACAATGAAAGGATGTAAGAGGAATCTGAACAACTTTAAACTGACTGAGATAAAAATTATACATTTTAAAAGTTCACAGTAACTTCTACAAACATATTTAAATAATTAATCTGTCAATGCACCTAAAGTATACTCGAACAGAATTCTACAGAAATAGGCCTCCAAAATGTGTGAGGACAAACTGTCTCTCCTTTATAGTACCCAAATTGAAGGAACAACAACCTGCACCAATAGCTGTGCCACTGCATTACTAACACAGCACTGAACCAAATGAAAACACCCTGACAATCTGCAGAACTTGTGTCTCAGGCCTGACACCATGTCAGTGTAACAGCAGGCAGAGTTCACACAGAGCAGGCTTACTTATGATGCCACACAACGCCCCATGCAGATATAAAGAAATCACACACAAAGAACAGAAAGACAACTTGCTCTTAAAAATCCATCTCAGTTTCTGCCCTTAAAACAGAGACACTGAATACAAGAAGGAAAGACATAACAGGGATTATTTTAAAACCAGACATTACTGTTCTGTCAGCTATACCTTTTCTGCAGAAGAGGTTCCTGAATGTTCCACGCAGGTAGGTGCAGCTTCTACCATGCATTTCCAGATGCAGACTGTAGTCATGCAGTCCATATTCTGGGTCAATATCATCGAATGCAGGTTTATTAAGTGGAGGTGCATATTGACTTTAAAAAATAGGAATAGTATGATTAAGCAAGGGGAAATTACTTAATAGAAGTAGATATAAACATAGCCCTACAGTTAGACTATCATCTTCAGAGAGTTTTGAAATCAAACATCTCTAGTTTATCACACTTCTTTTAAGCTAACTTCTACAGCGTCTAATACCTCTAATCAGCTGCTCAGCAAAGGCAGAAAATAATGGCAGTCAGCTTTAAAAGGTGAATCTGTTGAACTCCAAAATATGGACTTGTCTCCAAAAAAGAAAAAAAGCATCAGCTTAAGTACAAATCTAAAAGCCCACTAACTAGAGAGTTCTCTAAAATAGCAATTACTGGGATAATTTTGTCTGTGCCTAATCAAAAGAAAAACTACTCCACACAAATTACCTGAAGAGACCAAATGCCAGAGGCAACTAAACAGCTTCTACTTAGGATCCTATCTGGTACTATGGGAGATGGTGTTAAATCTTACCTTCTGTGCTAAAAAGAGCCACACGAAGTTATAGGGGGCACATAGGACTACCAGTAGGTACAACAGTATCTGAACAGAAAGCTGAGGGGAAAATAAATTCTCCAAATATTGTTGTAAAGCTAACAAACTCCATCCTTTTAAAGAGTTTACAGTGTATAAACAGGTATTGTATTATATGCTGCAATACACACATATACACAAATACCTCATAAGAAATCCAGCTAATTTCCCAAGAGGACTGAAAGGTAAATGCAGGCACCTCACTAGTTTATCAGATTTTTTTTCTCCCCTCTTACACAGCTAAAGATTACTTTCCTACTTCCTCAAACGTCTCTCTCTTTTCTCTGTCTTTCAGATTGGAAGAGGGAATAGAAAGACTGCTTGTGAAAAGGGAGGAACTACGGGCAGTGTATTTCTAACTTTCTCAATACAGCAAGTACTAGCACACTTGTAGAACTAAGTTATCTCCTTAGGAGCATAACAATTGCAACATTTTAGTATGGAAATGCTTCTACAGTCTTGTATCTAGTTACTGTAACTTGTTTATATTAAACAAGAATAGTTAAATACTAAATGTAAACCTCTTACCAGCAGCCCATTTTAACTGTAAAACTCAAAGCTTTATTCAAAAGGTTATCTTTATTACCCACAAAGAAGAAACCAAACTTACACAGTAGCAGAACCCAGAATGCTTCTCTCAAGAAGTTGATGATAATGAAGACTCACCATAACGAAAGCAATTTCATTTTTCTCCTGAGAAGTTAATTAAAGTAGATGTATTTTCATCCGAAAATGCTTTTTTTCCCCCACAAAGTCTTTCTGAGCATTAAAATTCATAGATAAATGCTGCTGCTTATTACTCTGGCCTTTACTGTAATAGTGTTAATAACGGCTTGCTTTAACACTTGGCCTCCTACAACTGCTAGTGTCTTTTCACAAGAGCACAGAATATATATAAAAGATTACAGCATTTCTATATTGGGGGGGAAGAGAGGGAAACTAGCTATATTAGGGCAAAAGTTATCAGAGGAATCCATGAACTGTACTTCTCTAGACTCTACTAACCACTTTAAAATGGATACCTAAACAGAATCAAACAGGTCTTACCCCCAGCTACTGAATACCTAAGCATCAAATTTATTTTCATATGTAAGGAACTATTTGCAAAGAGAGCTAATATCACTGAGGAATACAGAGCTACTCAATAGAAATGGTAAATTTCAAAGTAAAACCTCAGGTGTCTTCACCAGATTACATACTCCTGGGAAAATGTTAAGACATAACTCTCTATTGGCCTAACATCGCTCAAAGAAAACATCACAGCTCAATGTGAGAACTAAATACAGACAAAGGTATCTATTTACTCCAAGAATATAGAATGCTAGGATTTCAGCTCTTTTTTTTAAAGTCTTACATTTGCAAACACTTAAGTCGTTAGCAAAACTATTCAGAGCCAGCAGCCTATTTCTGTCCTGAAATGTGGGCAACTATTATTTTTATCTCTGGGTTACTAGAAAATGAGATCCTCTCTTTGAACTTTTGGGTTCTTAACTACTTCTGTACCTCCGTCGTGCAAAATTACAGCTCTAAAAGATACAACAACTGAGATTTACCAATCACAGAGTCTCTCACTCTTTCTCTATCCAAATATCAGAAGGCCCACGTGACCTGTCCTAGGTTGCCAAAACTACCAGCATCAACAGTTTCTGCGATGCAGCTGAGCTATGTGTAAAACACTGAGACGTGTGGCATTTGTGATTCCTACACCCATTTACAGTTAACTGCCTACACAGAGAATAAGAACTGCTGTTCAGAAAAAATCCTGGAGTGAGGCACTTGATGCTCAACAACTGTGTGGAACTTGGTTATGATTGAACCATTTCCAGGCGCTGAAAGAACTGTCTTTCCAAGCATGGGAGGGGGCAATGCACTAGCAAGACTACAGGGCCAACAACACAGGGACAACAGCCTAGTAAAGTTCTGAAGACACAGAAGAAATTGTTGTTCATTTATCGGAGCTCTCCATAGTCAGCCAGTCTCAAGTTTTGTAGGAAATAGACTTTCACTCCTATCTCTATGTAAAAGAAATAGTCCTACTCTGGTTTTAAATGCCTCTGGTGATTGTGCACATTTGAGGTAGCACATTTCCTGCTGGAAATTAGACACAGCTTTGAGCAACTGCTCACAGGCTCCCTGAGGGAATTTCCTTGCCAGGTCCAAGTAACGTAAGCCCATGTCAGTAACACGGCTGAGGGAAGAAGAAAGGGCTGCCACCTCTGATATAAGACCAAGAGCAGAACCCTTGAGATAGGATTCCACAGCACCTAGCCCAATGTAACTTCAGTCACCAAGGTCCCAGCGTATTCTCTGCAAAGATAACAGATTCCTTTCGTGTACAAGTCTACTTTAGATGTTCTGCACTGCTCCCTAAAGACATTCATCTCTACACACAGCCTACAGAGACTAACTGCTTAACTTAGACCCTTAATAGCAAGAATTTAATGCCCCCAAAAGGGCATGATTTACAGCATTCCTACTGCTGGCGCAGGATACAGCTACCTGGTGATGTAAATTAAAGCTAAGTTGCCTTGTGGGGACTCATCACTTTGAGTGATGTGGACAGGGCATGGCATGAATCAGGGGAAGAAGCACATCTCTCCTCAAACCATTCTAGTTAAAATGATTCCAGGATACCAAACTTTGGTGTGTGAAGACTGCAAAATAAATAAAACTGAACACAGTATCTAAGAGAGTATGATACATAATTGGTCTTTTAATTAGAGGTGGATTTTTTTAAAAAGTACAGATATTCCTGTGACAGCTTTTTAGAATACAATAAATCATCAACTAGCTGTCCCTACCTGCATTTTGTTGTTACTAGGTTAGACAAGATCTTCCAAAATGCAAAGGAAAACAAAAAAAGAAAAAGAAGATAAAAACCCCCTAGAAATCTCCCCAAACCCGAAACTACAAGGCAAAAATATATGTTCCTTCAAGTCATAATACAATATTGAAAAAAAATGTAATGTTATCTTACCTTCCAAATTCCTACTAAGAGTCCTGGATTCAGACTGAAGAGCTGAACAAGCCTATCGGCACCAACTGCTATACTGCTTTCAGTCAGGTTAGCAAGATGGTATTCAGCAATTAAGGAACGTCTTCGAGGTCTTTAAACAGAACATAAATGTAGCAAAAAGGCTATGTCTCCTTATTTATGTTAAAGTTCAACCTAATTTCATTTTCAACTCTGAAATCTGACCAACAGCATGCAATGGAAATGGTTTCCTCATGCATAGTCATAAACTATAAGTTTGAACAGCTACAGTGTAGTAGCAAGATCTCAGCCCCTAACAAGAAAAGAAACAAAACACCGTAAGATGTTCTAATATCCTCTTAAAAACGAAGAAAAACTTACATGCTAGCTCAGTTTTTCAAAATACTCACATAATTACTCTATAATTTGTTTTTAATACTATGATGGTACTAAATGGAATCACTGAAGTTTTGTCAGTATGAAGAAAGCTACTCATGCAAATTCTTCCTCCACAGAAGCAAAATTCAAAGAAACGGATCAAACTGTACATATAACAAATTAAAAGCTTCTGTTAGAGCAAGATTTTCTTTTTAAGCATTTTTTCTACATTTTTTCCTGTAATTAAAGATATTTTATATATCTTTTTATGTCTTCACTTCATATAAAATCCCTAACACCCTTTAACTAAAGCTCAGACTTCGCAGACATTAACTAATGATGCACTAAAAAAAAAAAGTCTTTCTAAAACCCTTTGCAGACTTGGGCTCTTGTTATATTCAAAACAGTTCTTAGGTTTACCAACAGAATCACTGTAGTATCACCTACCACACACTGCTGGGAAGACAGCAACCAACGGGAACTTCATCACATTACCTTGAACTGTAATATCTGGGGCAGTGACAGGACATGACAGAATCACAGACAGAATGTTAAGGTGTTGGAATGGTCCTTAAAGATCATCTAGTCCCAAGCCCCCTGAGGTGGGTAAGGACACCTCCCACTAGACCAGGTCACTCAAGGCCTTATCCAGCCTGGCTTTGAACGCTGCCAGGGTTGAGGCATCCACAACCTCCCTGGGCAACCTCTTCCAGTCTCTCACCACTCTTACAGTAAAGAATTTCTTCCTAATCAACATCAACACTTTTCATTTCTAAGTCAATCAGGCTCGTGTCAAAACAGGAGCATTCCCAAAGTCCCTGCACTAGCTCCTTACAGTCTTAACACTGACATTCTGAAACTGGTAAAATCATTATCTTCAAGTATATTCACAAGTTCTAAAAACTTAACCTGTGAAATCATCATATTGGTAAATCAACTATATTTCCCATATAATTTGATTGCAAGACTTGTTCAGTTGACGTTAAACAAAAGGCTTCTCTTGATTTATTTATTTCTTAAGCAAATACTTTGCTTCTGCTTGAGGAACCAGGTTTTTTGTAGGTGAACAATTCTCTCTTATCAAAGCTCTTTTCATGGCTAGGGGCTTTCTGTAAGAAGCATATAGCTGATACTGCACATACAATACACATAGACCCAGACATGTTCAAAACTCCTTGACAGCAAGCAAATACTTCAAATACTTTTCATTTAAATATCTCTTCTCAGAATGTAATTCCAGAAAAACATTTTACAACTTAAGCTACAAAATAACAGATATGTTGTGGACTGTTTTTTTAAAAGCATGTACTTAGATTGCACTCACAGTTATACACCAAGTTCCCTAAATTCACACACCTATCAGACAGAAAATAAATGTTAACACAGATTACCTGACTGTAGCCCTATAAATACTGATGAGCTGTTCCGAGCTAAATGTCTCACATTAAATTCTCCTAGATTTACATGTTTCTTTCACACCCATTTGTATCTATGCCACAGATTCAGCTTTCCAAGGCAGGACCTAACAGTCTGTATACCGTGCCAATAGCTGCATTAACCTATGAATTAATGTCATAGCTTGTTGGATCATACTATTTCTTGTTAAAAAGCCCTACTAATGAAGAGAAGAACATAGGCTATGGAAGAAATGCTACAGAGAGGTTTTATAACAAAGAACTAACTTGTTGAGTCAAACCAAGGTCAGATAGCTCCTACAATATATTATCAATTGGTTACACCAAAAAAACCTCAAAAATCCTATGTTAAAACTCACCCATTCTTGTTGGGAGGTCTGCTTTGGTCAAGAAGCAGCGGCATAACTCCAAATAGTTTTAGGGTCGACACGACATCTAAGCACGGCCAGTTTGTACTATACCAAAGTATGGTAACAGATGTGTCCTTAAATGACAGGCTTGCCTTCTCCACTACATGTTCTTTTCCATTTTTTTCCTTTAGAACAATTATCCAACTCAAGCCTGAGACTCTGTTATTTAGGTATTCAGAGGGGAGAGGGAAGAAAAAAAAAAAAAAAAATTCCCAAAACTTAAACTATGCTTTTAAGAGAATTTTCAAATTTCTACTAGCTGCTGCTTATGTTTCTCAGGCTCAGTCATTTATAGGCTATTATATCTTCTCATTATAATACACATGTTATAGCTCTCTTTCCATACCCCCTCCCAGCATTTCCAAAGCCATTAATATTCTGTACACTGTTCTTGAGTAAACCACTTCTGTGACAAGGAATTGCTTACTTCATAGCTTCTTTGTTCTTAAATGGAAGACCTGTATAAGGATCTAGAGGTTTAGCGAGTTGCATTACTCTAGTTTTGACAGCAGCTGTTTGTTTCAAGATGTATTCTTTCTTCCAGTACCCAGGCTTTTTATCATGCAGAGCAGCACAGCCCAAGGGAACAGCTTCTGTTTGTTCAGATTTCATTTTCCAAATTGTCCTTTTTGGCTGCAAACAACTGGAATAGATTTTCAGCCAAATTCCACTGAAAATAAAAATAGAATAAAGAGGAAAACCACATACATTTCAAGAATAGTCAATTTTTTATACTCACATCTCAGCTATGCTTGAGCATAATGTTAGCAGAAAAACCTGAAGTCCCAGATTATCAGCAAACTATATTCAATCTAAATCTAAGTTTCTAGAAGAGCAGAAACTGGAGTCTCCTAACTATGAGTCAAAATACAAGGTCACGGTTGTACATTTTTTCCCGTTTTGACCTTCCAAAAGCCCATATAAGGTCAAGTTTTCAGGTGCAAACATGAAGGTTCAGGAACCCAAGGATGCTGGATGTCAGTATTTCTCATGGGCTTACTAGGCTACCTAAAAGACTGTGGAATCTCAGAACACATTTCTTCTTCTAGATTATACATACCAAATGAAATCCACTTAAAGCTTTCTGCTCCACCATAGAGGGAAAAAAAGAAAAACTTATTCCGTTAATTCTTATGATGCTTCAATCAGGTTGATATACATCTCAACTACATACACAGAAAACATCTGACTAGTGCTCCAGAAAGTAGACTAATTGGATATTGAGAACTTCCCACTGGTTTACATCTCTCAATAGCACACCAGAGCATGTGGATTTCAAAAAGCCTTCCTTCCCCTTATGCTGCTACTTCCTTCACAGATACTCACTGAACAGATTTAAAAATAAAAATTAAAAAATGATAACACAAACAACAGCAAAATAAACAGATCTGAGATAAAGCTATCATAAGGAAACTATGAAAAGGTAAGTCTTGTTTGTCTTCCTGAAAATACAGGATCCAGGATGAAGCTCAGACTCAGCAACTGAGGTGATAAGGGTTAAGGAGTTACTTTTGAAAATTCCTCCACAAAATAATGATGCATCTTCCTCACACAGAATCAGCTAGTGGAAAAAGTGGTTTAATACCTCTTACTCAGAGATAACCTGTACCCCTCAAGGTTCTCACACAACTGAAAGTGGGGTGGAGGAGGATAATTAGAATCACCTAGTTTGGTGGTATCACTGTCATGTCAATCCTTTTTGCACTCTCTTTGGAAAACCTGAGAGAAGACACGACCTTCTGAAGACAAAGAAACGTGACAGGAATAATGGCTTCATCCCTTCCACGTTAGGAAAACTCTGAGGTCACATTTTCACCCCTCATATCCCAGTATCTCTAGGACAATTCATGGAATATTGAGTACACGAAGTTACAAGAATTCAAACAACCATCTGTGACTAAGGGTTTCCAGTAAGTCTCCTAATTTTGAAATGCTAGACACACAGTTTACATAACTGCTCTAAAGAAAATTAATAGCAAAAGAAACAAATTCTCAAGAGACATTTTCTACCATTTACCAGCAAGATTACTTTTACCAGTCCTCACTTATCCCCAGGCAAGCTTACATTAACGTGCTTTGTAATGCATTTTCCCCTCTCCTTAAAGCACTAAAGCATTCAAGGACTGAATCCATCCCACACTGCCTCCAATCCACTAAAACCATTCTCAATTGATCAGCTGCTAAGAACAAGCCCCTACAACATGTTGAGAGTCAGGCTCTGGTTACTGATACAAACATACTAAGGAATTTTGAAAAAACCTTCAAGCCTGCTGCTGTACAGACATATACAGAATGCTCCACTGTCATTTTTTGAGACAAAGCTGTTCAAAACACACAGACCAATGAGCTTCCATGACTGGTAAAGGTGGGTTTACAGTCAACATGACCATCTGACTTTCATTTCTATGAAGTCAGGGCAAGGGAACATAAAGGACAATTCCACAAGTAAAATAAAGATTTAAAATAGAAGTATCTTAAGACCAGAAAAAGCAACCAGGTTATTATATAGTATAAAATATTTCCAATATAGGGAGAACATTTTTATTTAATTACAAAGCAGTTTAGAATTGTGGGGTAATGAAAACAGAGGAGAGAAGTCCCTGACATATCATCATCAGGGGAAACTCAGCTGTGTATCATCTGACTGGTAATAATCACTCCAAACCACTCTTACAGCACTCTCCTGTTAACTAGAAACCCCTTCCCAAGAGAGACGTCCTTTCTTTCATGGGGAGAGATACTCTACATCTGACTGCATGATGCTGAAAAGACAGGGCTTAGTAGTAGGCATTTCTGGCATTTTGAAAGTTCAGGCTCAGGCAGTATAGGTGATAAAAGACAGACCTGCCACCAACACCTAGCAGACTTGTCCTCACTCTCAGTTACATGTTGCTTCTTCCTTTTCCAAAAAAAGCGGTGTGCAAGCAGATGAGAAATCATTTCAAGAAGCTCAAAAATTCAGTTAGGGCACAGAGGCAGAGGAAAAAAAGAAGGACTTGGAATCACAAGTATTTAAGAAGGTATCGCTGCCCCTTCATCCTTAACTTCTGAAGAAGTCAGGGCAGATAAATCAAAAAGGCATCCAACAGGGAAGCACAGGTTTGTCTCTTTCACATGCACTTTTTGCCTCAAATATGAAGCTAATCTCAAGGCCTCTTATTGGATGTTACTACCAGCCAAACAAAGCTCTTACTGCTAATTCAAGCACCAGAATCAGACACAGTTCATCATCAATCATCACCTGACCACAAGATCAAAAAGATTCTTCCCCCATGCTCTGGCTTCTTACTTCTTCTTCTGCGTGCAGAACCTGTGGGTGATCAAAATCCTCAGGCTTTCAGACACACCATCTATGTGAGCTTCCCACAAGAAGGCTGGAATAACACCACATGGGGCAAGGACGGTGCAAAAAGGGGACTCAGAAACATTTCCTTGTCTTCAACAGTTATAGTAAGGTCATCAGCGCCAAGGAACTGTTCAAGAGCAGACATAATTTGAAGAGCCCAAAGACAAAGCACTGCATTAGGCAGCACAGACACATCATAATGAAAAACTGATGGTCCTGTTGCACCAAGGACAGCACCCTGTAAATCCAGGAAAGAAGAAAAAACCTAAAATAGTTACTCTGCCTGAAGTGCAAGATCAGATATGTCAGAGAAATATGCAGGGACTTCAATTAAAACTTCTCTTAATTCAAAACAAAATTTGGGGTCTCAAGAAGGTCCATGAAAATCCAGGAGGAAAATGACCTGGTCGAACTGAACCAGTCAATCTCCTAGATAAGGGAAGTATCTGTTCCCCGAATCCCATTTGTGCAGATACAGTAATCTCTGTCGAGATTAGAAAATGGAATCAGACATTGCTGAGATGGAGACAGATGAATCATCCTTCCCTGTAGAGCCGCAATGATTTTATCCTGTCTTAGTACCCTGAAGTGGAAAACACATACTAAGATACATAATTTGTCAACTATGCAATTTTTATCTACACTTACCTGCTGACAGCTTCAAAACATAAATCTGGATTACAGTCTTCCCTTTAGATTAATCACTTCTAAAGGTGTCAATGCAAATGTAAACCAATTCACTGCACAAGTTTTGGCAAATAAGGGAGAAATGGATTCATACCAGATGCAGCAACTTCCTATACAGGAAGACATTTTCTTACTCAAACAACACTAATGCAGCAGAATCCTAGAAAAAAAGGGATACCCAGACATCCCAACCATCATGTACCAATCTGGGTCTCTCCTCTCTATACTTTCACAACATTATCATGATACTGGTAGGAGCTACATGTGAACTCTGTACAAGCAATCACTTACAAAAAATTTGTCAGTATTTATCTTCATCTCTTTTGTTTTCATGTAGAAGCCACCAAAATTTGACAGAAAGGGCAACAGATAAAACCTACTAGTGAATCATTTGATTAAATCAATCCCTTTGCAAAAACCTGATATAAGGCCTGATAAGTAAGACTTCAAAATTATGAAAGCCACTGGCTACACATCACTAAGGATTGCCTGGTCCAAAAGGCTTGTGCAGGTGCATGAGAATACAAACAAATAAATGCAAATTTTACAACAAAACAAATGCATACAGCAACATTTCAGTGCACTGTATTTATTTCACTGTATTTAGTTTTCATAACTCCCATTAAACAACAGGGCTTGCACAGTTAGAATTCCAAACAATACATTGTACTGTGGGCTATGAAGTATACTGGCAGCAGAGTAATCGCTCATAGGTTCATGCATCAGTGCTCTGGCATCAGAGAAACTAAATTAAAAAGACTCATAACTCTGGTAAACTCAGCTGCCCAACTGAGACCAGCACTTATACCTTCCCTCTTCCTTACTTGTCATTAGCCAGATCATAGAAGAGTTTATTCACACAACCGACAGACAACAGGGACACAGCATCCAAATACGAAAATATCTTCAGCAGCATTTCTGATGGCATGCTGGAAAACAGGGGAAAGAGGAACACTGTTAGACTTGCCTGCAAACTCCAGAAATTACACAGGCAAAGAATTTGAAATTCAAACTAGAGCAAAACAAAAGAAGTGGAAACTATCAACTTGTAAACACACAAATCAAAAAAATCACCTGAAGAGTTAACCCAGAGTTTGGGTTCTGATTTAACTCACTGATATACGGCATTTGCATAAAACAATTCATCACAACTTTATAAAGTGGCACAGAACAATTACATGAAAAGTTATGGGTTTGCATTTTCACTAACTTTGTCAACTTTAACACAGTTTGACATGACACTACCTCATTCAATCTCAGTTTCTTACTGCTTGTACCACGACTTTAACATTTAGTCCATAACCACCAGTATCTGCCAAAACTGCAGATATCTTTCCTCCTGACTGTGGATCAGGTCTCAGGATGCACCAGGACAGAAATGTCCTAGTCAAACAGTAAGATCATGCTCTACTTCATCATAATCTTCATAAACTACTTATGCTCAGGGCTCTCAAGCAGTTTTCAACAGAAAAACGTGAACTTCAACAAAAGAGCCAAGTGGCATCTTGAGATCAATAAAGCTTCTGTACATCCAGAAGGCTGCCTGAAATGCAGGTGCCAGTCTAAGCATGATAAGCCCAAGATACCCTGGAGATAAGCCACCATGATTTTATTATTAACGAACAGAAACCTCATACCCTTCAAGTAGCGCCTCATAACTGCACAGAGTTTAAAATAGATGCATTTTATACTCCAATTTTTTGGAGCATAGAGAACGGTCACATCAAAATCACCACTGAAAATACAAGGTGCTGTGAAAGTCAGTGCCCTAGCTGCGCCTCATCCTTTTACTACTGTGTCATTTACAACAGTTGTTGATTTATAATACTTTACTCCAAAAGCACAGGGCTGTCAAGGGGAACATTATAATGCCAATACTCCAATGTTTGTATCAAAACTCAGAATCTTAGCTGTAATAACATTGAGGCAATGTGGGAAAACTTGCAACATGCCAAAACTTGCATGGTTATTATGCAAAATAACCCATAAACTGAAAGCCCATAGTAGTTAGTGCATTTATTCCAGAGAGAATTTAGAAATGATCCCTTAAAAATATGCAAATTAAATAAAATAATACACTTGATCCAGAATTCTCAACAGCAGTTTTCACAACCACAGTACTTTTTCTTTGAAGGAAGCTGAAAGGATTTTTTTTCCTTTTTTCTCTCATCTTTCACACCAGACTAGCAGCATAAAGGTATTGACCCGGCCATCCAATGCAAAACAGAAATCATTACACAGGAAGCTACCAGATGAATAAAACAAGGAAAATTATTAATCTTTCAGGTAATATATTCTTAGATGGGGTTCCCTGTAAAAATGTAACTAATTTTCAAAAAGAAAACTCAGGATTATATTGAAAGTGCCTTTTCACTCAGGATTATATTGAAAGTGCCTTTTAACTGTCAAACAGGAAGGAAAATATTTACATTTCAGCAAATATGCAACAGTCATTTATTCCTCCCCCCTCATCCCACTCCACCATCCTCAGCCTCTCTATACAAAATAAAAACCAAGAATCAAGAGAAAAATACAAAGTCTGATTCCGAACTGGCTTTTATTGAAGTAATAAAATAACCATTTTTATTCTCAAGGAACAACACTGCCCACGACATGCAAAGGAGTTGCTGAAGGCTTCACATGACTTGGAAAAGCTACATAATTTATATGAACTTAGAAAAGGAGGCAAAGGACAAACAAAACAGTAAACATTAGAAGATGAATACAGGATCACAGAGTAGGCCAGGAAAGCAAATCTTTTCAATTCAGAACATCTGACATAGAAATTTCCAGTACATGAACATAACGACTGTAAGCAGTCAAAAGATGGCTTAGAGTCTGCAAAGGGTCTTCCTAAACCAAGGACATACTCACCTCTCAATGCACACCCTTGGTTTCCGTTTTACAGCAGGAGTCAAATACAGATTTTTAATTCCAGCATTTACAGTTTCAGAGCACTCCCCAGGCCTGGCAGCAAAGGTCCTTAACCTATTTCTAAGAAAGAAAAGCCGTTAGGAGTCACATCCTGAAAAATGAAGAAATATGCATATTGCACACACCTAGACACAACATTTCAACCGAGGCAGGATTCAGGGAATACATCACATGGCAACTCATTATTATCTGCTCACAGATTTGAAAAATTATCACCAAGTTAAAATACCTGACACCAGGAAGATGTCAGATTTAAACTCATAGCTGTCTCTCCTGTGATTAATCTCTCACAGTAGTCAGAAAGGAGTAGTGTCACTCCACCAAACCAGTTTGAATTCAGTAGAGATTTATTAGGGTTATACAGCTGCATCACTGTGGTCACCACAACCAAGCCCCACAGAGGTCTCTGCAGTGAGTCAAACTCACTGATTAATCTTCTGGTTTGCAACATTACTCCTGAGACATTTTTGAGCCATCCAACTTTGCTAAGCTATTAAAAGATACCAAATAAAACAATTCCTTGAACCTTTCTCGAAAACTTTTGAAGTTCAAAAATAATTTCCCTAAACATACAACAGAATCAGATTTGAAAAAAAAAATATAGTCTCATTTCAGACTTTCTCATGCTAAAATATTCACAAATCTGAGAGATTAAGTGCTAGTTCAACAGGCAAGATGGGTATCAATGTTTTTATAGCTCATTAGCACATCACAATTTGGATAGAAATTACTTTCTTTTATTAAAGAAAGCAAATATGCATATTTCTAACAGAAATAGATTCTTAAAATCCAACTGGCCACATATTTTTCCAAGTTTTCTGATAGCAAGGACTTTGTAAGCTGTAATTATAAATACTATCATTAAACCACATAGAAAAATCGAGATTGAAACTCTATCTTAATCAAATCCTTGCACTTCATACCCACTAATGCCACCAAGCAGGCAGAGCTCCCCATTTGCTGCATTAGTGATGTTTTAAATTCCCAGATGACTTTTCAACAAGTCGTCACACCAGCTCTGGGTTTCTAGGCAACCAATTGATATTGGGGAAAAAAAAATTTAAGTATATGGGTACCATGTACATTTCACACATGCTGTTCCTGATTTAGCATTGGTTTATGCTCAAAGAAAAATAAAAATAGAAAGCAAAGAACAACTCCACTTTACATTGTCAACTGGGATACGTGGAAAAAAAAATCTAAGACATTTTACTGAGAATTGTTGTAACACAAAAAGACATGCAGATTTTAGCTTGGGTGCCAATCACTAACAGACCATCTAAACTAACAACTATAAAGAAATAACCAGGTAACAAATACGACCTGGAGGTCAAGCAAAGGTTTTACTCATGTATCAGGATCAAGAAGTACACTTGGATGATAAGCCACTAACAAACTTCATTTTTCAAGATCCATTAAATGGATTTAGGGACACGAGTTGTGTTCAACAGCAGCAGAGCTATCACTTCTGTATGTTCCACGACAGCATGGCCCAGACTATTCTGCCCTGAATCCGAGCTGAAAGCATGGACATAATTAGTTTGGGTATACTCCACAGAGACCTAAATTCATAAACTCCAGGTACAGGAGTAATTCAGATAAGAAGCTAGGTCCTGGATTTTAAAATACACTTTACCTTGTACAACCATAACCTGAACTGCCTGTATTCAGTCCTTCCTGCTCATTTTAACCACTCCTTGCATCCCCCTCTTCTTCACCACCTCTTATCTGAGGTAAGAGAAATGTTGCCTACACATGCCTTGAAAACTTCAAGTAATATATACCCCTTTTGAAAGCTTCAGTTAAAAAAAAAGAAGTGATGAACTTTGTTGAGTCTTCCAAAACAAAAATACTCTTAAGGTGTGAACAACAGCAAATCCAATCCATAAACTATTTTTCAAGTACTGCACGTGCTAAGATTTTAAATTAATATTGACAAAACACTTTTACACCACATTGACAAAGCTTGGGCAGATAATCACAAGTCAATGACGGCTGTTAAGTCCCCTCTTTAGAGACTTCCAGAACAGCTGAGATGCTCTTACTTAGAAGCATAATAACTTCAACTGCTTTTTCATTAGCTTTCAGCTTGTGAGACTCAGTTTTGTACCACTATTTTCACTTTCATACCCTACAGTACTTGCAGTGTGACTTGGTTTTTTGATGGTCAGCAAACAAGTCTATTTCAAGTAACGTATATTAAATTTTAAGTAATGAAAAACACCTGTCTCCTCCAAATTTTAAAGCATACCTGGGGACAAACCGAAATTACAGCAATCATACAATCATAGAATTAACTGGGTTGGAAGAGACCTCTGAGATCCTCAAGTCCAACCCTTGTTCCAACCTCACTGTGATTACTAGATCATGGCACTCAGTGCCACATCCAGCCTCATCTTAAAAACCTCCAGGGACGGTGAATCCAC
>JAYRBT010000082.1:93758384-93845519 GCA_036023395.1 Myiotriccus ornatus | reverse complement strand
CTCTCCTCATAGGACTTGTGCTCAAGTCCCTTCACCAGCCTGGTTGCTCTTCTCTGGACCTGCTCCAGCACCTCAAGGTCTTTCCTGAACTGAGGGGCCCAGAGCTGGACACAATACTCCAGGTGTGGCCTCACCAGTGCTGAGTACAGGGGAAGGATCACTTCCCTCGTCCTGCTGGCAAAATGTTTTGACATTTTTTTTCTTCATCTAACAATTACAAAGTCTTTTTACAAGGTGGATATTATCCCACTCCATTTACAGGTTAAAGAGGAAAGAAAAAAAAAACAACAGGGGGAATAAAACTGCTATAAAATCCAAGGCTGCACAAATGGGGGAGTAGAAAAATCTGCTTTCTCAACATTGTTTCTAAAATTTAAACTCTTGCAGCTGAACGTGTACTATAAGAAGTAGGCTAATCACACCTTCCACAGTGAAAATTGCACATTTATTAGAAAGGCCTAACTACCCTCACTATATTATACATTAGCCACTAGGATAACTAGTAGTTTGTAGTTAGGCTACTGCTTATTATAGTACCTCCACCAAGCTCAAGAACACACCCAAATTTAAGGCCCCCTTCCCAGGCAGAAAAAAGGTGCATTAAACCCAGGACTCCGCGCACCTGGCAACACCTGCGTTTTCCCACTTTAATGGGCAAGGAAAGGAGAACACCATGGCCATGAGGGAGTACATGACCACAGCCATGGCCGTGACAATTTCAGAGCTGGAAACCAGAGCCGTGGGACAGGTGGAAGGGGTTTCCCCGAGGAGCAGTGGGTGTTGAGGTTAAAAACAACAAACCACTCCGGCCGGGAAAGGGGACGGCGGCCAAGCAGGCAGCCCCGGGCCGGCGGAGCCCCGGGCCGGCGGAGCCCCGCTCGACACGCCCCTCGTTACCTGACGCGGCCCGTCGCCATGGCCGCTCCGCAGCGCCACAGCGCCCCGGCTCCGCGCCGCCAGCGGGCAGGGAAGGAGGGGCGCTGCCGCCTCCCGCCGGCCGCCGCAGGGCGGGACGGCGCTAGCCCGAGGGAGGCGGAGCCCGGGAGTGCGGCCTCAGGGGAGGCGGCGCTGGTTTCCCGAGCAGTCTCGTGTGGGGCACACGGAAAGCGTTGAAGCCCAGCGGAGGGGCAGCGCCTGCCGCCATGGCACCGCCCCCTCCCCGCGCCCCACAGTGAGCGCCGCGCCGGCCTGGGCAAGGCGGAGCGCGGTGTTCTCGGCGGTCAGAATTACAGAATCGAGCGATTCCAACCTATGGCCAAACACCAACCATGTCAACTAGACTACGGCACTGAGTGCAAGATCCAGCCTTTTCTTGAAGACTTGCAGGGACGGTGACTCCACCACCTCCCTGGGGAGTCCATTTCAATGTCTAATAATCCTTTCTGTGAAGAAATTCTTTCTGATGTCCAACCTAAACCTCCCCTTGCACAGCTGGAGACTATGTCCTCTTGTCCTATCACTGGTTGCCTGTAGGAGAGGAGGCCAAGCCCCACCTGGCTACAACCTCCTGTCAGGTAGTTGTGGAGAGCAATAAAGTTCCCCCCCGAGCCTTCCCTTCTACAGGCTGAACTACCCAGCTCCCTCAGCCACTCCTCATAGAACACGTACTCCAGACCCTTCACCAGCTCTGTTGCCCTTCTCTGCACAAACTCCAGCACCCCAATGTCCTTCCTGAACTAGGGGGCCCAGAACTGGACACAGTACTCGACGTGAGCCAACTACAGAGGGGGGAAATCACTTCCCTAGTCCTGCTGGCCGCACTATTTCTGATTCAAGCCAGGATGCTCTCGGACACATGG
This sequence comes from Myiotriccus ornatus, assembly GCA_036023395.1. Classification (NCBI taxonomy): domain Eukaryota; kingdom Metazoa; phylum Chordata; class Aves; order Passeriformes; family Tyrannidae; genus Myiotriccus; species Myiotriccus ornatus. The sequence continues at coordinate 93,843,720 of JAYRBT010000082.1, read as the reverse complement.
CACATTGTTGGCTCATTTCAGTTGCCTGTTGACCAGCAACCCCAAATTATTTTCCGCTGGGCCGCTTTCCAGGCACCCTGCCCTCAGCCTCTAGCCCTGCCTGGGGTTGTTGCAGCCCGGGCGCTTGTTGTAGGACCCGGCATTTGGTCTTGTGGAACCACATAACGTTGGTCTCGTCCGGCCTCCATTCGTGCAAACGTCAACTGCAGCTCCTTTACACACCAGTATGTGCCAGACCAAGAAAAACACACATGAAAAGAACAGCTTTAAAGGGGTGATCGGGACGGCAGGCGCAGTGCGCTGCGAGCGGTTCCCCCGCACGCCCTTAGGCGAGACGGCGGGTCCCCGCCCCCGAGTGCGGGATGCGGTGTGGCCGCGGCGGCGCTGGGCATGGCGGGCGCTGTAGTGACCTCGCTGGGAGCCGCTCCCGGCGGCGGGCGGGAGAGGGAGCCCTCTCAAACTACCGCTCCCAGGGCTCGCCGCTGCCGCTCCCCGTCCCAAACATTTCCGCCGGGACAATGGCGAGCGGCGGCTGTCGGCGGTAAAGGGTCAGTGGGGCTCCCGACCTGCCGCTCGGGGCGGGAAGCTGCCCTGGCTCTTCCCCGAGGGTCCCTCGGGAGAGCGTGGCGAGCGGCACGAACTTTCCTTTCGGCTCGGCTGCCCCCACCGTACCGCCGTGAGGCCGGCGGGGAGCCGTGCCCGGGATGCTGCCCGCCTCCCTGGGGCGGACGTGCCTGGGGAGGTGGCTGCTCGCCCCCCGCGGATGGGCGCTGCTGGGGACGGGGACCGGGGCGGGAACGGGGACCGGGTCCTGCCTGAGGTGGCGGCACCAGCCCCCGATGCTGCTCCGGCCCGCCCGGCAGAGTATCGGGACGCAGGCGGGAGGGCTGAGAGCTGAAAAATCTGGCGATAATAGCAAAGATGTGTCCGTGCAAAGGGCGCGGAACGAGGAAACGGTGCTTTCGGCTGCTCAGAAAGGTAAGGCGGGCGGCAGTCACAGTGAGGGGGATGCTGTGTGCTGCTCAGAGAGGCTGTCGCGGAGACAGTTCGTGCTACAGCTCTGGTTTTGTAGTCCCAAAACACAAGTGTTTGAAAAAAAGAAAAACACAACACACCGAATCTCTGAAAACTACCAAACCGGTTTCTTTTCACGTCGTACTGTTTGAGCAGTTGGTACATTTCAGTGTATGCATAGGGCAAGCAAAATAAACTTTGTGGCTTCTTCCAAACAGACTGTTGATTCAGTGTTCAAGTCACATCAGAGACAGGGTGAAGTAACCTCTCGTTTTCCTTTTCGAAACGGAGACTTGTCGCATGCAGTCTGTCTCACGGCTTCTGAAACAAGTTAACCTCCAGCAAAACTGTCGAAACTATGTGTGATGCTAGTTTGTTTATGGGATTGCAGTCACTTTGGGTGGTCTCATTCACTCAGTGGAAAGTGATTACTATGTAATTAGACTCAGAAATTCTAAGTGCTTTGAAGTGGTTTATGAAAAATGCCTTCAATTGAGTAGGAGACTGCAGGAGAAATGATTATTGAAGTTTCCTCGGTAACTTGTACTTAACTGAAAGGCACACTTTATCACTTTAAAAGATTAGTAGGCTCTTTCTGAGTTCTCAAAAAATACTTTGAAACAGAGAATCTCTTAGGACTTTTTGGATGCATATTTAGTTTTGCTAATGCTTTAGATCAAATCTGATAGATAAACACTAAGCGGATAAACAGCAGCTAACAATGTTAATAAATAAAACACATATTTTGGTCTAATATTCCTCCTTTTTATTGTTCTCTTGATTAGTAATTCATAAAATCAGTTATTTTCAGTGTGTGCAATTTATAAGCTTTTTTATTTTTACTTTTCCCTTTCAGTGCGTAAGAATTGCAATAATTATGGGTTTAGGTGCTAAATAACTCATTAGTTCTTCAAAAATCTAGCTCTCATGTACCAAAAAAAAATAGCAGTAAGTGATTTTTTGGATCTTGAAATCATCCAGTAGGAAAACAGAAAATAATAAGGCTTAACACAGAGATATAAACATGCCCTGTATCATATAAGAGATGTTCCGTGGTCTCTTGCTTATAGTGAGACATTATAGAAACTTACTGGAATTTTTTCTCCTGCCAAAATGTTATTTGAGCTGCAGACTAATAGAAAAGCATTTACATAAGAAAGCTATGCAAGTTTTATTATCCAAGGTTGTAACTTCTATGTTGTTTTCTGTTTTATTTCAGTGAAAGAAGCTGGAAGAGACTTTACCTATTTTATTGTGGTGCTTGTTGGAATTGGTGTTACAGGTTATTTTTTATGATTACATTCTTTATCAGAAGACACTTTTTGTAAACTCCATCAGGTTCGGTAAGTTTTCATTCCATTTGCTGTTATTTCTTTTACAGGTGGTTTATTCTACGTGATTTTTAAAGAGCTATTCTCTTCTTCTAGTCCAAATAAGATCTATGGAGATGCCTTGGAGAAATGCAGATCTCACCCTCAGGTTGGTTTGTGGGTTTTAGTCATACGTTTATGTCTCTCAGTAGTTACTGCCTCTTTTCAAGTCAAAAGTTTGCTCATGGAATCTCACAAGCCAAGCTGCAGGAAAAGCCATGTGGTGCTTAGAAGATCTGCCAGTGCTTTTAGCCGGCCAGAGGTGGGTCAGCTCCAAACTGGAGCCTGTGTTAGGACGGATCAGTGGAAGCATGGAGCCTGTTGTGAATTAGCCTGCTGGAAGCCAAGTGCATGTGCCACAGCACAAAAACTGATGCAAAAACAATCTGCCCTTCAGAGCATGTACTTGTGCCTACATACAGAAAGTCTTACAAACATACTTGAGTTCTTGCTAAATGTAGTACTTAAGGAGTTCTGCAGGCCGAAGAGGCAACTGGTCCCACTTAAGTTTTGTAGATCTAGCCTGCTGCCTTTTCTCAGCACAGTTATTCTGTTGGGACACTTCACTACAGTTCTGTCACTCTGTGAAACACTGAATAGATATCCAGAAGTTTAAACTCTTCCTTTGCAACATGGTTAGCCTTCCTGTGGCTAACAGGAAAAGAGATGCAGAACAGTCATGGGATCACACAGTCATAGCTAGGTGTAAACAAAAATCAATCTAAAACTAGATTCTAAAAACCACTACTTCAGGCAAAACAAGAGATGCATGCAATAGATTTCAAGCAAGGTTGCCTCAAATATCACTGAGGATAACCTAGAAATGAAGTGACAAGTTGTCACTAGAAAAAAAATGATGACTGCTTTGGAACAAGTTTGTAGAATTAAAACTTCTCTCCAATACTTGCACAGTAAACCCTATCCTCCCTTTCTAACCAACCTCAAAGTAAGTTTAAAACTAGGTTAATCTGCTCTGGTTTTATAGATTTGAAAAAAAAATACTGAATTTCTTCAACAGTAGTGCTTTTTAGATAATGTGAAGAGGAATGCATTTGCATTTTAAACTTTTAAATGTTCTCTTGGAGGAGACATGAACAAATATTTCATGCGCTTTTTTTCCCTTTTTACACAAAATGTTGGTTTATATGTCTTCATCTCAGACGACAGTAAAAGATCAGCTCCGTTGCTTAGAGCATGGTGCTGATAACACCAAGGTCACAGATTCGATACCCATAATGGGCCATTCACTTAAGAATTGGACTCAATGACCCTTGTGGGTCCTTTTCAACTCAGAATAGTCTGTGAAATGGAAGATATTAGTAGGATTTATTTTAAATGTTTAATATTTGGCTGTAAAGAACAGGACTGGAATACAGAGGAATTTTCCTTAACACTGTTTTCTTTCATAAATTCTTCTATTCTTGGACACACAAGACTCACAAAGGGCATTTTGTTAAAAAAAAAATGCATTCCCAGCAGGGCTGTGAGCTAATACCGAAATATCTGTTTGTATGTGGTACCTTCTGACAATTCTAGCCTCTTCTTTTGCAGATAATTGGTGCTTTCGGTGATTCTATTAAAGGTTATGGGGAGGCAACAAGAAGAGGAAGACGACAGCATGTCAGGTACCCTTTGGTGTTTACCCATTACAGACAGTAGTTTTTGCACAGTAAAGACGTTTTGGGTCACAAATTAGATCTAGATTGAAGAACTGTATGTGACATACCCTGTCACTTATGACTGAACATACAAGTGTTTTGCAGTACCTTTTGTGTGGCATATACCACTAAGTACAATAAAATGCCAATTCTGAGTGCCTCAAAACAAGCAGTGGTCATCATGGTAAACATGAGAGAGCTGGTCTCTCCAAAAACCAGGAGGAGTCTGAAGAGAGTAGTAAAGAGGCCTAGACATGCATGTGGGAAACAGGACTCTGACTGAAATTTACAGTCTGAAACTGTTCTGAGCTGATACTCAGAACTGGCTGCCCATTTCTTATATTGCTTTTTTGTACTTGAGGCCACATCTCTATTGTGTATTTAACAGAACATCTTTCACCTACACCTTTCATCAGTGTGTCTATTTATTACTATCCTTTTGAGAAAAACAACAGAACTATTTCTTACAAAACGTAAGTCCTCCATGCTTTGCCTTTATTGGGTTCTTTGACTGGAATATATTCCATGAGGTTTCATATAGGATGAGACACATAACCCCCAACACACAACTTGAACCATGAAATTGAGGTTGGGGTTTTTTTCAGCTTTCACTAGCTGAAGTTTTATCTCTTCACCAGACTCTGTGAAAAAGTGTTTAAAGTGGAGCTTCTAAATGAAATGAATATGCACAGACATTTTAAGCACCACTGTAAAATAAACTATGTAGATAAGTAAATGTTTTATGAATCAGCTTTCCTGATATTTCATTTCCATAATTTTGAATGTCTAGTATTTTAAATAAATTTTTGAGCTGAGAACTGCATAAGATTGTAGAGTTTGCACCTCCAGTATAAGGATGACCTTAAATGTCTCCAAAATGTACAGGGTTTTTTTTTGTGTATGAACACCTTGAATGTGAATTTACCACAGTAAGGCTCTTCATTCATCTTTGTTCTCTCTAAACCATCATGTCACCTTAAACTGTGTTCACAGTGTGTACCTGGGTATTACTGATGGAAATAAGAGGTTGGTAGTATGCAGCAGTTATTAATTTCAGTAGGAAACATAACTTGGAACCAGAACTCTCATTTGACCATTAGTTTTTGAAAGTGGTCACATCAAAAGGAATGGGACCTTTCTATTTATCTAATATATGCACATAAACCAACTGCAGTCTAAATATCAGCATTTAGGTTGTAGATCTGATATCAGTGCCAGTTATACAACTTCAACAGAATAAAGTTATTGCCAAAGTAAGTAAAGCACATAGTTAACTGTTTTGATGTGATTTAATCAGCCTAATAATTAAGTTGACAAGCATGCTTTGTGTGTTTTGGCTTGTTACCTTAGTTTAAGTGCCTAAAAAAACCCTGGTAGTCTTGGTGATGTGGGCATCACTTTCTAGATGTGGGGCTCCGAATCTCAGGGTTCTTTAAAAGAAATACAAGGAAATTCCAGAGTCTTCAGCTACTGGATTGCTTTTGTGTTTTTAGGGGAGGATTGGGGTGAGGACATTGATGCATTTCATCTCTTAATCCTCAACAGCTAATTAGCTCTTCTAACTCCGCTAGTCCTTAGGCACTCACAGTAAAGCTTGGGAAGAGCAATAGAGAAGGAACCCATGGTAGCATAAGGACTCCATCGGAATACAATTTCTTACAAATTGAGTAAGCAGCTTCTCTAAGTAAGTTTAAATTTGAAGTCTTAACTGGCATATAATATGTATCCTTGCTGGGTGGTTGGGTTTTTGTTTTGTTTTGCCGTTTTCAGTCACATTGAATACGTGAAGGATGGATTGAAACATATGCGTTTGAAGTTCTATATTGAGGGCACTGAATCAGGGAAACAGGGAACAGTCCATGTGGAAGTCAAAGAGGTACGTACAATTGCTAGATATAGCTAACAAGCTTAATCTTGAACTTAAACTACCAAAGAGAAAAAAACAGCCTGAAATTGTTTTCCTTGCAGAATCCTGAAACAGGAAGATTTGAGGTCCGCTACATATTTGTGGACGTTGACACCTATCCGAGAAGAACCATTGTCATAGAAGACAACAGATAGCCAACGATCAAAGCTGCTGCCTTGTCTCATTGAGTGTTGGATAATACTGGTGTAGCCAGTCTACACATGAATTGCTTGGTGTTCTCGATTGTGTCTCCCAAATTTGGGGTTGTGTTACAGGAAGAAGCCTCTCAGGGCATCCGTTAAGGACTTGGATAATAACTGATACAGGATTTAAAGTGAAACCAATGAAATGTAGTACAGCTATGATTTATGGCAGATCCTCTTGACATAGGAAAGCAATGGCTCATAATAAACAGTTTAATGCTGGGTAATACTTCTGCATACCCAAATACTGAGTCTTCCAAGTTTTTAGCTTTGTATGGGGAGTTGTCTTCCTTGATTGGATTTCCCACTACCACTGCAATAAAGAAAGTGGTATTTTAACTGTAGACAAACTCTACTGTTTTCATTCTGGATGCCTTTGTGTAGGTAAGAAGGTAAAATAAGAACGTTAGTGATGCAAAACGAATCTAGCCCAAAAGCACGTTAGGGTAGGAGGAGTGGAGGCACACACCCATGACAAACAACTGAAGATAAAGACCTCAGTATTCATGTCTTCTAAATGAATTAATGCCACACAGAACATAAGCACCATCTGTTCCTTCCAGTGTTTGCTGTGCTGCCTCACATGGTTGTAGCAAGATGAGGGTCAACCTCTTCTCCCAGGCAACTAGTGACAGGACAAGAGGAAATGGCTTCAAGCTGTGCCAGGGGAGGTTTGGGTTGGACATGAGGAAAAATTTCTTCACTGAAAGGGTGGTCAGGCATTGAAATGGACTGCCCAGGGAGGTGGTGGAGCCACCATCCCTGGAAGTGTATAGGAAGCAACTGGATGTGACACTTAGTGCTGTGGTTTAGTTGACGTGGAGTTTTATCAAAGGTGTGACTTAATGATCTTGGAGGTCTTTTCCAATCTTAATGATTCTGTGATTTAGTGAATTTAGCAAGTCAGTCAGTCTACCCCCTCATGGGAAGGGGTGCAGAGCCCTTTCAGGGTGCCTTCAGTCATCTCTCCTTGCTGAAGTTGCACTACAAACCCTGTCATGGTTAGGTCTAAAAGTCAGTCACAGACAAGGGGAGCTGTAGTACTTGACAGTCGCTTTTCCTCTTGGCCACCCCCACAGAGAAAAGAGGGAAAGACCTCAGTATCTGTAACTTCTGATATTCACATACTTATAATCAGTGACATGGGCTGTGCCCCTGGATGAGTAGTGTAACACAGATCGTCTTTTTACCATGCAGTGCTCATTACTCTCCTGCTGGCAATAAGCCACATTTAATGGAAGACATTTCTATCTCTAAAAGCGTTCTCTTGTAATTTCAGGAGAACATTTGGTATTTGCTATAAAGTTGGCTTTTCTGTAGAGTAACTAATGTACTCAGGAAGTTATGTACTTCACCATGCTTTGTTTTCAAGTCCTGACACCAAAATGGAACACTAAGAGATAGGGGCATACACATATAAAATGTTCATGAAGCTAAATGGTAGTTAAGGTCTTCACTGCTGTCTCTTTAACAAAACTATCAAGCTCTAAGTACTGTTACCTTCAAAATATTTTCAAAAACACAACATTCCACTTAAACTTCTCTCATTCCCACGTTGTCTATGTCTAGAAGTGTCATTTATCAGGGTGTGTCCTTCATCCATAAAGTGCTGCTCATTATTTTCTTTTGCTGCTTGCATCACCTCACTAGCTAAGCAGATATACCAGGATGCTTTTCTTCTTATTTCTTGGATGGGGGACATGACTCTGAATGACATCACTTCTCCTGCATTGTGAAAAAGCTGTCAATATGCTTGATAAAATGAAGACAAAAGTAGCAGAAGAAATCCACCTTTAGCTGAGCTTATAAATATTAGTGTTCTTAATTTGAACAAATGAAAAATACAAGGCTTAAATGCTTTCCTATCTCAGTGAAGGGAAGCTTTTGCTAATCCTTTTCCTAGGAACATCTCTTCAGTGAAGGGAAAAAAAAGAACTTCATAGCTTGATTTATCATTCTCCTCCTAGCTAGATACCTATCACGAGCAAAATTATTTAAGCCCCACAAGATTTTCAAGACTATTAATAAATTTTTATATGTATGTAGTTCAGCTGCAGAAAAAGAAGTTAAACAGAATTCCTGTGGGAACTTGTTACTTCTTTCATATTCCTTCTGAGGCTGAAGTTCTCTTTCTTGGTCCCTATGGACCAAGCTGGCACCCATGCTTAAAAAATTTCCTTAAATCCTGTTTCATGCAAGCAAATATATGGAGACATCATAATGAAAATTAGGTGAAGATGAGTCCAGCAAGACATCTGAAATACAGAACATTGATCTCTTCTGCAGTACCAGTTTACCTGGTAGTTGTTTGCACTGGAGGGAACAGCTATATTCACCGAGTTTAAACATCATATTTTAGAACACTCCTGTTCTAATTCTCAAAACAGCCTCAACTGTTCCTTATAAAACTGTCCCTGCTTCAGTGGATTGCTGTGCTACCAGTAAGCCATGGAGAGATCCTTCTGTATGGTAAGCAGGTCAGTGTTGCATCCTCTCACTGGATGATGGAATGGGAGACAATCAAAGTAACTGGAAGGTTCACCTTTACTTGTCCGTAAACACAACCAGTAACCCTTTCAGTGTTTCCTTTTTAAAGCTCTTTCTTCTTTTTCTCTGGGAAAACACAAAATTACAGGGTATGCCAGTTATTTCTGATGTAGAGGTGTCATGCTATTGTTACTAAAGTGGTGGGAAAAAAAAAAATCACTTCCAGTAAGTCAGAGCCAAAACAATGACATTTTCATGGAAATTAAACACATTTTCCAGAGTTCAGTTTTGATTGTTGCAGAATTATTAAAAATGTGTATGCTCAAAACCCCCTTCTCCTTCAGGAAATGAAAATATGTCATGTACCAGTGAAATGTTGTTTTTCCAGAAACTGTGGCAGATTACTCAAAATGTATTTAAGGCATATGTACAATTTGGACTTAACTTTCCCATCTCTGCACTCTTTTTTTTTATGCCAAAACCTGTGTATATAGCATAGGGAGCCAACATCCTTAGAGCTGGTTTGTGAGAATAGTAATATTACCATACCATCTATGTGACCTCTGAGTCTAGGTCCTGTGCATACTTGCTGTATAGTGACAAAAAGAAATATCCCTTCAGAAGATTATTTTAATGAAAACTTTAAAACATAAAAAATGATTACTCTTTCACTAAGCTTCAGTAAACAGAAGATCTTGCAAAGAAAACGTAATCTTAGACTGGGAAGGAAAAGTGGTGTTGTGCACAACTGAGTTTAAAAATTACCTGAATGCCTAAATATTTCCAGCATGGAATTCAAGTTGAACGATTGATTTAGGCAATAAGAGTCATGATCTTGGAAATGGTTGCAAATAAATGCATGTCTGATAACAAGAAACTTCAACAAACTCACTTAACAAGCAGAGAAGACAAGAATGCGAGTAAGACAATTATTGTATCGCATGCCAACTGCAGAAATAAAAAGCCAGAGAAGGTGTGCTGGGGGTTTTTGCAATTTCATTTCACTTTGCTCTCAGTCTCATTCACTGTCACAAGGGGTGCTATCCATCCTAATACTCATGGCAATGTTCCAGTGTGTAAATTATCGGCAACCTAACCTGTTACAGATTACTCCCAAAAAACATTGAAGACACATTTTGAGTCAAAGCCCACTTTTAGGATTCATTGTGGCCTGTAAGCTGATGGAAATACATAAGGCAAGCACAGAGATTGAGGGAAAGGTTTAAAGGGAAAAAAGTTTGAAGGAGCAAGCTTAGAGATGACAGTAAGGGCTCATAACTGGCCTCTGTATTTGGTTTGCGAAGTCTGCTTGGAGATCTGGAATACAATTGGCACTGGAAAAACAGAAATTTGAAAACAGAAAGATCATCCCTGTCTTTTTGAGGGGGAAAAAGAAAAAGCTTAGTCCCTAGAGAGATGTTCACTTGCTCAGAATGCAGAATAATAGAACACCAGTAGAAATTCTCCTTAGGCAGCTGGGAATGGATATCATTATGATATACAGTTATTTGAAACTGTACTATAAATAATTGAACAGCAGAAGTATTTGATAGTTCTTATGAAGTTTTCAGGGGTTTTTATTCTGTATGTGTTATGTAAAATAATCTATAGGAATTATAGAAAAATGTGAATTAATACCATCCTGTATTCAAAATCAGTATATATTCAGGTGGAATAAACTTCAAAATTAACTCAAGTCCTTGCCTCTTGCTGCTGTTATTGCCCCGTGCAGCAGCATGGGCAGTGTGCTGCAGTGGTGGAGCACCCACTGGGGCTGGCAGCACTGGTGTCTCTACTTCCAGATCATGTACAGGCTTCTCCCTCCACAACTTAAATCCTCCTGGTACTGTCCTGGGAAACCTTTCCAGGATAATCGTGTTTATCCAACTTCTATTTAATTACAGTTCCCCTTTATCAGAACCGCAATTGCGTTCTCTAGCATGAGTTGCCGCCTTGTATTACTCCCCACAATTAACTCTATTAACCTTTTACCTAAGCACATTTTCAATCTTTATAGGAACAGGGTTGTTTCTTCAATTTCAATCTTCATTCTTTTTTTCCATTAAAAACATAACAATCTCTGCCATAACAACATTTTATTACAGTTATATGCATAATAAATCATGGCTATATTCCCTGAGATGTGATTTGCTTCATTAGTACTACAACCTTCGTAGAGGAGCTGGAAGTGAATTGCTATATTGTACTCTGCCTGGGTCCATGCATTATCCTGTGTTTTAATAACATGAAGTCAAATCCCAGTGTTGGAGTGAAGATCTGCAGAATGCCATCAGTTGCTTTTACTGTGATACCTGGCAAGATCTAGATGCCCTCTCCTCCTCTGTCTAGCTGCAAAGCTACCATATTCAAGGGTCTGTTACTGCTAAGGATAATGCTGGAGAAAAATAGCTGAGACATCTCAAGATTTAAAATGGCAGATTTTTCAATTGCCTTGAGCATAAAAGCCTGGTAGTAAGCCACAACTATTTTTCCCTGAAAACATCCGTGAAAAATGTCCTGCTGTGCTGATTTTTTTATTCTTCACACCTATTTTCCCTGAATGTCTCTTAACACCTTCTGGGGTGGGGGGTGCCACTAGCCTCTGCATATATTTCTCTTTTCCTTCAAAATGTTAGGCCTAACTTACATGTCTGCATGTCCCTTCTTTACCCATATTTAATTTTGCAGAATAAAAGTTAAACTCCCACAACCGCTCGTCTTTTCTAGACCCTTCACCAGCTTCATTGCCCTTATACATATACATGCCTATGCATAAAAATACTGTAAATATATAAAGTAGAGCATTTATGTTTTATATTATGTATACATAATAATACCTATCTACATACTTCACCTTGAAAACTTTTTATGTAACATGAAAATAAGCCGGCTTCTGGGGCCATTCAAAAACAGACACCTACCATTACTGACCAAGTCATGTTGCAAAGCTGGTCTCCAGTGATGTTCCTGAAATCCCTGTGATCCACATAAGCCACACTGACCTAACAAGTGTTGAATTCCGGGTGGTGGGTCTGATTGACACCTTCATTTTTAACTGATATCCAGCACCCCATCCAAACCTTCAATGACTGATATCTACGAATACACCAGGCATCTCTCAGTGGCAAATATTTCAAGGTGAATTAAAAAGAAGAAATCAGATAAGCAAAAGGATGTGACTTGTGCTAAGATTAGAGCCAGTCAACTCTAATCTCTTCTCTATTGAGTGAATCATCATGGCAGTTTCTTCTTTTGCTCTGTTGCTCCATTCTGCATAGCAATGGTAAAGGCCAGAAAAACAGTGGTGTATTCGCTGGTGGTTGTAAGCCTTTGGATGGAATTGAAAGTGGAAGTGTGTGAATATGGGTTTTGTGGTTTTGTAAAAACATGCATTTTTCATGTTGAAAGCATTAATTCTAAACCAACTGCCACTGTCACAGTTAACCCCATTCACCCATAGGCTGGCCATCATGCTGCACCACCCATATGAGGGATGTGACAGAGTGACTTTCTCTTCCTGAAGGACTGGCTCCATGCTTCCTGAGCAAAGTGTTCCTACATGACATCTCCAAAATAATTATCCACCACAATATAAATATCAACACATACATACACAATATCAAAGAAAAACTAATACTCTAAAGAATGAAGCTGTCCTAATGTCAAGAAAATGAGTATGTATTCCATGGACTGAAGCAAATGCTTTTAGATTTAGTGCACCTCAGTGTACATTGGCAGGTAATGCTATAACCAGTGCGCAGTCTTGCTGTGTGAGACCATTACATTCTTTTGCTGTGTGCCCAGTCGGATGTGGTTACATTGCTGTACCTTGTGATAGAGTTCAGGAGCAACCAGCACATAGAAATCCATGTTGAGGTTGTTGTGATGATTTCTAAAGGGTTCTGCTGCTGTGCCTGCTTGTGTAGCAGTCAGGAGTCTCCACCTTTCAAATGCAGACATCTGATGGCTTTCTAAAAATACATGCTACTCAGTCTTAGAGCCCCGGGAAAGGTTTCTGTCTCCAAATCAAGGGTCATTCATCTCTTCCCTGGGAATAAGAGGCCGGTTTGCTGGAGGCCAGCTGCAGGCAGGTCTTTTAGACCTCTGCATACCACACATGTTCCTCAGGTCATGCTTTCTGCAGCAACTCTATGCCTTCTCTCACTGGTATTTTAAAGACAAGAAATAACATGGGTATTTTTGGAACTGCCTGTACATCACTGCCACATCATACAGGGTTACATGAAAAGCACACTTTCACACTGAAATAATACTTAGTAGAAATAAGGACATGTTAGTAATGGTACAGATATTTTCTTCATCACAGAAATGGGTAACAAGCTGGGACTCAGGAAATACTGAATCTGTGATAAAGTCTATCACCCTTCTCTTCTCTGGACCTGCAGTGAGCATTTTTGTCTTTCTCTTTACTGTCATAATCACCTGTCCCAAATGAATGTTGTGAGAATCAGGTAAGGAACTGAAGCTGCAGATAGCCTGGGCAGGTAGGCAGGAGCCCTCAGAACAAAACACTGTGGAATCCAGAGGGTTGGGTTTTCAGAAACCCTTGGGCACATTTCCTAAACACATTTCAAATCAGTACTCAAAAGCATTTTTCCAGGAAGAAGATTTTATGACTTCTGTCTATTAAAGTGATGAGTAAAGAAATTATTACATAATATGTCACTACATTAAAGAAACAGACACTCTTAACCTTTCTCTCAGGCCATTCCTCAAATCCATGATTATACAGGAAGTTTCATAAGAAACTGATAATATTAGCACTGATAAAGAAGGGTCAAAGTATCCAATAGCCCAAGCCTGGTATTCCTAGATATCCCACAAGCCTGCACTGCAGTTAATTTCTGGTTTTAGTGGAAAGCTCTTCAGACTTGAAAAAGAATGTACCAAGAAGCAGTAGCTCACTTTTAAGCTCAGATTAAAAAACAACAAACCAAAGAGTTTTGTGCATAACAGAATAAAACCCATCCGCTGAGAACAGTATGAAATTATTTATGCATATAAAGAATAAAATACATTTCTCTGAGCTGGATGCAGCTTTTTATCATGCAAACAGCAGCTGAAGCACATCACGATGTAGTGGGCTGTGTGGCTAAAAGCCACAAAGTGGAGAGCAGATCTTGATTCTTCTTGCATGACAAAAGTAAGAGATGATACAGAAAGAAGGAACTTTATCAGGAGATGATAATAATATTATCTTAAACTTATTCACCACCTTTTTTGACTCCCTACAGCATTCCTTCCACAGTTTTTGTCGATTTTAAGAGAAGTTAACAACCATCAGCAAGTCCTTTAGCTGCAGCGAATGCACACTCCCGAAGCTTTTGCCATAGTTTGTAGTTTAGCACCACCTTCCTGGACAACAAAGAATGGCAGCTTTGCACTGCCGGAATGTTTGGCTTGCAAGACTTCGAACAAAAAGGAAACTGCAAAGAAAGGTGATTATTTCCCTCTCTGTTTTAATTACTAGATGTTTTTAATAAAAAGATGGCATTCTCTGTCCTCAGCAACTTTTTCCTCATCAGTTTTTAAAAACTATCCCACAGACCAGTGCTCCCTGTAGCACTTCAGTTACAGCTCTATAGCTGTGGATCTGTGCTGTCACAGTTTCAGGATCCATTGCTTGTGTTTCCAAGTCATGAAAACTGAAGTTTCTAATGTAACCTGTATTTTGTGCTGAATATAGTAAATTTTAGTATTTTAAAGGGAGCTTGTGAATGCCTGATATGAGCATGGTTCTTTTACTCAACATTCGTAGGCAACAAATTTCAAACCATTTTCTACACTTCATCTTAAGAGTTTCAGCTCCTTGCTGAAAAACAAACAGAACTGGCAATGGTAGCCAGTACCTCATAGTTCTAAAAATAAATATATTCTTCCATAATCCAAGGAATTGTTAAGAAAAATAGTAAAGGTGACAAATGCGTGGGTAACTGACCTGCATTAGCATCAGAGTAACCCATACATCAAAGAAAATTCAAGTGAAACATGTAGATTTTTTTAATTAACTCTTCCTTTTTCGCCTTCTGTTTGTTCCCCAGCATGCTCTCACTTGTATAGGGCCTGTCCAGGATCAGCTACCCAAGAATAAGCTTAATCACAAAATTACCTTACATCCACTCTCTGCAAAACCTCCTTCCAGGCTGAGCTCCTTATCTTGTGACCCAGAAGCTGCAAATAACCCCCATGACATGACCTGTTTTACAAAATTCACACAAGTTGATACCTGAAAAAACCAAAGAGATCTGTGTACTTGGTGCTTGGCTTGGTGCTTCCCATCAGCACTGTATGAGGGAGTCCCAGGAGATGCTCCGTAAGATGTGGTCACAAAATTCTGGGTGACACATGGCCATCCTGCCCATGTTTCTTATGATGATCTGGTGGCTAAGCCGCTCACTGCCATGTTGGATACTGAAGCTGCATTCCCTCTTAAGTCTTTGCTTCCTTCTCTGGTTGTAAAATTATTCTCCAGAATAGAAATCTCTTTTAACATGGGGGAAACCTCTTAGGCATTTTGTTCCTTAATTTCTTTGCCTATGAAATTACTCCAGTGTAGTCTGACTGCGAATATAAAACAACCCTTTGTTTTTGTCTCTTTGGGGGGAAGTTAAAAAAAAAAGTCATATTGCATGCTAAGCAACCATTATATTTTCTCTGCTGGATACACACCCTTCTATCATATACTTCCTGCAAATCAGAACCTCAGTGGCAAATAATGGCACTTTTAATTATGGCAGTGAGTTGAGGGATGGACACACATTTTTTACATCTGCTAACTCTGGGCAGCAACAAAGAGAGAAAAGGTGGTGATAAAAAAAAAAAAAAAAAAAGAAAAAAAAGGAGCTGTAGGTGTCAGCCTTTAAAATCTTCCCTGAATTCCACATGTGAATTAGGCATGGTTTCTGGAGTCAGCCTCAAGCAAATGCATGTGAATGAGTTCTTTTAAGGGGTATATTTAATTTCTTTACACTTTTGTCCAGATATTCTCATTCAGAATCAAAAAAAAAAAAAGTTGTCTTAATTTAATTTATTTAATTTCCAAGGAGAACTAAAGCAGATTGAATTAAGGACACTGACATTCTGGTTAAGAGTGTCCACATAGTACTGTTTAATGCAGTTTAATTCTTGCCTTTTCAATTCACATCTTTAGGTTTCTCAGGCTGCTTTTCCAGTGTGGCCCTGAGAAGGCAAATACCAAATGCATTACTGTTTGAAGAATGCCATGGGTGTGCAATGCTAAACAAATACATACTGTTTTCTGGTCCCAGTTAATCAATCATGCACGTATTTCCATAGATATTGCTACTCAGCAGAGGGAACTGCATAAATGCATGCAACTGCATGGTCACGTGGCACATATTTTTGATGCTTCTGTTAAAATTTGAATTCTACTAAAATTCCACTTGGAGTTTGCATGGAAAACTTTTTATATCAGAGCATTCTTTCAACTGTATATGATATTTACCATTGCAGAAATTACTAACGTGCCCAAATATGTTTGGAGATAAAGAGATTATCTCCTATTTAACAGGAGATGTCTGTACTTCCTTGGCTCTCCAGACCTTCTCAGACACCAATCATTATCTCTAAAACCTCTCTGAGATTCCCTAGTATCAGATCCAGACCAGCCACAGCGTAGGACAGGTAACTTAGTCAGAAAAGCCATGGGGAGGCCTCAATCACCATGGTATATTCCAGTCATAATGCAGTCAATATTCCCAGTTCATTTAATTGATTTTGGTAGGCTCTGATTTCTCTTTGTAAAACATTATCCCTGTAAGTAAGCCAGCAGGTACCTCAGAGGTGTTAGTACTGGACTGCAAGCCCAAGATTACAGCTGTGGTCCATCAAAAGTTGCAGTCCTGGCGAGCACAGCTGGCTGAGCAGGCAGCTGCCCTGGGCTGGCAGTGTTTCTCTATCTTCATCCCTATCACCCATGGCATTGCTGGCAGTGGCAGTGGCAGAGGCCACACGACAGCAGTACCTGGGGACCCTGGGGTTCTATGAAAAAGGAGCCTGGAGAAAGGTCTGTGAGCTGCCCATGAGCAGGAGTTATAGATTCAAGTCGCTTCAATGTGATGCTTTTCTGCAGTGTAGTCCATCTTCCCTCATGAATGACAGATGAGTAAGTCAAAGTATTGTGGGCAGTGAGATATTTCTACCTCAAATGTACTGGCCTGATGAAGATGTTTGTTTGACAAGCAGTTTTCAATCTTTCAGGTAAGTGAATTTCACAATTAGCTCCCAAGCATGGTATTTGCATTAAAATCATTCCATTAACAACATTCTCTTTGTCTCCAGATGCCGCACTTCAAATTCGATGGCATTGCTGTGCTGTTAGAAATTTGAACAGAACAAAGAGCATACAGAGAGAACAGAAGGCACACAGAATTAGCAATTATTGTTTGATGAATACAAAGTGATAGCACCGGCTATAAAAGCTGAAAAAGTTCTGCTTACAGTTCTTTAACAACTTGGAATTAAATTTTACACAATGAGCATCTGTTATCAGTTGATTTCCCACACACACACATGCACTCCTTCACCAGAATCTTCAGTCAAGATAGTTTGCCCATTTCTGGGGCCAAGGCTGAACAAAAATGCCTGTAGTTATTCACCCAGTAACTGAGACAGGGCAGCCGTGAAATGCCTTGGGATGCCCAAGCCCAGGCACTACAGAGTGACCATGTCCACACAACCATGACTGGGTCATATCCATGTGGGCATCCCACTGGGCAGCAGGAGATCCCCTGGAGCCTTGCAAGCAGACTTTTCCCAGCATCTCACCCTTTTCTACAGCATTTATAGCAATCAACAGGGAATAGCTTTCTTGTGAAACTTTTTCATCATATTTTTAAAAGCTAACATCTTACTTATTGGGCACCCAAGGGATGACTTCCGATTAAGCAGAGCTGTGAGACTCTGCTAATAGAGAAGAATACCAATAAGTGGGGAAAAAAAACCACAAAACCTTATTTAGAAAATTAATCTGACATGGATTTGTTCTTTTTTTATCCTCCTGTATGTTGAGGGCACCAGCCACTTACTCTCCATACTGGCAGCAGCCCTAGCAGATGTCCCTGGCAGGGGCAGGAACAGATCTGGTTTAATTAGCGCATCCCACCTCACTCTGGGGACCAGTGGCTCCTTTAGCCGCCATGTCTCACTTACACCCTCTCATATTCATAAGTCCTTAAGTTTTTCCTATTGCCATGGGAAAGATGATAAGCAGAGGCTAGAGCAGAGGACTGTAGAAAAACAAGAGAATGCTTTTCCCAAGGCATTTAGTAACAGGTCATACAGAACGTTTGCAAACATCCAAGCACTGTTGATTGAAAAGCTATCAAATTATCAAATTGTCCTAGGTCACCTCTATAAACAGTTTAATTTCTACAAACTTCACTCTGTTGGTATGCTGGGGAGGAGGCTGCCGGTAGACAGCAGTGAGGACCCACTGGTATCCATCATCTCTTCCCTTGATACGCTTGGGTCAGGAAAGGATTTATTTCCATAGGCTACTGACTGAAACTTCTTCCTTTTAAGCCCAGCTCAGACTCATTAAATCCACTCTTGATGCCTTTAACAAGACTCTCTTTACACTTCAGAGTTCCCAATGTGGTAGGTGGATTAATCCGTGTTTACACAGAGCTTTGTGATGGAAAGTCTTGGTAAAATGTGGTCTGTAGATTTAGCACTTTTCAGACTACAGATTCAAAAATATGCAGTTCAAAGTTATTTAAGGGTCCCCATTCAGCAAAATACTTAAGAGCTTTTTTAAAGTATTTGTGTTAAGAGCCCAATAATTTCAAGTCTAACTTTCTTAGTTTCTTACACTAAAGGAGCAGTTTTCCGTGTTGGTATGTATGCCATATTTCAATGATGTTTTATTTAAAGGTGTAAGCAAATCACATTTTTGTCAGACGTCTGTAAATCATACTGAAAATTTATCTGAGTTATTTTACATAAATAATTTACAAACGTATATTGGGAGACTTTAAGTGTTCGGAGACAGATGCCTTTTTTACATCCCTGAAGAAAAATTGAGAATAAAAGTGCCTTGAATGTTTAGAACAGATTGTAGGGCTGTAAAAGTGCTAAACAGCTATAAAGCAAGCATCAGAAAATTACATACTTCAAGCTGTAAAAAGCATTATAGCCATCTTCTGACATGTGGTGAGTGGTGGCAGAAAGTAGGATTATACTGGGTCTACGTTGGACTAAACATTCATTTCAGAGTGATTCTAGGGACAGGAATAAGATGCCATAGTATTTCTAGGATACCTGACTAGACCTGATTCTTGCCTTAGTGTCAGCTTTAACTCCATGACGTTCTGTGTCCACAGCAATTAGAGACAATATACGAATATTGCAAGATACACAATATCCCATACCTCAAAGTGGAGCTAAGTAAAGAAGAGAAGAACCCAAGGAATGCTATGTCTTTTGGATGCAGGGGACCCCAGAGAGGAGCCACAGTAATCCATTTCCACTCAGTGAATGACTCCTTTAAGGAATTCAAGGAACCAGGTACGTTCAGTCACCAGAACTACACACTGTGCTCTCCCCTGGTATGTTTCCACTGATGGCAGGCAGAAGAGCAACTTTCCTACTCCTAATGGTCATTCTCCACTTGCAAAGTATGCAGGATACGGTCTGGGGCAGCTCCCTGCCACACAGCGTTGGAAAGCATTGCCTAGAGTAGATGGGCCTTTGGTTTTGGGTAACAAAAAAAACAACCCCTGGAAAGCATCTGAATGTTTTTTGAAGGCAAGCTCACTGCAGCGCTCTGCCAGTGCACTCCCAGGCTGCAGCTGGGGCTGGGCCTCCTCTGTGCGCCTGGTGCTGTGGCAGTGGTCAGATGAGGGAACCATGTAGTCCTTGTAGTGGTTGCCAGCTTGCAGAGAGCACAGGAGCAGGTGGAAAGGCTGCTTGCAGAGTTGGCACATGGCTCTCTCTCTGGCCCAGTGCTCCATGCAGGCAGAGAAGATTCCATGGAAGCAGAAGAACTTCCTTGACATCCCCCAGGCAGATGGGGCATTGCGCTGCCTCCTCCAGCCCTGCCTGCAGCAGCTGGCTCATGCTGCTGTCCTTTGCAGCAGAGCTGCTCTCCTGGAGGTCATGCCCAATGCCATGTCCTGCCAAGAGAGACTCGCAAAGTGCCGGAGCTTTTCTGGCACTGGGAGGGGAAGAGCAGAGAAAGGCCCGGAGAGCTGTGGGAGTGGGAAGATAAGGATGTCCTGAAGGATCTGCCGGTGGTCTGGAAAGCAGCAGCAGGAGTGGGCCTGTGGCTTGGCCAGCCCCAGGGTCTGCCCTGTGCCCAAGCCTGCCTTCCCCTGAGGCCTGGGCAGGAGCGTCCCTCGGCACCTCTCCAAGGTACAGCCTGCCTGGGAAGGTGGGGGTGCAGGGCCATGGAGAGAGAGGCTCTGTGTAGTGCTTGGCAGGATCTGGGGCAGAGCAGAGAGATGTGGGGCCAGCCCAGGTTGTGCAGCTCTCTCTGTACCCCCTTGGAGGTGGGCTCCGGGGAGGGATAGATGGAGAGCAGGAGGGGAAGCCCACCCGGATCTCCTCAGCACCTCCCTATTGTTCAGGTTGTTTGGAGCAAGTTCTGGTGAGCTGTTGGGGGGCCCTGGGGGAAGAGCTGGAGTGCCTGAGGCCCCAAAGCACACACACTCTCCGCCGGACAGCAGCTGGGATAGCACATGTCACCTGCTTTCAGGATGGTGGTCAGGAACCCCAGGCAGCATTCAGTCTGGTCTCAGGACAGGCACTGAGGGTTTTACACAGCCCTGTGCAGCTCCTGTAGAGGAGAGAGGAGTAGTGGAAGTGTGTTTGAATCTCAGGGTGAGCCTGTGATGAGAGGCCAGCATCCCAAACGCAAAGACCTGGCAAAACAGGGAGCCCCTCAATGCAGTGGAGAAGGCCTGGTGTGCTCCTAAGTGCCAGTGAAGGGAGTATCCCAACTCAGCTCCTGCAAGGCTCCTCTCAGGAGAAAAGTTCCTTCCCCTTGTCACTGGAGGGAGTGGCTCTGAGATGACAGCTGAGGTTGGAAGGGACCTCTGGAGGTCAGCATGTCCAAGGTCCCCACCTGAGCACGGGGACAAGATACAAAAGTACAGATATTAGAGAGAAGTTACTTAAGAGTAGAGAATGAGACTTGTTATTCCCACATGTCATATTCTGTCAGGCTTTGTCTTTTTAATCCTCCTGAGGCCAGTCTGCAGTTGAGTGATGAACAAAAAATGTGGTTAATTGCTTGACTAGAAACATTTACAGCTGTACTTACCACTTATCCTTCATTAGCAGCAGCAGTTGTATGCTGTATGTGTTACTGAATTCTTCACCCACCAATGCTGAAAGCTATTAACATTTTCAGTGTAAATTTGAAGTAGCCTATCACACACCCTGAGAAACTGGTTTTCCCACTCTTCTCTGTCTTCTACTCTGACTTATACCCTTTTACCACTTCCACGCAGAACTGGGAAGAGACTACTCTGCCTGGGTGGTCATTGGCAGTATTCAGCACCTGGTGTACGCACATATACATTCATTAATGATTTCAGTGATACAACTGTCTGTCTTTCTGCTACTACCTGAACTTCTGTGTCCTGTGACAGCTTATTTTCAGACTTCTGTAAATAGTATTCTTAGTTGCTATTAAAGTGATTAATAATTACATTATTATTTTTAAAGCTATTACCTCTAGCACCTCTAGCTTAGTGAAGAGCTGTGCAATATAAAACTTTTTCTAAACTTTTCTATTATGTTTCTACTCTGAAAGACAAGTAATTCAGTAACCTGTTTGAAAAAGTAAATGGTTTCAGGATCTCTTATTATCTGCTATCCTCAGACTTTGAAAGTGTCAGTAGAATCCTTAGGTCAAGCCTTATCTATTCTAAAAAAGCCATGTGTTCCTGTATGTCTTCCCATGTTCTTTGGGGCTTTGGTGTGTCTTCAAGTTCCTCATGATGCACCTAAGAACTCTTCTTTTGTTCAGTTATTTCACTGAAAACTCCAAAAAAGGAAGATTCTCCATGAGGAATAAATGTTATGTTTCAAAGAACATTTCTAGATTTTGCAATCCCAGAATTTAGGACTTTGAAAAAATATAATACTTTTAAGAAAATCGAGCTTTATCAGCCATGGCTTTAATGAAGCAGTTGCTTTGTTTTGTCACAACCAAACACTACCTAGTCACACATCATGACTCAAGCATCTTGAAAAACATTTCTTATCCTTTTATTTTCCTTATTTATCTCCTTGGGCTTTGAACTACATGTCAATATGCTTTGATTTTCATCACAGTCACAGAGCCTACAAACCCATAAACTGAGAATCTTGGATAAATCAGTTGACTCCAGGAATTAAAAATTTATGCACATCTGTTCAAAACAAAGAGTCACAATGCAAGTAAAAGGCTATAAACTAAAGGGAAAGAAAAGTTCATTTTTATTACCCAGTCTTAATCAAATTCAAGGAGTAGACAAGAAAATAAAGTAGTAAAACTAGATTAGATACTTTAAGCTGTTATTTTTGCTGCACAACCTCTTGGTAGGTAAGATGAGGATTATTTTTAACTGAAAATATAATTTAATTGTTTAGTCTTCTTTTCTAGAAATGGAAAAAAATCTCTCTAAGGTTTCTTTAGAATTTATGACATGTGGAAGAAGGCTTGAAGTTTACTGACAGCAGGAGGAATCACATCAACTCTAAACATTGATGTCTGCTGCCTCAGATTTGCTGATGCTCCATTTTTGGGAGGACTGATCAGCACATAAAAATCAGACCTGTGAATTATGTCTTTGCTTCAAAACCTTTTTGTGATTATCTAATGTTTCCCACCACATTGCAGTGTTGCAATGACAGGCATTTTATCCTGAATAAAAAATAGATGAAAGGTAGCTGGAAATGCAGTTTCTTTGGATTTTTTTCTGAACGAGACCAAAATTTCCTCTCTGTTCATAACCTAACTTGTTCATCTTACCTTTAAAAAGAGCAAGGTATAGGATTTCCTAGTGCTTTTGTCTGCATCATGCACTGTCACTTTTTACATAGCTACAATGGCATACTATAAAATGGAAGAACAGCTACCAAACAATGTTTACAAGTTTACAAACTGTTCCTGAAAACCAGCCAGCTTGGCTAGACCTTTAGTGATTTTCTTTTCATGATGTATGTCAACAAACTATGACTCATACCAAATTCACATAACCCCTAAGAGGATATGCAGTGATCCATTGTTTCAACTATTTAATACTTATTAAAGCTAGAGTATTTTCACCAGCACAATTCTATTTCTTACCCACAACTTTTACTGTTATTATTTTACACAATGAAGCCACACAGTCAGCAGTCACTTGCCCTTACCTGTGATGCTGTGTACCTCTGTGTGGAAGAGAGGAGAGGGAGTTTGCACACAGGCAGGTGAAGTGTTTGTTTTCCTGCTATTGTTTATATTGCCCCTGGCACTAGTATCACTGGAGACTGACCTGGGTGTACAGCTCCATCCTCTCCCTTCTTTCAAAATGAAGAGCAAAGGAAAATGACTAAATTCGAACTCCTATTGTCTTTTTAGATAGACATTGCATAAATACACAGGGATTGAGGGTTATTAGATTGTAGCCTTATAAAAAAGAATATTGTAATGAGGGTTAGTTACTAAGGGCCTCACTCAGATAAACCTTTTCACCTCAACTCCTGCCTGTCAATCATAATAAATGAAAGCACTACAGCACTACACTACCACTTGCTGAACAGGCATCTGGTGAGTTTTATACCATAACGCTCAATATTTTATTTACAATTGTGGTTCACGTGCTGTGCCTATTTTCCAAAGCATTAGCTGGGAATAATCTACCTCTTTATGATTAAACGCTTGTAAAAATTGCTTAGCTTTGCTACTAGAACACAGGAGCAAAGTGTTTGGCAAATGTAAATTGATGTTTCACTGAAACTTTTTTGTGCAGAAAGTTGCAACAAGCAGGTACTGAAACCAGTCAGCCCCACTGCTGTACATCCAAATAGATTTAGAAAGAACAGAAGACGCATGTATGCTGAAGGCCTTAACCTCCAGGAGTATTGTGGTAGTATGAAAAACTAAGAATATATCTTCAGTGTACAACACTGAAGTTGTACACAACACAAGGTACAATTGAGGAGGTACCTGCAACAGCTGAGACAGCTGAAGCAGTATGTTAGCATCACGTTGAGTCATACTGTGGCTTAGGCCAGATATCATGCTTTCTCAGCCCACAAACATTTTGTATGGTTTAGACAAAGCCTCTGATAAAATTAAAATTGGCTTTAGTTTAAGAAGTCATCAGCACCCACAGAAACTGTGTTCAGCAGCTTTTCTTCAGCTTTGCCCAGAAGCCCGTGCTGACCCTGTGTGCAACCTTGCATGGGACAGGGAGGACACCTGGCAATGTTTTCTGAATCCGTAGGTCAGATGACCTGAATATCCATGATTCAAATCCCCACAGTTACAACCTCTCTTTGTTTCACTGAATACTTTTGCTGGACTGTGTTGTTCATACTGCTTTTGACCTTAATGCTTAGACCCCCATTTACTAAACTCATAGGTAAAGTATCCATAGGACAGCACAAGGTCAGTGCAACAGAACTGTGTCAGAGAAACGTGCAAAACTACCCGACAATCTTTGCACTCACTGGGATATGTAGCCCCACAACAAAACCTGGAAATGCATTTAACCTGCCCACTCATACGTCAGATTATCATAGACTGCTCAGTGCCTCAGGAAGGTAACAGTGATGTCCTTGCCCCTGCCCCCTCACTAAGGTTTCCCTTCTGCTTTGCAGGCAGCAGCCACACCAATTACTCAGTCTCTTCTGAGCAGCTGTTCTCTATGTGTCTTTAGCTTCCAAGTCACCAAGAATTTAAAATCCAGAGACCTTTTGCTGTACTTGCACAGCGGAGTTTTTGTTGTGGAAAGCCTTTGCATGCACACCCACCCTTTCAGCTTCAACTGCACCCTGTGATTGCAAACTGTGCTTTTGGACCTGAGAAGTAATGGAAGAGACAGACTACTCTTATGAAAGTAATCTGAAGCTAACAGATCTCACACCCATGACCAATACCAAACAAATGGTAAATGGCAATAAATTAAAGGGAAACATGTTTTAACTGAAATATTTGCAGGATGTTTATAAACAACAGCCAGGGACTTTCCAGAAATGCAAAACAGGATCATCTTTCTCCTGAAGAAACTAATAAACAAGGTCATAGAAAGGCTAGGGGATTCTTATGCAGAAGATGCAGTAGAAAATCACCGTAAGTTTTTTAGTTATAACTTAAAGAAAAATTAATTTTTATAAGCAGAGGGAAAGTT
The DNA here is from genome assembly GCA_036023395.1 of Myiotriccus ornatus. Taxonomy (NCBI): domain Eukaryota; kingdom Metazoa; phylum Chordata; class Aves; order Passeriformes; family Tyrannidae; genus Myiotriccus; species Myiotriccus ornatus. The sequence goes on along the minus strand of JAYRBT010000082.1, from coordinate 93,818,715 downwards.
CTTGAACAACCTCTGAATACAAGTGAATTATATTTCACCCAAAGTTACCCTTACAAAAGTTTTCATCACATACCATAACTTTGAAAAAATGTCTGAACAGTGAAAAATGAAATGAAATGAAAAAAAAAAAAACATTTAAGATCACAGTATAATTCCAGCTGGATGAGAGCTCAGGGCACCTCAGTGGAACCTTGTGCTCACAGCGGGACCAGTTCTGAGGTCAGACTTGGTTGCTCAGGGCTTTGTCCTCTTCAACTGCTTGTTACCATCATGGATTTTTTTCCCCTTCAGAGTAAGGGAAAGAGAAAAACAAGAGAAGAAGCTGTACTGATTCAAACAGAGGAACCACCTAGGCCAGAATCCTGTTTCCAGCAGTGCTCCACCAGCTGGAACATCAAGAGCTGCCTTCATTGATGTCCTTCATGGAGGGTCCCAGACATCATCACCTGATGCCCCAGTGCTGTACTGGGAGAGAGGGTGGTCAGTCTCTCTGTAACCTGTCATACCAGCCATGATTTTATACTACTGAGGCACCACAACACCAGAATTTCCTCCTTTCCTTTCCTGGATTGTTCCATTCCTTCTTTTGATTAATTAAAAAACATACAGTACTGAGCCTATAGACCAATAGTACCTGGTGTCTGATTTTTAGGTTTCAAATGTGACAAAAAGAACATATTCAAACATGACTGGATAAGGAGCAGACACGTCATTGCCTAACAGATAATAACACAGGCCTTGCAAAATACAGGTTCTTTTCTGACCTTCAGAGAGAGAAGTTTTCATAAAAGGACAACTTCAAATAAATATATTTTTCACAAAAATAAGATTCTATGAGGGAATAAACATTCATGCTACAGAAACTTTACATGATTTTACAATAGATTTGATCCTCCAGAAAATACTAACTGCCATGTTTAACAGGGAAAGAACGCCTAGCTTTAAAATGCTACTAATTTAAAATTAATTGGTAGGTCATCAACTGCAGTAGCAAAGGCCCCAGCAATGTTGTAAAATAAGTACTTTCCAAGGCTGCAAGAAAGATTTCCTGCAGAAACCTGAAGGGAACTGCACAACAGTGGTACTGTTCAGTACCTTCTCTAGGACATACACAATGTGGAACAGACATCAGAATCTGTCTTGTGCAAATGTCAGCAACCTCACTGCTTGCCTTGGTTTCATGAAGGATATCAACTTCTGATGTGGTAAAAATGTTTACAGAAACACTTTTTATTTACAAAAATTAGGTCCCAGGATTAAGGGCAACTCATTCTGGCTGCAAAAAAAAAAAAAAAAAGTATTTTTGTAGCTGTTACCTTAAATATTTTTCATCTGCTGTTACAGACAATTTTGCCCCTGGGTTTGAGAGAAAAGGCTCTCTCAAAATCGCCATTAACTCATATTGATCAGCAGCTTGTAGATGGGCCACTTGTGAGACTGCACTGCTGCCATATGTGCTGCCATATTGTAAAGAAATTTTGATAGCATTTTTCTTGTCTGTGTCCTTGGGAGGTGATGGGTTGTCTTGGTTCACTCAGAGCTCCTGCCAAGGCCTAGGATGGTAGTCTGCTGCCTGCAAATAATGGAAGAGAATAAATCTCAAAGAAAAAGAATTGCTACACTCTTTTTATATGTGATTGATTTGATAGTTTGGAGCATAGAAACATATTATTCCTTTGTGTAAAAATTAATAGTCCTTTACCATAGGAGTGGTAGCTGTTTGCCTCGTGTATTCTGTCTGCTTTTTCAGCTTATTTGTCAGGAGTGAGTTTAGATGAGGAGCACTTTGGATCCTAAACTTTGGCTGAATAAATCATGATTAATGCTTTTAGGACATTTCATCATGGTTGTATTTTATAGCCTCCTTTAAAACATACAGGGTATGTTCACCCTTCTCCAAAACATCTCTGATTCCATCATACGCAGTGACATGCCACTCATCCCTGGAGTTACTTATTCTTGTAGTTTTGTATGCCTTGCCTTACCTCTGACAGAGGTAAATATCCACTGAAATGAATTTGACAGCTTTCTTCTCCTTGTATTTATCTAAAGCTTGTGTGGTCTGTTCTTCTTGTTCCCTGATACAGGAGTTAATCAACATGCCAAGCAAAGCTGCTTTGGCATCTTGCTGCTAAAATGTAAAGCTGGAAAGCACTTAGGAGTTGATCCAGCTTTCCTGATTTAAGGAAAGCTATTGCATGCCTAAAGTCAAAATGGTTGTAAGAGAACAATTCCGACCTTAAGGAAACTGAAATCATGCAACATGGCATAGATGTAGTTAAAGAAAAGTATTGACACAGAATAGGTATTTTGGCTATCATTCAGTTAAAAAAATAATTTGGCCAAAATCTACTTTGATAATTTTTTTAATGAAGTTTTAAATATACGTAGAGATGTCAGTTTGTTTTGAACAGACAGGTTGTGAGCAAGTGTGAGAGTGAGGCTTCATAGCTACCCTGTCTCCCTGATGCATTTTGAATCTGCTGAGTTTACAAGGTCGAATAGTTCTTACATAGCCAGCCCTGCAAAGCCTGCCAGAAAGCTGTCAAATTAGGGGGGGTTTCTTGGCTTTTTCTTTCATCTTCATTAATTAAGCTTTCACAGGAGAGAAGGCTTCCACGTTCCAGCAGCAGCAATTGTATCCTACTCTTTCTTAAGCCATTTAAACTGCACTGAAAACTGTGAAGTGGCTTGAGAGTTTTTGACTGGCTTCCTGATTGCAAATAACATCCATTCTCGTCCCAAGTGCACTTGCAGGAGAAAAATAATTTGTTGTGAGTGCTTAGTTTATGGGTCTTGCCTACGTTAGGGATTTTTTAGACAAAAATCCCTGGTTGTTGCAAGTAAAGCTGAGAAGATAACACAGCTAATATGCTGCTGAAAAAAAAAAAAGTGAGATGCCCTTAAGTTTTGTATGGTAATATACCCAAAATTAACATTTGGAGATGTAATCTCGTTAGAGGGAATGTAAAAGATCTAATTACAGATGGGTTTCCTTACATCAGTATTATGATGCTAACAACTCCAAAACACAGAAATAATTTATTTTAATTTCTAAAATATGCATAGTTGACTTTGAATATAGCCTGGATGCAAATTTACTAACACAGAAGACACAACACTTCTTGTCATGTGCAAAAGAATAATTGCTCTCTAAATATAATTAAAATTCTCAGAGAAACTAGTTCAAATATTTAATGATTTTCAGGTCTTGCTAAAGTAATGCTGATTATTTTTCAGATTCTGCAGCCTTCCAGCTTTGGGAGCTGTTTTTGCTGTGACTATTGCATGTTTGCATAGAAATCTCATGGCCACTGAGACTGAAATCTAAAATTAACAGGGCAGTGGAGTTCTTTTCTAATTGTAATGACCAGAGTGCACAGGATGTGCATAGTGTCTGAAAACTATAATGTCTCTCCTTCTGCCTCCCCTTACTGGATTTGCAGAAAACACATTTCAAATACATTTTCAAAATACATTTAAAGAATAAGTGAAAGCTCTTTAAATATTTGTTAACACTGTCTTTCTGCACATGCTGAATATTCTGTGACTAAAACCAAATTAAATAATAAGAGTATAAGGTGTGGAGAGAGAGATGGGGGCTGCGTGAGAGTCAAATGACTGTAGGAGCAAGCTGGAGTGAAGAAATGAGGTGATGTATAATGTCTTGAGGTAGACAGCTGGTGCCTGCCCCAAGCTGATGTCATCTATCTCAGCAGGACGTGGAGAAATTGCTGATGGTGACATGAGGAATTTCCGGAGGTGAGAGGTGACAGTGGGAGAAACTAGGTTTCACGGCAGGCCTAGGGGAAGTTGTATGAGCAAGGGGCAGATATCACAGCCGAAGGTTGCATTGTGGACTTCTGGGTACACTGTACCTTGCAAAGACAAGAAAGTCTTGGGTCCTACTTTGGTAAATGCCCTCCAAGATTGAGAGTATCACCAACAGCAAAACTGAGATGGGATGCAGTGAGGAAAAAGTGATTTGAGGCAGGCTGCTTATCTGAGTGAAGGTAGGGAGAGATGGGGAAAAGGATATAAAAAGGAAGCTAAAAGGGTGATCCAGAAAGGAAAACAACAGGAGAGAGGAAGATAGGGCACAGAAATTATGTGATCTGGAGGCAGTTGCAGAGCAGCCCAGCGCTTGGCCATGGGCTCACAGAACTGTGAGTCAAGAAGTCTCAGCCCAACCCCCTGCTCACAGCCCTGAGGTCAGGCCTAGTGGCTGAGGGCTTTGTCCAGTTGGGTCTTGAAAAACTGAGGACTGCCAAAACCAGGGTTCTTAGACTACTTTGTCTCATCCACACCACATCTCATCTGTGCTTCCACAGCCCAGATAGCCAGAGGCAGTGCAAGTGCTTCCCCCCGCAAGCAGCTGGTGGTCCCAGAGGACACACTGGACATGGACCTCCCTTACCAAAGGTGTGTGTTTTGACAATGCAGCCCTCTAAAACTGTGTTTGGCATGTCCCCAGTGACTTATTTGTAAGCATGCTAATCCCTTCTGCCCTGCCTTGCCTCGTCTCTCTGGTCATCTGATGGACACAGACACAGGGCACAGTTTAACCAGAGGTGAGTGACTGTACAAGTCAGGATCAACCAAAAGTTTTGCACATCTCACCTCACTTTAGCACTTTGCATTAAGCCTCTCCTACAAAATGAAGAATAGTATATAACAAAGTGGTTTTAAAAGGTACAAGCCATTTATGCAAATCAGGCTGCCTATCCAGCGTTTCAACATTTAGTAACTTGTGACTAACTCATGATTTAACTCATTAAAAATTTTGGTACCTAATCATTTAATCACTCACTTCTTTGCATTTGTCAAATTAACCAGGACTAGAGAGTCCCCATTTCCTTACTTTTAATTTTTGATTGACTCTTTACATAAAAAACTCAGGGACTTCAATGCCAACACCTCATCCTCAGGCAGCAAACTTTATGATTTAAGCACGAGAAATATAAATGTAGCCATAAGGCAGTAAAAGACCAAAAGAGGTCATCAAGTCCAGGTCCTCTTTCAAGGCCAGGGAAAATTACACCTAAAAAAACCCCCTATCTAACCTGAAGACCTTTGGCTGTTGCAGCTCCAAAACCACCCATGCAGCCTCTTCCACCATTTCCTATCCTTGAGATGTTACTGCAGCACTGTTGGACCTGCAGTCCCCAAATGTCCTCTGATCCTTTCCTGTGCAGTCATGGTACTCAGTGATTCCTCCCCAGCTATACCACCTTTCTTTTATCACTGTGATAAAAATCATGCCTATCTCAAATTTCTCAGTATTTCTTGAATTCTATCCTTGTTCCCTTGTGGTCACACCTCCTTGTAACCAAGAAAATCTTCTCAAGAGATGCCTCGAGCCAGGTGTAAATTACCTGCTCTCTAATCTGGCATAAGACACTAGTGAAGGTGTGGCTGGGTTATCTCCATGTCAGCCTCCCACAGGCACTCTGTGTCCACGCAGACTGATCCTGCACTGCTGCCCTTCAGGGCGTGCATTAATGACTTTTCCTTTGTAGCTATCTAGCTATTTTTACAAGTAGTTTCAAACTTAATAACTCCAAAACCTTTTTCCTGCTTCCAATTTTATTTGACAATAGCCAATAATTTCAAAATTATTCAGGGGAAATAATAAACACTTTTGATGCCAAAAGTGATAGTTCTTTGCAAAAAAGCACAAAAAACAGCAAAAGATTGGTTAATGCATTTTGTGCCCAAATTAATTAAGTAATTTCTTCATTGGCAGGAAAATTAGATAAATCAACATCTAAATCTAATAGTTTCAGCCCTGAAGGACCTATTTCTGCTATAATTTTAAAACCCTATCATAAAATGACAACTCTTAAAATGCTGTCTCAGGCCTGAAGAAGACGAGATATTTTCTAAACCCTAAGAAAACAACTGATGAGTTACTTGTTCCACCAGAAAATACATTATGATACTCATTTTGGTTTAAGGAGTAGTGGTTTTCTACTCAGAATAACAAATCAAATGTGGAGGTATATTTAGTAAAAAACTTTATTTATAATTTTAAAAACTTGGTTTGGGGGTTTTTGGTGGTGCAGATTTTTTGGTGGTTTCTGTGGGGTGTTTTGTTTTGGTTTTGTTTTGGGGTTTTTTGTTTGTTCGGGGTTTTTTTTTGGTTTTTTTGGTTTTTTTTGCTTGATTGGTTGGTTTCGTTTGGCTTTCGTTTGGTTGACTGGTTTTTGGTTTTTTTCATGGTAGAGAGTGCACTTAGACTTCATAGTATTCCAGACACAATAAACTTCTGATTCTCTTTTCTTCACTTCTCAAAATGTCTGTTTGAAAGGAAGTGAGATATAACTATTCTTACTGTGCCAGAACTTCAGATATGGAGAATAATCTGTAGTTTACATATTTCATCACTAGAGGGAAATCCATTACAGTGCTCTTCTCGGTAATGCTGGTAAGCTCACTGTTCTCTAGAGTGTTACAATGTGCTACAGGTTTGAGTTTGAATGCAAAAGCCGGCACCTTCCCCTGGCCCGGCTCCAGCTCTCGCATCCCTGAGGGTGACCTACATTGCTAAGAGAGAGGAAGAAACAAAACAGGCGTGCTAGTGAGGGAGCAAAACTGATTTTCAGTACTGGCTGTTAGGGATTTTATAGTACATTTTATCTTTGACCTTATTTGGTAGGAGTGAAAGCGAGTCAATGAGAATAGAAAAGGATTGCATGAGCCACTGCCATTTTGCATGACAGTTTGTCCACTTCTAGTTCAAACATTTAATTTCAACACAATAAATTGCACTTGTCTCCAGAAACACCGTTTAATGCCATTTTTACCATGACCTTCTGAGGTGAAGCACTACAGAAATAGGTATTGCTTGTGCATCTGACATTAATTATGCTTTTAATCAAAAACTCATTTTTAATGAAACAGAGTTACCACAATTCAATTCTTACTAATTTCCCCCCACCCCCCCTTTTTAAACAGTGTTATGTTCCTTACTCTTCCAATATTTCATCTAAATATCAGGATATTTTAAACCGTGAATGTCATGCTATTAATAAAAAAATTTTGGAGTGATTTATTGACAGACAAATCCTCACTTTTCCAACCATGATTTCTGGGGTTTTGTTTTGCTTTGTTTTCCTCTCCATTGCAATACTACATACTAACAACTACTTCGCTGCTCAGGTGTCCTACTCCCAGGTGCTGAAAGACAGAGTAAATCTTTGAATTGACAGAAGGTTACGTTCACTTATACCAGGAACAACCTTAGCTCTGATCAAGCTTCTATATAATTTCCCAATTATATTGTTCGTTTAACGCATTTCAAAGTGATTTTCATCTTCTTACACAACTTTCTGTGAATGCAGGTGAGTATTAGATTACAAAATTTTCAGGCTTCACAGATGACTCCCTGAACCTAAGCCTCATTAAACCCTCAGAGATCAGACTGAAGAAACACTTGCTATAAATCTAGTTTCAAACAGCTGCCAAAATCCATCTAACTTTCAAAGTTTCTTATTCTGTTTCAAAAACTGGAGTAGCTCTGTGTTTGCATATTGAAAAAACAACACACAGTAATACCTCATGTGTCCTAGGAGGCTTTTTTCTCCTAACAGTATTTCATCTCCTATGCACAAATATTTTAATGCATGTATTATGGCCATTTAAAAGGGACTTAGATGGGATTTAAGTGCTATTCCTAGATAGCAGCAATTAGCAGAGAGAAGAAGAAGATGAAGGATAGCAGGAATAGAGGGAGGAAAAGAAAAAACTAGGGAAATTGCAAACAGGTTATCCATAAAGGTTGATCAAGTCATGCTGGTGGAGACTTCAACAACCTCCCTCCACACTCTCTTAGGCCACCACCTCTGTTGTGTTGCTGCAGGTAATTTTTGTTGTGCAGGCAAGCAGGACTTCTAAATTTGCCTGCTTTGGAGTGAGAAATGCCAAAATACCAATAATTCAGGACTGTTTCTAGATTTTCTATTTTCCTCTGGGAAACAAATCTCTAGGGAAAAAGAAATTTATCTTTCAGAAACCTATAAGTAATGGCCCCTTACTCACATGTGTTGGCTGCTCTATAGCTGATTTTCCATATTTAAATGCTTTAGAATAGCAAGATAAATTACAATCATTTTCTCTACTCAGTGATTTAGCCAAAATTCCCTATGACAAATTTAATACTGATGCTTTCAGTATGAAAATTATATCCTTAGCCTGGAGCCAAGAAGTAACCTCTGTCATATACATACACATATACAAACTCCCAGAAAAACCCTAGTCAGAAGGATTCTCCTGATCTCTTCTAGTCTGATCCCTGCTCAAAGCAGGACCAACCTTGAAGTCAGAGGCAATGTTAAAATTAGATTGGATGGTTCAGGGTCATGTCTAGTCAAGTTCTGATTATCTCCAAGGATGGATATATATGCTCTTTCTGTAATAAACCCATGGCTTAGATCTAGAGCACAGGCAGCTCAAGGACTTAACCTTTTGGAGTTTATCTGCAAAATAAATTAAGAACCCTAATGGAAGGGATCATGTAAAAGCAAAGACACTTCATCCCATTTGCTAGACCCAGATCTGCATTTGGATTATAATCTACTCTTCTGTGATTAATTTTGCTTTTCCGATTCCAGTGTTTTATCTCATCCTAATACCACAAAAATCATGGATATTTTTCCCCCAGGAGGAAAATTAATTACATTATATACAGGTATGCAATTTAAGGGCTAAAATTAAAATTATGTCAAGATATTTCCTTTTAGGTTCTCTCTCAGCCACAGACTCTGAAAACTGCTTTTACTGATTAATAGACTTCTGGCAATCAAACAGTCCAAAGTTTTACTGGCAGGACTGAACTCTTTTGCTCTTTAGCAATGATGAACTTTTTCAAAGAGCTGTAAAGGTAATTAGTCAGGCTTTTTAATAAATTACCTGGGGAAAAAAAATCTTTTTCACCAGCTCAGCATTGTCAGCAAGCAAAATGATAAAATCAATTGGTGAAAATACAGGTTCATTTCAAGATAAGATTTAAAATGTGGCATTTGATATGTTCCACTTTTAGTTTGGAAGGCTATACAAAATGTTGACATTTTGCATTATAAGATACAATTACTTAAAAATATAATTGTTTTGAGAAAAAAGAGCACAGACAATGTTTTAAATATACAAAATACTGAATAGCTACATGAAATTTTTCAGCTAGGTAGGACCCAAGACTAAAAAACAGGAGCTGCTGTACATTATGCCAAAGTAATTTCAGATGTTCTTGACCCTGCTAAAGGTCTCTGTCTTCACCACTGAAGGTTGCTGAGCCCATGGAGACATTGCCCTGTCTCCATTCTTTATCCATCACAGCCATGGGCCACTGCAGAACAAACTTACAATTATGGGCTTGTACAAATATGCTGACTTGTAAACTGGGTTTTATACCAGCTGCCATTGGCACAAAGATGACACCTGCAGCAGAATGGGCTAAATCCACCAGTACCTGTCTGTCACAGCTGTTAGGATTAGCATCACACATTGGAGCATTTTTCCCCAAATGAGAAGATTCCAGATTCCTCCTTCTTTTACCTACCTTTCATCTCTTAGAAGAAAAGTTTAGTCCAACCTGCGTAGCATGCTGAGCCTCAGCCTCTCCATGTTCTCAGAAGATACCAAAACCATTCCTCCCAGATCAAGCCCTCAGGGACTTTACACAGAAAGGACATTTATATTATGGTTCATATAATCAAGTATCAATTTTCTCAGCCTGGCTAATACCTTGAAATTCTCTGGATACACATACAGATGCTACTGCAGTCATTTGGGAAACTTAAAGCAGACGGAAAGTTGGTTTTCTTGAAGATACTGAGAGAATCCAGGTTCAAGCAACACCTAGGCATGGTTTATAGGACCTTTAGTTTTGGACATTGGTCAGTACTTTTGTCTGACTTCTGACACCCTCAGCAACAGTACATCAGCAGTAGGAAATAAAACAGGATCAAGGCCCAGGTCCCCACTGCACAGACCGAGCCCAAGCAGCTCTACACATGTCAGGGGTCATGGGTGGCACAACATGCACAGCAGCGGCCACACTGCCTGCAGAGTGTAAGCATGTTCGAGGAGGTTGGTCACTGCTTGCTGACACAGTACCTCTTCTCCACGGAGCAATAGGGAAGTGAGACAGCTTCATACAGAGATGGCCACAAACCAGGGAAGTCAGCTGTTGTAACCCCAGTTGAATTCTCTCTGCTAGCCTGGGCCTCTTGTGAATTGGGATTGCAACCAGCTCCTGTTGCCCTCACTTCCAGGCAGAGTATGCAGCACATCAACCCATCAGTAAACTGAGAAGGATGATCCTAAATCTGTCCTTTGAGAGGGCCTCATTTCTCACTGCCTGTGTAAAGGTAGCCCGTAACCTGAATCTAACCCAAGCCTTAGTTCAGTCTGTGCCGTACTGTCCTCAAGTTGTTTGTGTTCTGTTTTCCTGTTGGGAAATCAGAAGGTAGCCACAGCCCATCAGAGCACTTGTCCTGTACTCAGTCTCCAGCCTCCAAAAGCTAAAACCACAAATGCAGCATCAGTCATAATCTTACCAAATTAGAAATTGGATTACCGCTTAGAAATTGGATTGATCAGAGAACAAGACTGGGCATAAAGTTAAGAACACAAATTACCAAAGCAATAGCCCAAATTGTTATATGTTTGTTATGAAATGAATTCATCTTTCCCTCTTGGCCAACAATGCTAAAAATTAGTGTCTGCAGAAACTTGGCCACCAAAACCATAAAGGATCCCATGCTTCTTTACAAAGCTGACACTGCCAGGGGATCCTGGCACACGATCCATGTTAGACCTAGACCAAAACTGAGAGAAAAGAATATCTGATATCACCAAACCAAAATTCATCTTGCTACCTCTGAAAGAGGCCAGCATTTTTCCAAACACTTCTAGCCCTCTCTTTGAGGACACCGTGAGTTAATGGCTCCTGACACAGTGGAGCCAGAAACACTGAGGCTTCAGGTATGGACCTCTGGCTAAGGTGAAGGTATGACTTCAGGCAGGATCTCCACCACTGTGGGAGGCCACTGCCCCAGTGCCAGGGACAGGGCAATGAGAATACAGTGCTATAACTCCAGGGATGGAGAAAGCATCAGAAGTTGGCCAGCAGGTTGACACCTACACAGGTCTCTGGACAAGCCTGAACTTGCTTTCTTGCAAGAACTCCCACACCAACCGTCCCATGAGGGACCCATGCTGGGTCATGGGCTCATCCCAAGAATATGGTGGAGGTCCAGGAAGAACTTCAAGCCCATGTGCATGTGGATCTATGGGCTTAAGTTCGAGTTTCAGGCTCTGCAAAGCCCAGTGCAGGAAGGTGACTGAGATGCCTGGGGTTCATTGGGTTGAACTGAGGACTGCTCTCCTTAATTGGCATCACAGCATTTCAGCACTTAAGGCTACACAGGATCCCTAGGACAGGATTAGGTTTGGGGTAATTTTTCAGGACAGCATGAATATCCAGGGTTAGAAAAATGAGTTGTCCAGGACACTCTGCAGGCTGCAGCCTCAGAAAGCCAGCACAACTCCTAAAGGTAACAGGACACAGGCTTTGCTTTGGCTTTGCAGAGCCTTCAGATGGAAGTTTATCAGTCTTTCTTGGCCTGAATTTGCCTAGACCTGCTTGAAGCTTTCTTTTTACTTGGTTTGGTTTGTTGCTGTTATCCTAATGACCAATTATCTACACCTAACTTGCTTCGCTTACCTTTGTGCAGTACAACCACGGCTTTTATACAGGCGGCTGTAACGCACAGTTCCTGTGTGCAGCATGACATATTTACAACTGTAGCAGAATGATGTAAAGCAGGCCTGCTATGAGAGGAGAGGCTCTAAAGGTGGGCTCCTAAGTGATGCTGTAGAGGAGTACAGGCACAGCACCTTGGAGATGGGGCATAGGCGGATGCTGAGGGCTGCAAGGTTATAACCAGCCCACCAGTGGTTAGCAGAAGTGCTGACCTGGAAGCTGAACAAAACCCATCTTAGGAGTAACAAAAAGTAGGGAAAAAAAAAGAAGAAAAAAAAGGAACAAGTTTCCAACATAGGGAAAATGCACCATAGATAGTAAATTCAGATATAACATTGAATTGCAGACCAATGAAGAAAGAAAAAAAAGCACAAAAGGTTTGGGAAATATGAATATGACTTTAAGTGGATCCTAGCCAAGGAAGAGGAAGAGGAAGAAACCACCACCACCATAGTCATCCCACTGAAGGACCCAGAATATTGTTACCTGGCCATACCTGCTCCCCCCAGGCTGCAGCCACTGGCTCAGAAGGGTGAGCGGGACACCATGGAAATGGGGTAGAGCCTACACAGTGTGTGCATAACAGCTTTGACTGTATTATTATTACTAATGCTTTCCATAAATAATAATATTCCTAAATTTTTTTCCCTCCTTCTTCCTATTTCAAAAAACAAATGAACAAAAAAATCCATCTGCAGAGTAACATTTTTTTATTAGACTGCTAAGGCTTCAATTATACTAACACTAAACTCTTGGCGTCCTCCCCCCATAAGAAGATTTTGAATGGCACAAAGTTTGTAAAAGCACTTATTCCAGCAAAGGCCAACAAGCATTGCCAAATTCTGGATAAAGCCAGAGTCAGAGTTTGGTTTAAGGTTGGGTTCACAGCTCAGGTTTGGAGGGCTTTTCCAGAAAGCACAGAGCTTGGTCTCCAAAAGGGCTGTCAAGTGTGACTGAGCTAAACCACTGTCATTCATTGTGATCCCTTCACATCTACAGCTACATTTTTTCAGGTACCCCTAATTCTAACAAAAGTGTCAATCCCTGTTCAATGACCCTGTGCAGAGCCAAAGCTCAGTGACCCATGCAGGCAGGCATCAGCTGACAGCTTAACCAGCCAGCACCTTTTTTAACTTACCAGTTACCTTAATATTTCCCAAATCCCAGCTGTGGCCAGGTTGTCGGGGAGGATGATGGCTCAGGCTTGCACATGTCTGTGAGTAGCAGTAGGCTGGAATCTGACTGGTACCACCAGCGCTCCTGTAGCTTCCCAGCTGCTCTGCTGCTGCTGCCTAAATCTGGGGGCCTGAAGCTTGGTAAAGGCTCATGCTGTGCCAGCAGGCAGGGAAACAGAGAGAGGCTGCCCGTGCAGAGCCCAAATCAGTTCACTATCTCCAAGACAGTCTCAGTATTCTCTTGGGCTTTCTGCTCTCTGGTGTCTCTGGACTAGGCTTTGGTCTCGGGGAATAACAGTATTCTGAACATTTTTCCTTCCAGTTTGGATACTGGACCATGACAATGGCTCATAGGCAAGAGAAATGGTTAATTAAGCAGCAAAACTCTGAATGGAGTTATCATGTAACAGGGTCAATTTAACTCTTTTGCCTTGGACTCTGTCCTGGGACCGTTGCCTTCACATAGTCCAGAAGGACATAAAGTTCAAGTAAACAAAAGATTATTGCTTGGCTTGGGCAACTGTGAAGGAGAGGAAAGATAAATTAAACTGCCTGGATAACCATAAAATGATTTATTGTTATTACTAGTGCAGGGCAAGGATAGAGAAAGGATAAGAGGTTTATCCAAGTTCTGCAGTGACAAAAGATAGAAAAGGCACCAAGAGCAAGCATTTCCCACTTACGTTTATATCAAAATTATTCTACACAGAGACACTAAGTTAAAAAAATTGCTGAATGAGTAGGAAGATAAAAGTTTTTTATAATGTATCCCATTTTTTAAAAGAAAACCAAATATGAAGACCACACTTACTTAAAGTCCTCATGTTCTTTTCTGTTATTACACTTCATATTTACAGATAATTTTCTAAGACTAAAAAGTATTTTGACCTATCATTACACTGAAAAAAAATCTGAAGGGTTTTTTTCTACTTCTTTCCTCTTTAAATGTTTTAGTAAATGGTAGTTTTTACAGAAGAAAAGACAACACTACTCTCATTCAAGATGTCGGCTTCAATATGTCTCTACAGTTAATCCCACAGCCTGACTTAACTATAGTCCTCATCACTATAGAAAACCTTTTTGACAATTAATCAACTTACAAAGATTCCTGCAAGGATCCCAGCGTATGGTCCCAGAGTGCAACTTTGTGATGCCTTGCTTCTAAGGTCACTGCATTTCTCCTCATTAACATTCACTTGCGTGACACAGCTGATCCTGGCACATCTTCAAAGGAATCCCTCAACAGCCTCTCAAAACCCTCAGGGAAGTGTTTGCACTGAGTGCTTAGCAGTCTTCAGAGGTGCCTGTGAAAGGAGTCTTGCAAATAAAGCCATACTCACAGAAAAGGAAGAATTATGGAAACACAACAGGCAGCCCTGAACCATCACCTTTTATGACCCAATCCACTACAGCCAGACGTGTGTTTAGAAACCTTCAGCTATAGCTTCTAAACCCTTGGCCACAGTGGGAGTCAGCAAATGCCTTCAGCCAACAAGCCAGCACTGGCAAGCACTGAGAAAACGCACAAGAATACAGAATCTCCTCTTCTGGGCAGCATTTCTTCCGCCTCTGAACCCTGAGTACTTAATAAAATCCACTAAGAATGTAGGAATCTTCCAAAAGCTCCCCTGGGCACAGACCAAGGCCCTCCATGGGTCAGAGCCCTGTGATTTCAGCAAGCTCAGTGGGAGTTAGCCTGAACTTATGGTCAAGCAGCATTTGGCCCAACATTTGCTAAAGGCAGAGTTTTCCTCTACTTCTGCCCGCCTTTCAGTTTAAAGGCACAGCAAAACTGCAGGAGTGGGACTGAGTGGGGTGTTTATACCAATCCCTCAGCTGCCCCTGCCCATGGCATCACTCATGCTGGTAAGGGAAAGGCTTTGAAAAAGAAGAAAATACTGCAGCAGAGCTTACATAAGCCAGGTAACCCCATATGGTACAGATTCCTGTAATTTTATCTGGACAAGGAAACAAATTAATGGATCACCTCAACCTCTTAGAAAATCTTTCGTCCCTCATTGCTCGTGTTGTCTTGGCAACGGAGGAGCTCTGTGTCCAGACTGAGACCACTGTCTCGGCTGTATTTTGGCACAGAGCTAATCATTCTTAGGTAAAAATTTGAACAGAAGTTTTCAGAATGAAAAGGACTGTTCAGTGATCAGTATTCACAGCTGAGACAAGTCTGAGAATTTGATTTATGAGAGCTTTCCCTTTCCAGTTGTTGACATATATCTATATATATGCAGCTAGGTAAACAACTAGGAAGATATTTAGGTTCTTTCAGCAGCACAGAACAATAATCCAACTAGTTTTGGGCATTAAGCAACCTTAAGACTGACTATTTAAGCTCAGTAAATCTGTTTACTTTTCTCAAGCGTTTCTAGTAAATACTGTCTGTCATGTTTGTGCCTCTGAGAAGTGCAGCTACTTTGGGACTAGGTTGCAAGAGGCTCAGAGTAGAGATGGAAGAAGCGGGTGAAGGTGACCTTGTTTTAAATGCACACTGCATCTCGTGGATTCAGCTTCGCTGGTACAAAACATCTTTAAACAGAGCCAATGGTGCCCATTTCAGAGGGACCAGCCAGGTCAATGCAACAAAGCACTGATGAAATGCTCAGCATTAGGACACCCTCTGATGCCTGAGGAGTCTTCATCAGCCAGAGCATCGTGGCTTAGCAGAGTTCAGGAGCTGCACATGCGAGTAGCCAGGCAGAAATACTGTCACTGCCCAAAGATAAGTCTAGAAATCCTCTACTTTGGAAAACCAGCACCAGTGAAGTGTTGCAGGACACTCAAAAAGCGGTATAAGAAAAGCAACTATTATTTATTGAGAAGAGTTTCTGAGCATTTTCAAATCCATATGCTTTGTCTGTGATGCTCATTGCCTGGAGCAAAACTTACTTTTATCAATTAAAACCTATTAAAATTGCACTTACCTTTCTTATTCTTTTGTATTCCTAGCATTTAAATAGACTTGATGAGTCCCATACACCACTTCTGTTTTACTATGATACTTCTAATCACTGAACTGCTTAGTGATGTGGTAACTCACAATATTATTAAAAACTGGAGGAATTTTTGGATGCAAACTTCAGTATTTGAAATGTTGGTGAATCTTCCTTTTGTCTTTTAGAGTAGAAATCAAACCAAGTTCTCACCTTATGACTTCATTGAACATACCCTATGAAATTTGTATTACTAGGGCAGAGATATGAAATGCCTGCATCCTGACTCAGGCACATTAAATTTTAATAACAAGACTCATACTATTTCATGAAATGGAGCAACTGGGAAGAGGATGATAACCAGCATACATGGTAAACCTTTAATTACTCTCTTAGCCACCTAAACAAATGCCACTAAAACTTGTTTTGATACTACTTTCTGTTTATACTGTTTATAGTGCAACACACTGATAAAGAGGATGCTTATATTGTTATGCTCACAGTATAAAAAAATTTTTCATATGCTGAGCAGCTGCTTGAAAGGATTTGTGGCCTGCCACATAGCTGATTTATGCAATAAAATGATAAAAAGTACATATACCTAAACAAATGTGTTTATGGAAGAAGACTATTCTTCTTCCAGAGCATTTTGACAGCATTTTATTGCATAGACTGGGTTGATCCCTCTAAAATGAACACTGCTGCCTGCGTTTAAAAGTTATTTCAAGTTTTAAATTAAAAAAAGGGAAAGCATGTTTATGACTTAGCATCTAATTTCTGTGGAAATCCTGTTTTGTTCATGACATTCCTGGTCACTGATCTCCAAAGTGAACATTAACGCCAGAATGTGACCAATGAATAATAGAACTCATAACATTTATATGACACTTTGAAAATCTATAAGTCCCTTTTCATTACATTAATAAAACAAGTATTAAAGTAAATTTAGCTGTCCTCTAATAGCATTGTACGAGTGGATTCAAGATGAGATTATTAAGGGAAGGTTTCCCAAAAGACAGAATTACTAGAGTGCAATATGCCAGAAGAAATAGGATGATGACATACATACTCCTTTTACTTGCTTTTAAATAACACTGTAGCACAGCACACAGCCACTGTGCATCAAAACCTTCACACATGGTGTCTCATTTTGTGCTTTGTTTCAAGACAAAGTTTTTAGTCTTAGTTCATTCCATACTTCAGATTTTTAATTGTACTGGGAGTTTACATAGTAAACAAAAGAAAATCTAACACGGACATGTACAAATTTGTATTTATTAGGGAATTAAAACTCATCCATTTGCCTGCAAGCCCCATCACTAACACTCCTTTCAGCAGTGTTATTAGAACTCCTGAGCACTCCAAACAAGATCAGAATCTGTTTGCACACAGTTTTTTTACACGAAAGAGTGAAGTCCTTGCTCCAATGAATTTAAAACGTGGATTTTTAGAGTACAAAAGGAATGCAGTTTGGTGATTTGTTATTAATGCTAACCCAATGATGCTTTTTTATTTTTTTTTAGATGCATATTAGCAGTTGGAAGTGGAAAGGCCATCTATTTTTAAGGGATTCATAATGATCTTGTGATGACTTCAAGAAGAAACCAAAAGGTTCCCACATGAAAGTGTGGGACAAGTCTGGAGCTGCATTCTCGTGCTTCATGCAAACCAGAAGCGAGGCCCAGAAGAAACCAGCAAGGTTACGCCTACGGGAATGATGCAGTCACATCCAAGCTCCCTCTAAACTAGGCCAGAGTCCGCCCAGGCTGTAAAACTTTGTCCAAGAACCAGGATAAATATTCAAGCAGTTCATCCATTCCAGTAGAAAAAACAATGCCGGATTCATAGCAGTGAGGAGAGAGTAAAAATCTCTGCAATCAGCACTTAGGGCACAGAGCTCAGAAAGAAAATCCTGGACAATAATCCTTGTTTCACAGGCTGTTTCTCTTTTCTTCAGTGACTGTTCCTGCTCTTCCTCACCTGCTGACATTTATTTGAAGACACCAATATACCGTATGAAAAATTATAATTTGTTTTGAAAAGCCTGATCCTATCAATGTGTGTTGCAAGTGATCTGAGACACCATCCTGGATCAAGACTCTCAAGGGACCTTGAGGCAGGAAAGTCTTGTTTGCTCAGACTGGGACGTCTACCAGATGCTGAGGTTCTCAAGCCTGTGATCATATCATCTTCAGCAAAGGTGCAATAAATTATCTTGCATGCAACTAAGACGAAGAGCAGCTCACCAGCAGGAGCTGCCCAAGAGTAGCTACTTGGCTCCGAGTCTGTACACCATAGCTTGTATTCTAGTAACTCCTCCATCCATATCTTCACGTCTGAAGATCTCACCATGACAAGAAAGTATGTAATAACCTGCATTCTCAAATCTCTTTCTTACTTCAAAAGGGTCAAAAAGTAGTTCTACAGAATCCCCTAAAAATAAAACAGGGTTTTCTCATTCTGATCCCAGAAGCCATGACTGCTCAAATACGAACTTTCCTTTAGTATTTTTAAATTGCTTGTCCTCCTCAGACTCATACAGACAATGTTATCAACTGCAACATTACTCTGAAAATGGATCCAAACAAATACAAGTTGGGATCCACTCAGTTTACAAATGAAAGGACGTATTTGTTCATTTCCAATTACCAGCGTACCATCCTGCAGGCTTCTAAGGAGCAAGCTAAGCTCTTCTTTCATGTCTACCTTAAGCACCTATATAGAAAACACACCTTTTATGGATATCCCTACAAGCCATGTTAAGACCAGATGAATGATGCTAAAAGCATCAAGTGGCTTCAGAAATCTGTGTCAACTGAATGTGACAGGAGAATGATCTTTCCTTTTTTTTTTTTTTTTTTCAAAAAGTCATTTAGGAAAGCATACCCCTTGCTTGGCTTACCTTTTTCTCTCTATCCATTCCCTCCTAAACCTTGAAGCAGTTTCCAGAACTCATTTTCCACCACTGACAGGTAAAAAAAACTCTTAATTTCAGACAATAAAAGGCTGTATTTATCCAAGACCTAAGTAGGTGGAACTCCAGAGATACAATCCTGCAATAGAATCAATCAGCCTTTTCCACAGATCAGGGTCTACAGAAAAAGGCAAACTTTCTGTGGTAATTAGGCTACTGGGTACAGTGCATGGACTCTGGGGATCTGCACAAGTTCTCTGGTGTTCTGTCCAGAAACACCAAAAAAACCTTCCTGAAGGTTTTTCTGTTCAAAACTCTTCTTGCCTGACAGAACTTTCCTCTCAGTGAACAGAACTGACAGCTCTGGGCAGTAGGCTATCTGCCTAAGTGCAGTAAACTCTTTAAATACAGGCACAGAAATTTTACCACAAAGGATAAAAGTAAAAATCTTCTTCTTATACATGAGAGCCATGTATTTCTTATACATGAGATTCTGAGCTTTGTTTTAGCAGCTATCAATATGGACCAGTAGTCACATTGTATGTCCACACTTTTAGAAAGCTTGCAAAGAAAATGTCAAGGATTGTTTCATGCACACTCTTACATATAAGAAGATTAAGAGCAAGTCTAACTAGTTTTCAGAAAGAACAGAAAATCCAGCATTAATCATCTACTGAGATCCAGTGTTCCAACATTTCTCATTAATTCATGTGCTTGTCTGCCCACCTACTTATAAGCCAGGTCATTAAAAACTCGAAATATTTCCACACATAATGAATAAATCAAAGGAAGGAATGCAATGCAGTATGAAAGTAAAATTCAAATATGTCATCCACCAGTTACTAACTTCACCACAGATGTGAACAGGCATTACAGCTAAGCATAGAGGAGCTTGAGCTTCCTACTGCTTCCTGTTCCTTCTATGCTGTTTCCAAAATCCTTTTCTATATTAAGGAGAAAATGCTGGAATAATAATAATGTCCTACACGTTTTGTGCACCACTGATACAGCTTATTCATTCTCACCAAGTTTCGGTTAATAATCATTGCCAGCCTTGCAGAATACACAGAAATAGTTTTCCTCCAAATGGCCAAGAATTTATAAGCAAGCTTTCATATACCCTTAGTAGTTAAACATTCAGAAAATAACACCTTTGCATTTTTTTTGCCCCTGAAGAAAATTTGTGCTCAGCTTCCATCTGCCTAGCTTTTACCCACTTGCCAGCTTCTCTCTAGCATTCTGCAAAATCCTGACTGCAATGAACCACTGAGGACTAGGGAAAGGCATCGGACCGGTGTGCCAGAGCAAGTTAGCCACAGAAAGGGACAGCATAGTATTTTTTCCCTTGTCATCGCAGAGGGAGCAAGTGAACAAATCATGTTGGCTGTACTCCCCAGACACCAAGCAGCCAAGGCCATCTCCATTTAAGGGGGTTCTCTCTGCCAATGTGCATTCTTGTGAACAACAGAGGACAGGAAAATAAAGGACGAAAATACGATGCTCAAATAATTTAAGGCAGTATAAACATTATGAGGTTGTGCCAGTAGACAACAGAAGAACTGATTTAAAGCACTAACCACCAAAGCCAGCCTCTTCAAACAAAAATTAGTATTTGTTACCAAACAATTAGAGCAAATACCTTCAGATCAGATCCGTGGACAAAGGATTTTGTTCTGGGAAGAAAGCACACTGTCAATTCTTTTCTTTTTGCTGTCAGACTGTAAAAACATTGACCGCCCTTAATTCACTTGGTTTTTCAATAGCATAGTCATTCATTCCTCAACACACCCATATACCTTTTTCTCTTCCTCTCCTTTTATACTCAAAAGCTAAACTCACATAAAAATGACTGTATGACAACCCTAAGGAAAGCAACTCTAACCTTAGGGTATTTAAGAGGAAAATATGTCTTATAATTTTTTTTTAAGTTTACATCTATATCAGTTTACAAAACCAGTTTACCTTTAAAAAACTGAAAGGAATGTGTATCTCTGAGGAACAAGTTATATCCACACCAGAAGAGGGGAATACAAACAGACCCACCACAGGGAACAAGCTGTGCATTAGCATTTTAACTTGTATCAGTTTTTTGAAGCATTACCTACTTACCTCCACTCACAATGCTTTTGGTTCACATTGTAGAAATTCACTGCACTTGCCAGCTTGACTACTTTTAGATGGGATTGAGTTTGCATCATTACTCCAGAGGACTGCATAAATGAACAACCACTATGTGGGACCCAAAGAGAGCTATATCATATTGAAACTCCAAAAACATACACAGCATGGAAAAAAAGGCCTTTCACAGCAAGTGTTCTGCCTTATGTATCCACTTTGATTGCGCTACCCTGTCTGCTGATGCAGACATACTTATCCCAGCCTGAAATTCTTGGCAGGGTGGAGCTAAGCTTTCTGAAGTTTCCTTTTTTTGCCTCACCTAGAAACATAGACTTAAATGATGTTTTAAAAACACAGAGAATTCAATACTTGTAACTTGATTTGTGATTCTATATACCACCTCTGATTTACTATATCCTTTTTAAAAGTTATCTATAAAAGCATCAATAAAGCCTGAATTTTTAAACTCTTTTCCACTACATTCAGAAGAAAAGCTAGGGCAAAACCAGGACAAAACAAGTTAACGCTAGACACAAAGCCAAACACTGCCATTTATATGCAGGTTAAAATCAGCAAAACAAAGAAGTCGATGGGATCTACTGTAAGTGCACATCTGTAACTGTAAACCAAATCTGACAGTACACGTGAATACCGATGTAAGAGATACTTAATGCTTTCATAATTGAAGCTATTCAATAACCTTTTCTGCTATAACAGTAAAGGAATTCCCACAAAAGGAAACCCACAGTACGAAATTCTTGACAGATTCCTGTATTGACATATTCCTGCACAGGCAAAAGACAATCTCCTGAAGTCATAGCACTTTCCCTCCCCCAGTTATTTATTTATTTGTTTCTTAAAGCTCATGTTTAGAGTGTACTATCTTCCAATTTGATTTGGCTTGACAGTGGCCCTAAACTGCACGTGTCTTCCATGGTGCTGCAAGTGGCAGCCCTTGGAATAGTGTTTCAAGTCCTGATGAATATCAGGGAGGCAGAGCTTGCAGGGCTAAACCACTGCTAAGTCACTAGTTGGTGCTGAGGTCATGCTCATGAAAATGCCTATCTATGCAACTGCTCCATGATATGCTTTTTCACTCCTTACACATCACTTCCCTGAATTAGGAACTTATTTTGACTTTGAGGACGCACCACCAAACAAGTACTTCCGAAAAGCGTCCAGTATGACATCCCTTTCCAGGCCTTCAAAAAGTTTGAAATGAACGCATTTGAGCCAGCAGGTGTAAGTAATTAAACTTTTATTCATGATCATTTACACATGGCTAAAAATGTTCACCACAAAATGCAAACTTTCATTATCTTATATATTTAGCGGTGAAAATAGTCATCTCTTAGTAGTAAAACACCAAGGAGTACAACACAGAAGAGTTAGAAATAGAATTCATTTATCATTTCCCCCCCCTCACAATGTCCATGACAAAGTTATAGATTTTAGCAAAGCCTAAAAGTCCCAGAACACATTTTACAGTCACCTGAGTGTTTGGCAGGAATAGTACTATTTAGTAGCAGTTACTTTTTTCTGCCTTTTTTGAAAAAAATATGTATTTTTCACATAAGTGAGACAGACATAATTGGGTCAAACATTGAATTTCATATTTCACCTGAATTTTTCAACGGGATACAAACAGAACAGTTTGCTAGTAGGAGTATCGACAACAACTATAAGAGCAGATGCCAGAAGAAATGGAAAAAAAATCAGCTCCTTATAGCCTGACTGGTAGGGCCCAACTGCTTACAGGCACCTATAACCACTACTCCACTCAGTTTTATTCATTACATTTATTTTGCATTCCATTCAAACATACTACATTTAAGAAGACAGCATGATTTTTTAAGTTAAGTTGTGTACATAGACAAATACACGTACACAGTTTTGGTAGTCATTTAAAGCTGTAAAATGTATATGTAAAGAGAGTCCTAGGGACCCCATTACAGATTTAAGAGAAATAACCAGAATCAGTGTTACATACAAAACAATATTCTAACAAAGAAACCAATACAGTTATCAAATAATTCATTAGAGAATAAAATTGTTATACAAAAAGAGAAATGCTGCCTTTTTATCACTTCAGAGCAGCACATAAGAAGGCAACATTAAGAAAAGTGCACAGCAGAAAAGAATTTCTCAGTTTTCTGAAAAAGCTGAATTTTTCTTCAGACATGAGGCTTTTGTCCAGAAACATATTGGGTTAGGATTGCTTATACTCTCTCCCAGAGAATGTATTCTCTTCTTGCATTAGTTCTCTGTAAGGCGCTTACTCTGACATGTAGGAACGGTACATCAGGGCCACGATAATTGCTGCTATTGCCGGGATCACCCAGTTGGACCATGAACTAGAAGGAAGTTTTTGAAACATCAGTTTAGGAAGTGACAACCAGCAAGTTAGAAAAGAAAAAAAAAAAAAAAAAACAACGAAAAAATAAGTAATTGCTTAAAGAAGTCCTTCCTCCCCACTCCAACAAATACTTAAAATTCAGGGCAACAGAACACCTAGGCTTGCCAGTAATACTCTATACAAATAAAAAAGTTGGTACCGTTAAAGCTTTGTACTAAAGCTTACAAGAAGTTTGCTTACTAGGGAAGAGTAAAACCATAGACATGTTTGAAGTCATGGCCTGCTGCCCAGAATATCATTCATTCAAAAATGATTTAAGTAGCAGCAGCACATGACACTTCAAAAGCACCCAAGCTCCTCACCCAGAGGGGCATGGAACAGTCCTCTGAGGTTTCAGCAGTAGGCAACTGTCAGCAGGATATAACTTTACAAAGTTTGATTCAGTGGTGTTCCAAAGTGTTTTCCAACCCCCTCTCAATTCTGACACATTCTTCTTAATACACAAAATCCTCTTATTTCCCACAGACACAACAGCAATAGCAAATTTTAAAAGCGAGGCATCCGTGTCAGTAAAACAGTTGGCAACAGCACTAAGTGTCTTCCATTCACATGACAGAGACTCCAGAAATGAAGGCCTGTGCAAAACAAACCATTTCGTAGATACTGACACATGTCAATAATGAGAAAAAATATCTACCTAGTAAGCTGAAATACTTGCAAAGTAAGTCCATGCTTGGACTCTACACAGAACATAAATTTTCATACACCATCCTCTGACATTTAAGCTTCCAGCAGTTTAAAAGCTATTTAGCTTTCTAAGCTTTAGAAACACAGTCACAAGGAACTTCAAGATTGACATAAGGTGTCATACTATACCTGGAAGTAGACTGAACAGTGGTAATAAGAGTTTCCTGGAAAGCAAAGCATAAAAAGATATTTACATCAGGCAGACACCCCTCTCCATCTTAACTAGTCCCCCAATTTCTCAGAACTCTTTAGGTGGGACTAATTTAGAAACAACTCAGTTCATGCATTTGGAAAGCATCTTCTCATAATTCATGTAACAGTTCTGTTGTATTAGAAGCCAGCTAGCAGCAGTTTCCATAGCCAACATTGCATAAAGTTCCTAAACCAATATCATCAAGAAGAATTTTGCTGCAAATTTTCCATGAAGCTAACTTCAACCTCAGATTACATTTGAAAAGCTTTTTGTCACCAAAAAGACAGAAAACCATTACTTGACTAAAATCTAATGGAAAAGACTCTGAATTAATTCACAAATATTTTTTTATATTGAAACTACATGAAGAAAGCCACTAATTTACATCTAAAGCCTTATTAAACTCAGGGGTTTTTGTGTGATGTTTCAGATTGTGTAAGAATCAGTCAAATTGTTATAGCTGTTTCTAATATTGACTTGAACTTCTTGTTCAGTTTCCACAGAGAAAGCAGCACTACAAAATCAAATCCCAGATGAGTATGCGTGCACAGTTTATATGAAAACTTATTAATTTGAATAATTCTAATTGAACACGACCCTAAGTGTATTTTAAAGATCAAAGCATTAAAACTCTACTTAAATTTGGTGGTACAAGGTCCATCATTGAAAAACAAATTACTTCAGTATCAGAACATTCGAAATTGATTTAAAGAAAGATTCTCAACATCCTCTCAAAGGTCCAGGCACACTACTTCTGCAAGCACCCAAACCTTCCTAGGTTTACATGGGACAAATACCATGTTTAAAAGAATATGACTCAGTAATTATATCTATGTTGCTTTTGCGAACATCTCAGTGAAAAACTAATCCCAAAGCCAAACAGCATGGAAGAGCTTGTGCCCACACTGTCAAGGCTAACACCTTCTACAAGAGACTTGGCATATCCAGGGCTAGGGGATGGCTCCTCCCACACCAAGACAGTAAGAGAAATAGGGCTCAGCTCATAAAAAACTCTTTTTTTTTTACTCTATGACACTGGACACAAACACTGAGGGTTACTTTATATACAGTGCAAGGGCAAGCAGGGCATCTGAAAGCCCAAGGCCTTCTGACAGTTCCTAGAGAGCCAGGGCACAGAACCCACCTAACCTGTCACATTACCCGCCCAGAGTACAACGCAAAATGAAACTGTCTTTCTGCAGCCACACATGCTGGAGAAAAGCACCCCAAATTCCTTCTGAAATGATGGAACACAAGTCTAGTGTAGCTATTTGGATACATCTTGACTCCCAACCGACTATGCATTGGCCAAATTAATATTCTAAGTACTTGTTCGGTGAGCTTACTCAAAGCATTATCTACAACTTGGACTGGGCAGTCTGTTTCTCATTTATCATTTCTCCTCTTACAGCTTAAGTGAAACTGCCCTGAAGTTCAAAAGAAATCTGAATAACAGATGTTATTCTTGATGGGAAGAAGCTCAGAATTCCAGCAACTACTCAATTTCTTATTTTTATTGGTGTACTAGTTCCAGTCCTAAATTAATAATAAAGCTAATAACTAATACAGTGAACAGTTCAGAGCGTGTATACATATACATATTTATATATATATAAAATTTACTTTCTTTAACTGATTTTTGTAATTGGTAGATACTACAAAAGTGATTACTTTTAAGAAACAATCTCTCAAATAGCAAGAGTAAGATCCTATTCTTACTAAGCTTCATTTAAAAATAATCTTTAATTATTTCCTAATCATACTGCCATACTGGTAAGACAGCCCTGAGCAAACATCCTCTGTAAACACAGCAGCAGCAATTCTAGAGTCACCTTTTTGCTATAGTATAATATCATCACACTTAGGAACCTCCTGGTTTGAAGCCACACAAATTAAAGAAAATAACATTTAAGAGGAAGAATAATTTGAAGCCATAACAAGAGGTTGAAGAGATTTATAACCTGAACCACCACACTTGAATCAAGCTGAATTATTTTTATTTCTGGCGGTATACCATTTATACACAGACAAACTAACACTGTCCCTAACGCCTAAAAGAAACAATGTGGCATTTCAAGAAACACACTTACTGTTGGTTTCTGAAGCTTCGGTCTATCATCCTGTAGGGAAAACAAGCAAGAAACATTTAGACAAAATCCAAAAGCATTAAAAACAAACCAAACCCACACCACTTATCACTAAATTCTGTTTGCAATTTATTCTGTTAACATGTAAGTATTTTTCCCTAGATAAAAGCACACTTGAAAGAGGGCAGATGTCAGTGTGTGATTTTGAGCTATCATAAACAAGATCACTTCCTTAAACAATACTTCCCAGTATGCAATAAAGAAGTGAAACCTCAGGGTCCAACAAATTTCATTATTCTTTGTGCCCACATTTTTGCCTTTCCTTTGTCTCTAGAGAGTACACATAACCTTAGCTTATACACTGATTGCAATCATGTTAGTTTACTTCTACTTAGTTTACTGCTATCATCGGGCAAAGTCAACTAAATAGTTTTGGTCCAATGTCCACTGGACCAAAGGTCCTGAATTCTATGGATCTTTCATAAGCTCATGAAGCTTTACTTAGCATAGTCACATTCATTACATAAAAGACCAACAGTATATAATCTTTTCAGTGCTGCATTTGTACATTAAACTGCCAAGCTGTTTGTTTCATATCAAATGAAAACAGGCACTTGCAAAACAAAGAAGGATTGGACTGATAGCCAGGTTAAGAACAACACTACTGGCATCGACTGCCATCTGAAATACATGGCAAGTCTGCAAGGACACAAACGAGCATCAGAGCTGAGTTATTTCTTATTAAAAGAAGCTACACTAGTAACATTTATCAAGAGAGAACATGAGACTGAAACAAGATCAAGAATCTTACTGTGAAATAGGTTACTCAAGACAGTGATATTTACCCAGAATGCAAGACAAAACACACAAAAAACTGAAGAGAAAAAGAGAAGAAGAGAAATGGGCAATAAAGTAGAGCAGATGGGCACACTAGCAGCCTAAACCTCTAGCCAGTGGTTTTCAACTATTAAGATGTGGGAGAATTTAACTATGGCCTAGCTGAAGGAAGCCAAGGCAGCAGCTCTGTAGATAGGAATAAATCCTTCAAAACTTGAGACAGCAAAAAGGTGCTCATTAAAAGTATAGGAAATTGTATGGACAGCATAGAAAAGAGGAAGTGACAGATGATCTGGTGGGAACTGATCAT
Source organism: Myiotriccus ornatus (assembly GCA_036023395.1). Lineage (NCBI taxonomy): Eukaryota > Metazoa > Chordata > Aves > Passeriformes > Tyrannidae > Myiotriccus > Myiotriccus ornatus. The sequence goes on along the minus strand of JAYRBT010000082.1, from coordinate 93,791,269 downwards.
AAACAACCCTGACAACCACAAGTAGGGAATGCTGATACAGCTTAAAACGGGGTGGGGGGGGAGCCAGAGAGAGGGCAGACAGAGCCTCAAACTAGAAGTACAGTGCTTATAATAGCCATTTTCTAAACATACATATGAAAAGCCAGGGTTCTACTTTTAGATCCAGATGAAAACCTGGCAGATACATATTTACAATGATGAAAATGTGAAACCTGCTGTTAAGTAGTCACTCTGCATACTGACATAGGAAAAGGTCTAGACATTCAGACATATCACCTTTAAGGGTTACCAAGTTTCATTATAAAACAGACAGGATACCCCAGAAATGGCATGATTCCATATTCATGGAATACGGCACAATTCAGTTTATTCAAGAACTAGGCCATAAGACAAGGTGAAAAATGTGACCATCCTTACACTACATTAATCAAATGCCTTCACACTGGGGGAACTTGTCTCCAGCCCAGGTCCACCCACAAACAGGTGCAGGCCTGGCATCCAACCAAACTAGCAGTTCTTCCTGATTTTGAAGTAAATTACCAGATAAATAACCAGATGGAAAAACATTACAGTAAAAAAAAAAAGTAATGACACTCTCACACACTCACCGGATGAAGTTCCCCAATAATAAAGGATTCTGAGAAATTCCTTGCATCTGTGGAATGGCCAACATCTTCAAAGTTCTCAGTAGCATCTCCTCCAGCTTGCTCCCTGAGGACCTCTTCACCTCCTGGGTGCTGCAATTTTTAATGAGTCTGAATTTGTTACTGAAATTTTCATTCTAGAAATGGAAATTCTTCATTTTTACATTTATAAAATTAAAAAAAACCCAGCAAAATCAACTGCTAGACCTTCTAGAACAAACAAATCTTTCTAAATAACTAGAGAGTTTTATGTACTCTCTGAAGTCAAAATCTAAGAAGCTAAGTCTTTATTTCATGGCAACAAAGTAGAAAGAGGCATTATCCCTTGCAAACAAAGCATTTAGACTGTTGTGTGGGGATCAGTTTGTATTTTGATAGCCCAGCTATTATCTGAAGTTATATTCTGTGTTCTGACTTCTGCAGAAAATGTGTATTTTTATCCAAGCAATGCTTTATACAGCAAAAAGGATAAAAGCCAAAAGGTATAAGCTGCAGCAAGAACATCCCAGGAAGATAGACCAAAAAATCTGTTCACAAGAAGCGCAACCAAGCATTGGCAAAAGAAGCTGGCAAGGTAGCACACAGAATCTCCATCCTTTGAGGCTGTCTAAACAAGGTGCTAAGGAACCTGACCTTCAGCTTAATCCTGGTTTGTGCTGAGGGTTGGGTCAGATTACTTTCAAGGGTCCTTTCCAAAAGAAATTAATGGACAAATATCGAGTAAGCCAGCTACTTTGGAACTGTTTAAGCACAACTGAAAGTCATATGAGACACTAGAATAGCAATTTGGTTTTCATAGACTATGGAATCCCAAACCCACAATGCTGATAAAACCTTGAGACATAGAGAAGTCATCTCCCAGTATCTTCTAATTCCTCACCCCATCACCATTCCCTTAACCTAAATTCATGTTCTCCATTAACTGCTATTCTGCCCCAAGATGCACTTTCAGGATTTTATGAAGTTCCACATTTACATCCATTAAATAACTGTGCCTGTATATACTGCAAGGTGTATCACATACTCTCAGTGAATTTCCTCAGCTTCAAGTTATTCATATAACAGATAAGTAACATGCCCAAAATTCAACATTCAACTTTCAAGTAAAAAACTACCACATAAACGTAGGGAATGATTAGTTCAGCAAGTTAAAAACACTTACTAGCACTGACTTGGATTAAGGCAACCACGAAATAGATATTAGCATTTTACCAGTGGCAGAGTAAATAAAAGGCTTTGGAGCCTCAATTCAGTTTTTAATGCTTCTGACTACAGGATCTAAAATTTCTACTACTTAGGGTCATCTAGCCTGGAGCATAGCTGACCAGAAAGGCTATACATTAAAATAAATGGCATAAACATTCCTGCTAGTCTAGCAATTCAGGTTAGCATTTACTTCAAATCAACCCTATTAATCTCATATCAAACCTTCTCTTCCAATAAATATTTCTTTATACCGATGAAGAAAACACTACTATAACCAATTTCCAGGAGTACCAGAACTCCAAAACTTGAATCTTTGCAGTAAAAGCAGACGTTTATTTTACTAGATAAGGAAAGCTGAGGAGAAAGAAAAAAAAAAACAAACAAAAAACCAACACACCCCCAAAACCCCAACACAACACTTTTCAAAGAGCCGATACCACAGCTATTAAGCTAAGGGATTCCTACCATGACTAAGCAAAAGCAAGCTTAAGCAATTGATAGAGAGATTAGACATAGGAACTGAGCCAAAAAAAGGTTAAAGGAGTGCATGCAGAGTAAAGATTATGCAAGCAGATGTGCAAATATGGCAGGTTCACCAAAATCCTGCCCTTGAATCCATTCTGATAAGTATTCAGGAAAAGGACTGGAGTAAAGTTTAGGGATCACTCAAGTTCAGTGCCTTGAAAGGGTACTTAAGAACTTGGGTCTAACAGGCTCTCGCAGGTATTGACACAACTAAGTCTTCAAAGATTTCCTTCAGCAACATGGGTTTGGAGGGTTTGTTTAGGTTAGGGTTTTTAATACCATTCTAAAGAATTGCGCTCCCCAAAATAGAAAAATATATGTAGCAACTTCAGCACAAAAGGTGGCACAACTCCTTGGAAAACATGCTTAGCAAACAAGGTATCAACTAGCAGCAAAAGGCACCAAAGTTAAACACCCCATAAAGCACCAATAGCATGTAAACTCATATTTACGCACTGCAGTGAAACCAATCCCTATTCACACAAGCACATAAAATACTACTTACCCCAGCAAGTCATCAAGATCACATGGTTTATACCAGCTCCCCCCAAAAAATTCACCAGCCAACCAAACAAGTAGATACCTACCAATATAAGGGCATCTAAAATTACTCCACAGAGTACTTTAACAAACTACTCGCAGGTTGGTTGCCAGCTACAGAACAATCATGTACTAACTTGTGTTCCCAAATCCCTCCCTTGTGCCACTACAAAGCAATCACGTAGCTTTGGGCACCATCACTGAGGCACTCCAGCTCTTCTCCGTAGAACTAGTTTTTGGTCTGACCAGTAACTAATCCCTCTGTCTACGAAACCACAATATTAGTGTCACCACAGAGACTGCAACCAACCCTCTCTACCAGCCCTCTCAGTGTCTATCACTTATCAGCTGAAGGGAACAACTTCACCCTGATCTCTGCCACCAGAGCTGGAAAACTGGTATATTTTTTTTTCTGACATAAGCAAGGCTAAGTACAGAGAATTACACACAGAATTCCAAACTTTAAGCAATCTACCAGATGTGCTACTAGTAACCTACTAGACATAGATAAAAGTACTTTGAAACCATACACTTTGCTTTTAGAGGGCACCTCTGTATAATGATACAAACTTACAAACCCTATGCAAACAACTAGCATCCAGTGCAAGCAATTAATGAAAATATTTCACCTCCCGTAATGAAAGAGAGCAACTGTAATGTCTCACACAAAGGGCAGGAACTGACTTTTCTATCAGAAGCTGAGCATTTTCCATGGTTGGATGAGTTTCCCAAAGTTTGTTTATACAAGGCCTTTGTTTGTGCTTCTGCCTGGTAAACAAAGGTTGCTACCAGAACTGCTACTTTAATGAAGATCCTCTGGACAGATTCTGGAACGGGAAAGCCCACAAGACTACACAGATACTGACTCCTAAACCAAAATCCTGGTGATAACAATAATTGAAGAGTTCTTGCAGGTAAAACTGGGGTTCAAGGGAAATAAAAAGCTTTTGATGATAAATTAAGATAGCCTAACATATTCCTAGGACATTCCCAACATTCTGACATAAATAAGTTACATGCATAATAGATGTCTGTATAAATCCAGCACTAGTACATAGCATAAACTAATCCCTAACAGCAGCACAATAGAAAGTTTTAGATAAAGCAAGTAAGCAGTTAATCTTGCTGCTCTCAGCTGGGTCAAAAGTCTGAGTTACTTCATCACGAGCTCCATCTTTTCTCCCCCTTGCTACAGTCATGCAGATTTCTCAGTGTCATAGTTCAAGACTAATAAAGCATAACTACCTTAATTTGCAGTTCCTTCCCCCTCTCCCTTCCCATATGGGGGGAATAAAATCTAGGGTCCAATTTAAATTATAGGGAGATTAGCAAAGGTCTCCATCAGTGGCAGTCACAAATTCACGTTTAACTTTCTGCACTACAGGGATGAGAAGCAGAAAGGGGGCAGGGACAGAGCCAGAAACACCCAGAGAACATCAGCTTTATTATGCAAGACAGACAGACAAATGGTTGTTTGTTTCAAGGGCACTTTTGTGTAGTCTGAAAAGAGTCCTCCAAATTATTTCCATCACCTATTTAAGTTAAAAGACAGAAATTGTCTGCTCGTGTAAAATGTTAGGAGCCTAGGAGAGAAGATCTCTCTCTGAGTATATTTTTGAAAACCATCATTAGGGTTTTAGATGAAGCGCAAAAGAAATACCCATTAGTTGGGTCCCTGTCCTGGTTCCATCTGATGGAGTTCCATCTTCTTTTTAGAGGCTGGTGCAGTGTGGTGCTTTGGATTCAGTACAAGAATAACGTTGATAGCAAGCTGCTAAGTGGTGCTTACCCTAAGTCAAGGACTTTTCAGTATCCTGTGCTCTGCCAGCAAGCAGGTGCACAAGAAGCTGGGAAGGAGCACAGCCAGGACAGCTGATCCAAATGGCCAAAGGGGTATTCCATGCCATAGAACACTACACCCAGTATATAAACTGAGGGGAGCTGGCTAGGAGCTCCAGATTGCTGCCTGGGAACAGGCTGGGCCTGGGTCAGCATCAGTGTTTTTGTCCCCCTTTTTATTACAATAATTATATTTTATTTCAGTTATTAAACTGTTCTTTTTTTCTCCTGATTCCCTTCCTCATCCCACTGGGACAGGGGGGAAGAACAGTGAGCAAGGGGCTGCAGGGTACTGGGGCTAAACCACAACAGTGCCCATTTCCCTGCTGCATTTTGCAAAAAAAAGAGTGCTAAGAAGTGCTATTTCTCAAAGCACTTTCAAATCCTCCTGCAAGCTTCATCAGAGCTTAAGGAAGTGATAACATCAGGTTTAATCCTCAGACTACAAGGTTCTGCAATAGCAATTCATATGGTACACTGGCAAATGTGCTAATACTGGCACCTTTCATTGTAAGCTGCTCACTATTTAAACATTATGCTACTCCTCCACAATACCGTCATACTGAGTGAATGTAACTTATTGCCACACAGGGGAGAGAACATTTTTCATCCTGACACAGTAAAACAATATTTGCTTTTTGCACTTTATTTGATCAGCATTACAAAACATATTTAGTGAGAGCCCTTCATTCTATTTAGAAAAAGTGCTGTGAAATCACAAGTACAGACCTTATGGAAAAAAAGTAAATGTATTGACCAATAACGTTTTTCATTGAATTCTGAGACCAGCAACAATTGAAGTAACCTAAACAAAGTCTGTATTAGATTAATATTAAATGCATATCACAGTTGATTTCCAGAACAAAAAACTCCTTTCTGGTAGAGATGTTCCTATGCATGTCAGCTTTTCTGCCTAGATTAAGGAATCCAATCAAGTTTCCACAAAAGCCTCACCACATCAGCAAGCAGATCAAGACACTGACCATTCATTCTTACAGGCCCAGTTACTCTTGTTTAGTTCATTAATTGATGTCAAAGCCTGACTAGAGGGATTACTTTATTAAAATTATGGGGAAATACTATGGAGCATTGCCAACATACTTAGTCCATTAATTGATATTTAATGTTATTCAGATATGTAATTACCTGCAATATAGATATAGCCATGAGCTCCTGCTGTGATTACACATGCATTTCTAGTAGCTATTTTCCTTTAAGAGACATAGGACCTTATCCTGGTTTCAGCTGGTACATAGTTCATTTTCTTTTTAGTAGCTGGTACAGTGCAGTGCTTTGGATTTAGCAAGAGAATAATGTTGATAACACACTGATATTTTGGTTGTGGCCAAGCAGTGCTTACCCAAATCAAGGACTTCTCAGTGTCCCACGCTCTGCCAGCGAGCAGGTGCACCAGAAGCTGGGAGGGAGCATGGGCAGGACAGCTGATCCTAATTGGCCAAAGGGATATTCCACACCACAGAACACCATGCTCCATCCATAAACTGGGGGGAGTTGGCAGTGAGCCACCAATCACTGCTCAGGAATAGGCTGGGCATCAGTCAGTGGGTGGTGCACAGCTGTGTTGTGCATCATTTGTGTCTCTTGAGTTTTATTCCCCTCTCTCTCCTTTTCATTACAATTATTGTTATTATATTTTACCTTATTTCAATTATTAAATCGTTCTTATATCGACCCACAAGTTTCACCTTTTTCTAATTCTTCTCCTCATTCACAGGGTGGGAGGGGAAGTGAGCTGCTGTGTGGTACTCAGGTACTCTCTGGGGTTAAACCGCAAGACCTGAAACTATGAAAAGTCTTCCCAAATTTTCTGTAATACAGGTCTGACAGCCTTTGAATGACAGAGATAACATACAAGTTTCTGTTTTCAAGCATAGCCTTTCCTGTCAAAGAAATTAAACCTTTTAAATACTGCACTCCAAAGGCTGAGGTCTCTTGAGTTTCTCTACTACACTTTGATAATCAAAGAAAATTAAGAGATGAATACTCAAGTTATTAAGTTTCCCCAATATCTGCCATTTTAAAAAACCAAACACGATAAAAAAGCAATTGCTGGGATCTTTATCTTCAGTAACTCCAAGGATAAGGTGTCAAACTCTTTCTCCTTCAGAACTTTATATTTCCAGTGACCTTTTTTAAGCCTTGCCAAGCTAATATGGGTCACACCATGCGATGCCTCTGCTCCTACTCAGCCTCACCACTCCCAACACATACACATCACCATCCCCAGTCTATTTACTATCTAACTTCAATCAAGTGTTCAGAGAAGCTGATGGTTCCCAAAAACCAAACAGGTTTCACTAAATATCTACAAGCTCTGTGAAGACACCAGCTCGAGAGATGAAATACACCCTTTAAGTACTGCAATGGAGCAAAAAGCAGCAGCACACTTTCAGTTATTAAGTGTGAGAACATCCAAGGTGTCTTCAGGATGGAAGCACAATAAAGTTTTCAAGTTCATTATTAATAGGAAAATATTCCCATAAGTAATGCAGTAGCTGAAAAGATTGTTCATTGATTTAAGAAGTGGGACTGGTGAGTTCAGATTCCGTTCCCATTTCTTCACTCCCTTGTAAACTGATACTTTTAGTTATTTGCTACTTGCAAAGAGCATGAGTGAGGGGATGCTTTAGCAGTGCATCCTTTTTAGTACTACTAGACTTGAATTTTAGTGGTCCACATTTAATTCTTAAAATATATTAAGCTTTTTTACTCCTGCAAGGAGCTGCAAAAAATAAATAAATCTGAGTTTAACCAATAACGCTACTGAAACAGCTCACGTAATCCCCACTTGGAGAAGGGTTTACTGTACTCTGGAATGAACCAGTAAGAGGCTAGCTCCAATTTCTCCTCAGCTGTCACATGTAAATGCCTCAGGGTGTCTGACAGTGTCAAAAGAATTAGCATAACACTTAATAAGTTAACAAAGTATCAAAAGCATTCAAAAATGTTTTTTTTTTTAAAAAGTTCCCTACGAAATATCTTAATCCAAGGGTTCCATATTAAAAAAATCACCAACACAATGAACACTAAAATATCCAAGAGCTTTCTCTAGGAGTCTAGCTTCACTTAGGTACTTCAGGTAACTATTTTCAACAATCTCATTGATTTATTATCTCAGAATGACTCCAAAACTTCAGCTCCAAAACCAGCCATTCTATTGCAAGGTGTTTAATGTGAGGTTAAAGTCTGACCCTTGTGTACCACAGTGTCTCAAGACATTCCCCAGTTGTCCAAAAAACCCACCTCTTTAAATGCTTACAAACTGAATTCTTTTGATATGCTGCTGAATTATGAATGTTGTCCTGAAGGTTGAAATTAAGATTTTCTTGAAAAATTTATACAAGGGAGTGCCTCTTAATACTGCCCACACGTACTCAAAGAAGAGGCTTGCAACTACTTTAACTAAAAAGCTCATTAGATCCTGGATTTTTTTTTGTCAATTTTTTTTCTTGTGTTGTGTTAGATTTGGGGTTTTTCTGAGGTGTGGGTTTTTTTGTTTCCCTCTGCCAAATATGGACATTATACAATACGATTATGTATCAATCAGAACTAATCAAGTTTCCAAGAACAGCTACTTCAGTTTCACAAACTACATGAAATGCTTCATTCCCCTCCAGGGCTTCTGTAATTAAATTGACCCTGCCTGCATAACCAGAGATTTCCATAACAAAGGGATGAAGAAGACCAGGGCAGAGCTGGATGAAAAATAATCAAATTAGAGTCAGTAGATCACTTTCACAATCCACCTTGCTGAAAAGCCAAACAATTTGCACTGACACACAATTTAAGAATGAAATACTACCTGTGTCAACACTGCCTTTGAAAAATTGCTTGTCAACCCTTTCTTTGCAAAATGCTCAGTTTCTACTTTGAATTGCAAGTGTTTACAAGCACAAAAATAAAGACAGGGCTACAGAACTACTGAGGCTTGAAATCTGTATGTCTCTCTTTACCCGTCTGAACTGTATTTTCAAAGAAATTAATGTAAGTCTACCATACATTTTTTAATTGGATGCTAGGTCTTCTTTAGGAAGAACTTCTTCACAGAATGGGTGATTACGCATTGGAATGGGCTGCCCAGGGAGATGGCAAACTCACCATCCCTGGAGGTATCTAAGGAAAGACTGGATGTAACACTTAGTGCCATGGTCTAGTTGACATGGTGGTGTTGGGTCATAGGTTGGACTCAGTAACCTCAGAGGCCTTTTCCAACCTAACTGATTCTGCGATTCTGTCTTTGCAAATTGGGAATAATAGAAACAAGGGAGAAAACTCAAAACATCTAAATCCTGGCTCCATTTAATATGGAGAAAAAATTCTCAGCGGTTGTATTTCTGCATCTCCACAGAAGAATGTTTTAGTCCAATAACTAAAATGCTGCTTTATTAACCATGACTGTCAATGATTAAACCAACTGCTCACTGTCTGTAAGAGATCAAAAACATCAGCTACTAACTGGGGAAGAGAAAAACCCAGCAAAACACAAACAAAGGAATCCAACGTGACTCTAGTCCTCCACACCACAGTCTGAACTGCAGCTCCACAGCACCCCTCTGCCTGCTGGCACTGAACGGATTAGGGCGGCAGTGAGATCGCAGACCCTGGAGCCACGCTTGAGTTAATTTTCTGAACCTGGCTGCCTGTATGCAATGCCAGGTCTACCATGTCCTGCCAAAAACACAGGACTAAGGTCACTCATGATATATTCATTTGGCAGATACGTACACAAGCCCCTGTGACCAAGTGCCTTCACCAAGGGTTGGATATACTGGAGAATTGTTTACCATTACATTAATGAGGTATTGGCATAGGCTACCCAGAGAAGTTGTGGATGCCCCATCCCTGGAGATGTTCAAGGCCAGGTTGGATGGGGCTGGGAGCAACCCGGTCTAGTGGAAGGTGTCCCTGCTCATGGCAGGCGGGTTGGAATTGGATGAGCTTTAAGGTCCCTTCCAATCCAAACCATTTTGTGATTCTGTGATATTAGAGTAACTCCAAAACCTGCGATATTCTGGATGTTGGGATACTTTCCTTCCACTTTGTGAAGTTTCCCTCCTGTTCCATAATACAACACACACTGTAACAGTGTGAAGAGAGGAGCTGCTGACCTTTTCGCTCACGAGATAATATGGCTCGGGGTCCCAGCTGAGTCTTGACTTTAAATCTTGCTCTCAGTCGGCACACTGGAGCAAGAAGCAGACGGATACCGCCCCACTCTTGGCCACCCAACCTTCACGGAGACAGCCTGCTTGTCTGAGCCCTTAAAACCGACTCCAGTGTTTTTTCCTCCTTGTCCTCCCTTCCCGCAAATTCACCTCGAAATTCGGAAGCCGAAGGTTTAAGGCAGAGAGCGGGGCCGGCGCGCTCGGGTTCGTGCCGCCCGACAGGCGCCCGGAGCGCGGGGCCGCCGCGGGGCTGTGTCCCGGGGGCGCTATCGCGGCTCCCGAGGGCGGATCCCGCCGTGCCGCACCCGCCGGACGGGGCAGGCGGACGGGAGCCCGGCCGGGGGCAGCCCCGGCGCCGCCCGGGGCACGGCGCGGGCTCCGGCGGCTCCCCGGGCAGCGCGGGCACCCACCTCGTCCAGGAACTTGGTGACATCGTAGATGCGGTGGTGCAGGATGATCCAGGTGCTCTGGCTGTTGTTGTGCTTCTGCACCTCCTCCAGGCGGTAGTAGCGGCCCCGCCAAGACTCGCTGCCGGTTTCGCTGGAGCCCACCATGTCCTGTCCTGTCCTGTCCTGTCCTGTCCTGTCCTGTCCTGTCCTGTCCTGTCCTGTCCTGTCCTGTCCTGTCCCTTGCCGCACCGCAGTGCCCGCGGCTCCGCAACCGCGACTCGCCGGAGCGCCTCACGCACCAGCCGAGCCCGCACCGCAGGCCTATCACCGCCCGCCGCCCCGCCCCGCCCCTCCCTCCGAGCCGGCTCCTCATTGGCGGAGCGAGATGCCACTCAAGAAAGGCGCTCTGCCCGGCAGCCGCCGTGGGGGGGCGGGACTTGCTGTCGTGCCCCGCCCCCTCCCGCCGCCGCTCCGCCTCCCGCCCCCCCCCCACACGTGACCGTTTCCCGTGTCTGTTCCCGTGCGCGGGTGGGTGGGGAGGGAGGCTCCGGGACAGTGTCCACTGGACGCAAACTAAGACATCTGATGTTTAACCTCAGCGCGAGGAGGAGCTTCCTTACGCTGAGGGTGGCAGGGCACTGAAACAGGCAGCCTAAGGAAGGTCGTGAAGTCCATCTGGGGACGTTCCAAACCCACCCGGACACGTCCCTGTATAAGCTGCTCCAGGTGACCCTGCCTTGGCAGTGGAGTAGGACTAGATCACCTGCAGAGGTCCCTTGCAACACTAGCAGCTCTGGGATCCTGTGATGGCGCACCCACAGCTTCTCTGGGTAGCCTGTTCCAGTAGTGCCTCACCATCCTGGCAGTAAAGAATTTTTTCCTAACATCCAATCCAAATTACCCTCGTGCCGCTGCGATGAAGCCGGCTTGCGCCCCGGCTGTGCTAATGCAGCCCTGCCACGGGCAATGCCCACAGCGCCGTGCCGGGCTGCCTCACCGCGCACACGGCGCGTTCTGCCTCGGCCCCGCCGCCGAGTTTCCCTTCGCGGGGGGGGTCACTTCCCACCTTCCCGGCCAAGCTGTGGCCGCGGGACGGCGCCCGAGGACGGCTGCCTTTGACCGCCGCGGCTGCCGCCGGTTTTCTCTCCACAGGTGCGGGCGGGAGCCTGCCGTGCCGGCAGGGCGCACCCTTCCCTCTCCTGCCCCGTGTCTCCCTACGCCAGGCGCTGGCCGGGAGGCTCCCCTCGCAGCCCACCCCGCCCTCGGCTGTCCCGGCAGGCTGGAGCGCTTGGAGGCGCCCGCGCGCGGCTGCCGCTGTTCCCGCCCAGCGCCGTGAGGTGATCCCGACGGAGGCGGCTACAGGAGCCTCCCTGACCCGGCTGCTTCCTCGCAGCTCCTCAAAACCTCACGGCTGTCGCAGGAGCCCCTCGCCCTGCCTTGGGAGAGCTCTCCCGCGGGCCTTGGAGCGAGGCTTCCCTCGCTGGGGGCTGGGCTGAGGCCTCAGGGAGCAGCGCCTTCCCCTCCTGTCGGTGAGGCTCTGTCACCCGCCCAGCACCCTGTTTCCCCTCAGTTTTCTCTGAGGTAAAACATGTTTCTTTAGCTCCGGTTTCAGATGTGTTTGATGGCTTTGTATGCCGGTCCCGTACTGGTTCCCCCATTCCCACGTCACGTCCACACACAGCTTGGTTAGTTGTCAGTACAGCAGTAGTCCCGTGGACACGCTCCGACGTGACCACAGGCTGGGTTGGATTTGGGTTGGTTTGGGGTTTTTTGTGGCATAGAATTTACCCAGCATGACCTGTCACCTTTCCTCAGAGCTGTTGCTTAGGGACGTGTTCTGTACCCTGTGTGTGAGAGCGTGTGTGTGTGTGTGTGTGTGTGTGTGTGTGTGTGTAGGACAACTTCATACTTCTTCACTGAACACCGCCACCATACCTTCAGGTCCTGCCTCTACTTCTTTACCGTCAGCCTGACAATAAGAGTAGCTGCTCAGATTGGTGGTATTCTCAGCTTTAATAAGGAAGCTGTTCACTCCATCTTCCAGGTTGTTACTGAAAATTGCAAATATCTCTACCAAGCTCTGTGATTTACCTGCCTTTTCTGACAGAAAAACTGTGATAGCCGTTCTCTGATTTATGTTCTGTTCAGCTTAGTAGGAACTCAGTGATGGTTTCAAGTTTTGATTATTGGCATCTAAAGGTGTAATTTCTCCCACACACATAAAGTTCTCTTACTTGTACAGAAGGCGGTTGGGTTTATTTCCTGTGATTTATATCTAGTAGTTCTTTCGTAACTGGTAGTTCTGTGTTAACTGGTACTTCTCTCTTTATCCTCTCCCCTGATGGCAGAAGCCTTTTGCAAGCACTTTGTCCCATTAGCTTTTAAGATGTCTGGGAACATTTAACTTACGCGTTATACAGCGAGCGGTTCCCACAGGGGAGTTGGCCTCAAACAGCAAGCAAACACTGTAGCATTGCAGCATGTGTTTTACAACATCTCTGCCACAAAAATCCCCAATAAACATTATGAAAGCAGAGGACTCGGGCTTTCTTTTCTGGTTTTGCAAAAGGACAAGATTTTTTTTCTCATTTGTTTAAAATAGTCCTTTCCCTTGAGCTGTAGCTTTTGGAATTCCCTGATGAAGTGATAGTCTTGACTGGCATCTTAAAAAAATCTTGTTTTCATGCTTGTTGAAAAAACCTGGAATGTGTTCTTCTATAGGGGTAACAAACAAAAACAAGGAAACATTCTATTTTCTTTTAAATTACAGTTATAAAACACTATTCTTGTGATTTTTCTAGGATATGGCTGAGGTTAATCTGTTTAATATGTTACAGTGTAAGCAAAGCAAAATCAGAACAGTGAAATTATCTTTGGCATTGGTCCTCAAAATGTATTTCCAGTTCATAATTTTTTTATCATGCTTTACAAAATTGCTTTTCAAGGGAATATGTGGTGATTTCATAAAATTTGGAATCAAAATAGCTATTGCTGTCTTCAAGGCAATGGTGAGACCATTTTCCAAAAGTGTTTAAGGGTTTGGAGGAGAAAGAACTATTAAAACATCTTTTTCTGGTGTGCAGTGTTTTTTCCTGGCCTTTCATAACAAGCGGACTTTCTACCTGCTTGTCTTTCGTTGAAACACTTTGATTGAGAAAGGTGCTATTATTAAAAGGTGTCTTTTTATTCAAATACTGAAATATTAAATTATTTTTTGGTCATAAATATTACATTACACTGAGCTTGGCCTGTGCTGCAATACATAGAAGCGCACAACAGGTGTCCGACAAGACAGGTAACATCTATAACTTCCTATAATTCCCACTGTCATGAAATTTGTTTGCATTGCATCAGAGGATCACATTCTCAGTCTGAAATTCTGGTTCCTTTTGGTGCTTTTTAGGAGGTTCCAAAAATGTCAGAGGTGCATGCATGTGCATGCATGTAGTCTGTATTCTTTTGTCCTTGCTTTAGTTTGAATATTTTGGCTTTTGTAAATAATGATTTTTTCAAGTATGATGCACTACATATAGCAAAAGGATACTGAGCTGTTTTAGTTTACTAAATTCTTGTATTTCCTACCTATTCTTAATCAGAAGCAAATTGATTATTCATTTACCTAATGCCATATACTTATAAAGTTCTGTAAACAAATATTTGCCTTATAAAAATGAATTAATTTTTTTTTAAGACTCAGGTGCTTGCCTTTGGGGCAATCAACTATATATCATGAATAAGACCAGGCACCAATCTCTGTTCTTTGTCAGTCTGCCAGAGCTGCAAAAACTCTGTGCTGCTACAGTAACACTGAGTTCTCAGATACCAGAAGCTGAGATAAGGAGTACGCAGATAAAGGTTTGCAGGTAAAGAATGTTGTGGGCTATTATTTTCAGAAGATCTTGGTCGTTGTTATTCAAATATTTTACTAGAAGTACTAGAAATAACTGTAATAAAATCAACAAAATTCTATTCAGTGGCAAACCATACAAAATTATTTAAAATAGAGATTTTTTTCCTTGGGCAGGAGACTTGCTGAGTGTTGGGAAGAAAAAACACGTTTCTATTATGTTTTAAATTTCGTCAGCTAAAACTAACAAGGGCCACATACTTCAGATTAATAAATGATTAAAATTAATCTGTGTTCACCTGCAAACGTGGAATGCTTTATGTGGCGTGAAACTCAGTGTAAAGAATATTTGGAAAGCAGAGGTATTCTCCCTGACATTCACCAAGCATTACATCATGCCCTTTAATAGAAAAAAGGAGAAATGAAAAATTCTCCCGTAAGTAACACTTTTGGAGAGTTCTGTTCATGTGGCAAAGACCTGTAGTCTTTGTCTTAGACCACTGTGGATCTTCTAGAGCAAGTAACTTGAACTAATCCAATTTATTATACTGAACCACTGAAAACCGATCAAGAGTGGAAAGCACTATGTTTGCGTAAGTGAGGAAAATAAATTAAAGATGAGAAAATCGAGAGGGTAAAACTATTTTTTAAATTTGTCTCTTTTTTTTTTTTTTATAGACAGTTGTTATTCCTGTATCAAGAGATCCTTTCTGCACCTATTATTGGAACACTGAATCAAATTTCAGTTGTAATGGCGGTCAGTATCATTGTGTAAATAACTATCTGTAGTTACACGCTGCTGCAGATATGCAAAATGCACCTCACTTGAAAGAGAAGCAGCAGTATGTTTTACTGAGGTAAAATAATAATTTGACAGAGTTTAGTGAGTTTGGTGGAATTTAGCAAAGTTTTAACAGTGGCTTGACAAGGTTCAGTAAGTTCGATGGCAAGGTTTGCCTTAATAATTGCAGCATGGAAGAAACATACAAAGGAAAATTGCATTAGAATGACTCATAGAGAGACTAGAGGTGCGAGGAGTAACAAGTCCTCCAGTTGAGTCATAGGTTCACAGTGGACCCCCTTGCTTTCTGAACTTTTTGGAGTCTAGGTGTGGCTGGATCCAGTCTTAGTCTCAGATATGATCAACCGTTCAGTGGAATTAACCATACAATGTTTATAGTGTCTGAGTAGCTACATGGATTAGTAATGTTTCATAATGTTAATTCAGCAAGCTATCAGTCACTTACTGCAGATCACAGGTAAGGGATCTCCTGGCCTTGGGTGAGGAAGGATCTCTTAGTTTCAGGTATGGGATCTCTAAACCTGAGAGTGGTCCCTGCTCAAGGGGAGGGTCACCTGCCATGCAGGCTAGCTGTCATATAGGCTGGCATTCAGGGAGAGCTCAAATTGGGCCCATCCTGATCCTAATATTAAAAGGATGAATTACTTGGCTCTTAGTCAGTAGTATAGATAAGACAGATAAGACTTTGATTTAGTGCTCATATCTTGTTCTGTACTTTGGTTATCTTGTACTTTTGGGTTTCGAAAACACCTTTTGAAATATTTTTCAAGACACCTTCACTCCCTTGTACATGAGCCAGGGACTTTCCAGCTTGCAAGTGCATCCCAAAGATGTGAGACCTGTTGCTTCTTGATCAGCCTGAACCAAACTACAGCTAGGGGTCCATTGTATTCTTACACATACATGTATGTTTCTCTAGGAAGTGTTTTGTTTGAGGATCAGGGATAAGTAAAAATATTTCGTTTAAAGCAAACTTTTATTTTTGTGCATTAGTGATGTAGAGGACACCTTAAGTCCTCTACTTTTTTGACTGAAATTACCTTTTTTGATTGTGAACCTTTCTCTGAAATGGAATGGACTCAACTGGTAAGATGCCACCCAGTTTGCAAGGAGAGAAGCAGAGTTACGCAATTGTGTTTTGGGAAGACTTTTCCTTGTTTGTTAATGTATCTTCAGCTAGAAATGAGACTGCGCTATGACAGATGCCTGAACTGATTTTAGTTATCTCCTTTAAAATACAGGATAAAGTGTTTGCTTAACTGTTCTGTAGCATGTTTCTCAAAGGCATAGTCACTATTGTACCAGAATTTAATTTACGATTTGGTAAAACACCTCTTAATTCCAGACATTTTTTTTTATTTTTTTTTTTAATTATTTTTAGATACCATTTTACAACTCAGGAATATTTCAAGCCTATGTAGAGAGACAAGAAGCTACTGTAAGTGCTGAAATATGACACGGTTCTTGAGACTGTTACACTTGCCTGCAATTGCTGTTGCCAGAGATGAGTATTTTTCATAGGCCATGCAATTTCAGATACAGAAGCCAAGTTTCAGGGTGAAAAAGTCTGCCCCATAGACAAAATGCATCCTATGAGTCTGGGTATAGTAAGTATACAGAGTCAAAAGCTTTTAGAAGTTCTTGAACTTCCCTAGATTTCTCAATTGCAGTGGAATCCTGAGCCTGCGTAGGGGCAACCTGCCCTTTGGGCCAAAGCCCTCAGCTCTCCTACTGGTGTCACCCCCTCCACCAGTACCCCATATATTCCCCAGCAGGGAATGTTCAGGCAGCTGAACTGTCTCCCCATCCACCTTTGGGTTACTCAGCCTGTTCAGGAAAACAAAGCAAAAGCACAGAGAAGAAATAGAAACCCTGAGCTTAATGGTGGATATATTTTTAGACCATTATGTCTATGATTTACTGCAACATCTGTGGGGTTTATGAATGTATGTGTGGATATACTAGAATTGATGAGTCAAAAGACTGTAATCAAAGCCAGTAGCTCTCATGATTCATTGGCACAACCAGTTGTAGAAGTGGAAATGCTTTTCTGGATTAATAAGACATATACCATTTAAATATGCTTATCTCACAAAACTGCTTTATGTTGATATATGCAACTCACCTGTCATCACTGGATTTTCTAACACAAGCAGATAAGTACGAAGTATAGTTAATAACGATGAGCTGCAAGCGGGTCCTTGCAGGATCTCACTAGAAACATCCCTCTGGAGATGTATTAGTTAATTCTTTTTAAACCATTATAATTAGTTTTTTGACCAATGCTAATGATGAAGAGAAAGGTCTGCATGACAGGCAGTCAGGCAAGTGGTGCAGCTGGGTGAGCAAAGCTATGTTTATCTATTGTGATTGCAAGAAAATGTCTCTGGTCTTGAGTTTGACAGCAGAGGTAATGTCAGTTTTGGATGTTGTGCCTATTGTCTGGAAAGAGTTGCGTATCTAGTAAAGTACTCCAGATAGTTCAGTTGATCTTTTCCCCAAGTCTATTATCAGCCCTGTGAAAACATTATAGGAACTGTAGAGCAGCAGATGAAGTAACAGTATATTTGCTTAAATTTTGACTGAGGCTTTTGAAAAAATCTGTTAAATTATTATATATAATATAATATATGTATATACATATAATATATGTATGTTTCTTTTTTGCACTTTCGTTATTAGCTGGAAGCACCACAAACAGTTACTCCGGCCGTTCTCCAAACCTGTCTCTCTTATACACTTACAGCCAGACTTGCACCCAAATGGAACAAGGCTGGCCATCTCTTGGTGCAAGGTATTTGACTCAGCCGGGTCAGGGATCAAGCATTTAGTTTTCAGTTCTTTATTGTTGCATTTATTTTCCATAATTATTTAATCCATTATAATAAATTCTGTTGTTCCTTTTTCTGTATTTTTTCTTTAATTGTGTCTTTATTGTTCCTTTGTCTATGTTCAATGATTCACGTTAATAAACGGAATGGACATGAGTGGACATACTATTCACTTTTTCATCTTCTTCCTTACCTTTGTAATAGACCAAATAATTATTTCAACTGAATGTCATGTACCAGATTAATAATTTCCAAATCAAATATTGTTGGACAGGGAATTTCTTCCAAAAAATTCAGCCTGTTTTTCAGATTCAGTGTCACATGTTCTTCAGATACTGTGGTGTGCTGGTAATAAGTAGAGCAGTTGTATACATAATTTCAAATGTACACTGAGAAAAGTGTATATGGTGTTATCTTATTTCCAACCACAATAACAGCAGTATCCTATTCTCAGTATCTTCAAAATATGTGACTCTCAGAATGAAATCAACTGATTCAGGAGTAACAGCTAGGAGTAGAGGGCTAGATAGTAGCTGATACAAAGCTGATTGCAACAAAGGCACCCACCAAGAGCAGTGTGACCCTGGTACATGCAGCTTATCTAATCCTTCATGTTGCCAAAGCCAGGCAAAACATATTTGGTAAAATATGTAGTAATACTATACAGATTTGCTTTAGATCCTGAGACATGTATTAACTGTTAGTCAATTTAAAAAAGTTCTATGTTCCTATGTCACTTAAAAATAGTTGCTCCTTACTGGGCGGAAAAAGCAATATATAAATTGCTGTCCAGCGATATACATTTACACATCTTTCTTTTTTATATAAGATGTTCATGAATCAGTGAAAAGTGAATTGATGGGGGGGGGGCGGTGTTTCTCTGCTTAAAAGGAACACACCTTTCAGCATTCCTGACTCACACAAACAAAACTGTGTGATTCCTGCCTTTTTTTTTTTTTTTCATAAAGACTTGAGACATACAGTTTAGAAAATAATTCCTATCTATTTTATTTGTTAAGGAAAAGACTTTCTGTCTCATTCAGGAAAGCAAAATGCTGTTGGTAAGTACAAATTCTGTTAATGGTAAACTTGAGAGAGCAAGGTATAATTAAGAACTTTCCCACTGCCACAGTCTTGGCCTTTGTGTCTTTGGTTCTCATTCTGAAATCACTTCAGTCAAAATACACTTTGATGCTCTGTCTGTAATAGTTGTTAGCTCAAATGGACCTTCGAAAAATTACCCCCCAAAAAGGTAATTTTAAAGCTATTAATCTACAGCCATAGATTGAAATTTGTCTGTTTAAAATTTTGATTATTGTGAATAAATGCACTTGCCTCAAATGAAGAGTCTTGCAAGTGATGTGAAAGTTCCATAATACTAATAGATAGGAAAATGAACTATAGTGACTGTCAGTCAGCACTATGTTCGTTGTTCACAAAAGTGAAGTCACAAAGCATGCTGTTTAGCTACTGTAAAAATTACAGAGTAATGTTTTTATTCCAGTATAAAAGTTCAGGACTACATTTGGGGATGTTGGAGCCTAAATTTGTAACAGGGACATATGTTGAGGAACTCAAAGCTGGGTGGAAGTTCTGAAGGTGTGCCAATAAATGCATGCCTTGTATAGTCTTAATATGCTCATAAAGTCTTTCCTATTAAAAGATACGAGTATGAAGCATCCAGTTGCACAGCCAGCCTTGAGTTTCTAGGGACATGTACTTTATGATGGCAATTCATTATTATTTTTACTTTTCATAGTTAAAATGCTCTTGGTTTTAATTTCCATGCTGAGAAAGTCTAGCCTTTTGATTTTCAAATCCAACATTTTGACTAACAGTTACCTTAAATAAACATCTGGGTTAGCTTTCTGCCTAACAGATGAACTGTAATTCGAAACAAGGCTTTGTGCTTTTTTTTGGTTTTAGTTGTAGACATCAGTGTGTCAGAGAGACAGCTTTGCATCAGTGTGGAAGCTTGCTCTGTTCGGTTGCCACCCCCTGAGGTATAAGCCTGTTATATTTTCTATGACTGTGTTTGTCTTATTAATCTCTGTCTTCTGTTAGGTGACTTCCAATTAGCATGACAGGGATAGAAGTGCTTATTTCTGATTGCACTGAGACATTAATCATAGTCATCGACAATCTGCACCTGTTATAAGAGCATAACATCCATATCATATCTATATTGATACATCCCAGCAAACATTATAAAATTGAGATTCTGAAAGAGGCCTTTCAAAGAAGTGGAGTGTCTTTGTGATTCTAGATCTCCTTCTAGCAGTGTTTTCTAGAAAGCCTTCAGTCTCACTGTAATACGTAGACAGTTTTTGAGTAACAACATTGAAGCTACAGGTGAGCTGTCAGCACCATGTTTTAAGTCCCTGTATATGATTATTATGGAATCTGCTTCATATTCTTTGCAGCCTCCAAAATACTAGAGCAACTAGAACTATGCTGCTTGTAAGCATAATTAATAAATTGCTTAAGAAATCATGGTTGAGGTTGAAAACTTACCAGCCATTGTGACAACCTTTGGTTCATATGTCCATACTTGAGTCATATTTGTCAGGCTTGCCAGTTTCTTCTAAAATTCTTTCTTAGACTAGAAGAATAGGATTTCTTCTGAAATGTGCTTGGGACAGCATAAACATTAAACCTATCTATAGGAATCCAATTCCCAAATGACACAGACTAATGATGGATGTGATCGCGATCTGGCTTCATTATCAGTTTGATCCTTTCAATACCTTTCTAAAACAGAAATGTCCAGATTTTCCTGTCCGTGAATAAATGCAAACCCTGGTAGACCATAGAAAGATAAAATGTTTCTCAAATCTCAGTCTTTGGTTGTCCCATAGGGTCAAATTTTGACATTGTGAAAATGTGTGGTGGTGTTTGATTTCTCAGAGGATGAAACTGCATGTCACATTAATTCTGTTGCTTGGATATTTCCACTTGACTAGGCAAAGTGACATACACAGTTACTAGAATGTTAAACATGGGTTTCTGATTTGCATTTTAAAAATGTGCATGAGAAAGCTCTGAGTTTGAGAAATTCCTGTACTCTTACTTATTAAAACATTTCAAATAAAGTTTAAATATCACTGATTTAAATAAACTTTATAGCTTGTGGAAGTGTGAGCTCTAAAATAAGATAATGTGCAATTTGATAACAGGAATATCTTCTAAAATAATCATTTTGTGAGAGCTGCTAAAAGAATAATAATGTGTTAAGCTTCAGCGTATTGTGATACACAATCACTTTTGAAAATTTTACTTTTGGACGACTGTAGAAATATTTCAAAATAACTTTTTTTTTCTGTTTTAAGCTGGGAGATTTCGATATTTCAGAAAACACTGTAAAGCTGTTTGACAGCAATGAAAATACAGTTATTCACCAACATTCCATATTAAGTAACTGGTGCTATGTTTTGCCAAGGTAGGAATCTGCTTACATTTCAGCAGAAATAAACATTTCCTGGAATGCTTGCTCTACAAACTGTGAATTTGATACTACTGATAAGAACACTTCTGTTTTGCAGTCTGGTTTACATTCAGGAATCTTTTTTTTTCTTTTATTATCTCAATGTTGTGGAAAATGAGAAAAATTAACCAGTGAATCATAAATTACACATTTAAGTATTATTTCAATTTTGTTCTACTTCTGTGGTATGCAAAAGCGTAATTTTTTCTCAAATATAATTTTAGCAGAAAGTGTCAATTTAAAGAAAAAATATTTCCATATTTGCTACAAACTATCTTTATTTTTGCCTATGCTTTTTCATCATAAAAATATGAGAAGTAATGATGTATTTGCTTTTTTCTACATTCACTGGTAGTGAGTATTACAGACAAGATAAATTAGACTTGTAGATGCCAAGTTGTTTTCCACACTTCAGGAAGTATTGTTATTGTTATGTCATAAACTTATGAGCTAAATGTCCTCAAAACAAAAATAATCTGTAAATACTTTGAATGCCAAATTTATTTTTTTTTTCAAAAGAACGGTATATTTTCGGCTGGATTTTTTGACACTGATCTAAGCATCCCTTCTGTACCTGTGCACAGCATGAAAATGGGTCAGATCATAAACATCAGCCATATAATTCCTCCAGAATCTCCTTTCCGTTCATATAAAGAATTTCAGATGCACTGGAAGAGTTTGGTAAGAAACACATACAGTTTTATTTTCCCCTCCCTTTTTTGTGCCTATTGAGTTTCTATTTGTAATACACATTTATGTTTGGTTTTTTTAAAGTATGGATATATTCTTCCTGAGGATCTTGAAGAGACAAAAATATACTTAAGTGTTTACTTCAAACCAATAGGGGAAAGGTTCTTCACGTATCCTTTCAGAATGTGTTTGTTACAATTCCTCTACTACATTTCTAGCAAAGCTCTGCTTTTCATTTTGGAGTGAACCACATTTTCTTCTTTCATACCTCTACAGAAGCCAGTAGAGAATTGTTTCACTAGACAAATTGAAACAAAATATTTAGTCAAGTCTCTGTCCTAGTATTGAATAATACTTAGTCAAATAGAGCTATTTGTTTCACAGCCTCTGTAAACATGATAATGCCACTTTAAATGGTGATGTAAAAGAAAGAGTTAAAGTCCTGTAAAAACGTGGCCAACAAAGATTTGTTTTAGAGAGAATTTTCCTGCCAGGAAAGACTAGACTAAGAATTACTTATATTGAGTAATCTTTGCTACTGTAGGTTAGTATGGTATAATCATGCTGAAGTCCTGTAACTTTATAAGCTTCAGTCCTGTAAGAAGCTAAATGCTTTTGTTCACCTTTTTAAAAAAGCTTTAGACCTGTTCATGCTTTCTTTTCAACGAAGATGATTAGCAATTATAGAAACATAAGGAAACTTGTTATGTATCCCTTAACACTTATTCAGGTATCCTTTAATTTGCGTTCGAAGTCAGCCAGTGCAGTATTTCCCCAGAACAGACGCAGAAAGTGTAGTGAACTCTTTTGTTTCTGACATGAAGAGCAATCTTTCACAACTGTGTGGATTCCCAGTGAAGATGACAAGTAAAGCACTTTATGCTACACAAGAACTCTCCAAGGCTCCGGTGGGTGTAAGGCTTTTTTATAAACATATCGATCGCTTATACTTTCTCGTGGTATGAAGTGGTCTTCATCATATTCAGAGCACAGTAAGAGCACACAACTGTGCTTTTCACAACAAATAACTATCAATCCTGTAACATGTAATTAAATGTGAAAGTAAAAATTACATTGTTTGCCATTGTTACATTATTATTCATATCACAAATACATGAAAAAAAGTGGACTTGGTGTTATCAGTATTTGTAATTCTGTAGATGCTTTTTAACAGTTGGATATCCAGAACTTTCTCAGGTCTCTTCCATAACAATAATAACAATTACATTATTGTTATTGTTACAACTGCTATTATTATTATTACTATTACAATGGCCTGTAGCAACAGAACAATGAGGAATGGCTTTAAACTCACAGAGGGTAGATCTAGATTAGATATTAAAAAAAAAAAATTCTTTACTGTGAGGGTGGTGAGGCACTGGCACAGGTTGCCCAAAGAAGTTGTGGATCCCCCATCCCTGGAAGTGTTCAAGGTGGAGCTGGATGGGGATTTGATCAGCCTGGTCTAGTGAAAGGTGTCCCTGCCCATGGCAGAGGAGCTGGAACTGGATGACCTATCAGGTCCCTTCCAACACAAACCATTCATTATTCTATTATTATTATTATTATTATTATTATTATTATTATTATTATTATTATTATTATTATTATTATTATTATTATTATTATTTTACTATTGTTGTTGTTGTTATTGGTATATTTTATATATATAATTGTATATATAATGATGATATATATAATAATGATATATATAATATTTTATATAATTGTATAGTGCATAACATTATATAATTATATCTTATATAATATATAATATGCAATTTAATAGTAATAATAATATAACAATAATATTTTAAAATAAGTTCTGTGAACTTAAGTATTTAAAACCAAGGTGTAAGATTTGCTCCATTTCTGGTGATGGAAAGGAGGTAAGTAATCAAAACTGTTTTAATTTGAGGTTGTGACAAAGGCTGAGACTCAAATTTCTTTGGTAGTAGCGAAAGAAGAAATGAAGTAATTAATTCTGAACAAAGAATAGTGACAGAAGTTGCAGAGGTTCTAAAATGCTATAATCCTCTTTCAGAAAGCACTTTCTGTTTATGTGTCTTCAGTGATCAAAGCCAGAATGGCTCCTCAGTGTCATCTGCAGTTTTTATAGACATCCAAACTGTCTTTTGCTCAGAATACAGATGCTCTTAGAAGTCTTAAGAGACGAGGAACCCTGCCAATCAGACCCTGTGCAGACCACCTCAAAAGGGGTAGACGTTATCCAGTTGGAAAGCACTAAACCGAGATAACGACTGTTTAAGTCCTTCCTTCTGATAAATATGAGATTCCAGCATAGTTTATAAACAAAGACCTGGAGGAGATGGAAAAAAACCTTAATTTATAGTGACAACTAAATGTTCTTTAAAAATATAGTAATTCTGATTCAAAACAGGAGAATGTATGCTTATATATATGCTTATGTATTGTGATGTGTATTAGGTTGGTATCATATCGTGATGCATTAGGTGGCACTATCAGACTTTTTAAATCCTGTTCATTCAGTTTATCAACTCTTGTTTTATTGCAGGAAATAAAATCTAAGCATGTGAAATTGGATGGTGAGATGGTTTGTGTAGTATCTCTAACTCAGGCTCCTCCAAGGAAACCGACTTTGCCTAGAATTCCTTCGCCGTGCAGTACGGAAAATAACCACTGGATGGAGCGTTTGATCAAAGAGCCAGGAACCCGCAGTATTTCGAGTAGCGGCGAGGGCACAGGAGAGGTTAGCATTGAAGCAACAGAGAAACCAATGAATAACAAGCAAATAACAGGAGTAACGGAGTCACCAGTTGCGAAATCTTTGGGAATACCAGTAAACTCAGCCTTTGAGCTCCTTCCCCCAAAAGTCAGCAAAATAATACCAATTTTCAAAGGAAAGTTGATGCAAATGAATGGGAAGGCCACAAATCAAATGGATAGGAAGAAAAGAGAAAATGCTGAAAGACCAATAAAAGTTACGGGTGTTTCATCTTCTGTGCTGACTGCTCACAAGTCCAGCATAACTCAGGTTTTCAAACAAGTTCAAAATTTGCCAGTCAAAAATCCTACTGACAGCAGCGTATTTCAGGCAATGAAAACAAAAACAGACGCAAAACATGGTGCACCCATATTTCGATGGAAAACAGAGTCTGGTGGACAAGTTACTAATTCTGATTTTTCTGAAAACTCAGCTTCAGGTGGGAATCCAAGTGAGGTCAATCATAAAAAGGCAAATTCTCCCTTCTTTCTTAAGAATGTTGGGCCAGTGCTTCAGAAATCCAACACCAATCTGAGTCTGAATGGATATGAATCTCCTACTTCCAGTGCAAGAAGGGGAAAAAAGTTTGCAAGTCAAAATACCCTGCAAGTTCTTAAGGAACATCACCAGTCAGAGGAAGTGCGTTCGCAGATTTGTAAATTAGACAATGAAATTACAAATTCCAGTTTATCACTGCAACAAACAAAGAGATCAAATAAAGGAGTGGGATTAAATATTCATGAATCTGTCTTCAAAGATATAGTTTGCATCGCCAAAAGTGAAGAAAATAAAGCATCATGCCATTCTAAGGACTATGTCACTAAGACAACCAGTCATCATTCCAAATCTAACTTTGAACAGGTACAGTAAATAACAGGGCTCATTCTTACTGCTTCTCACAAATTCAGTATATTCAAAAACAACATTAAGCAATAAAGAGCATGACTTTTATCATGTTCTGCCATCATTCTCAATATGGTTTTCTAAATTTCTGCTAACTTAATGCTTTCAGCCACTGCTGGGTTTTTTTTCTGAAGGGGAAGATGATTTACTGTGTTATGTGAGACACACACACTTCTACTATGTGGGACTTTTAAGGTGGGATAATTTGTTTTTCTTTGCTTAAGATAGTTTTTCAGTTTATCACGATCTCTGTGAGGTTAACATGGTAAAATTGTTTGGTGTTCAGTCTGTCTTCACATGAAATCATATTATTGGAGTAATTCCTTCCTCTCAGACTTCAGTTGTGTGATGCTGACAGCAGTTGTGTGTAAGGCATTGTGGTGTTAGACCAAAATGGAAGTTGTGCAAACAGAAGTTTAACTAAAGTTTCACAAAAAGCAGAAGTTGCAACAGGAAAAAAATCCTGCTGGACATAAGGAAAAAAAATTTCAGAGTGTGAATGGTCAAGTACTAGAACAAGCTGCACAGAGGGGTTTTTGGGGTAGTTAGCCTTTCATATTCCCAAAGCTTTACTGAATAGGCCCAAAGCGAGGTGATCTATTTTTGAAGTTATCTCTGTTTCGAGTAAAAGTTATGATTACATGACAGCTAGAGGTACTTTACAACCTAACTTTTCTATGATTCTCTCTGCATTTCAACAAAATAAATAACTGAGCTGAATTGCAGTACAGTTTTTATGAAGATGATATCCCATGTATTGGGCACATGGATGAAATATCCTTGCTTATCTCTTTTTTCATCCATAACATATAATTTGGTAGGTTAACTCAACTTCGTGTTATGAGGGCACCTTTTCAAAAGGTAGGTATTTTTAACAATTAGAAAACTCAGTTGTTGGGTTTTTTTTGCCAATGAAAGTATAAACTTGTATACTTTCAGATGGTTACGGGGAACAAGTATCTGACATGTGAAACACTGACCTCAGAACTGACTTTGTCAGTCAAGGAGAGCAATATGGAAGCATCTGTAAGGAAAGGTTGTGCCAGAAGAAGACAGGTAAAAACTCCACACACAATTGATCCAGTCCAGAAGGACCTAAATTAAGAGATAAAAAGGAAATCTAAATTTTTTTCATCTTAGCATGTTCCAGGCAAACTAAAAAATCTTTTCGAGCCGGTTCTGAATAAAACTAACCATAACCAGGATAAAACTAACATTAACCATTGGATATGTCACTGTTATTTCAGGCCTTCATTTAAAATGTTTGTCTCCGGAAAAAGATACTACTAAAATGTTTAATGATGTTACTGTTTCTGAAGCAGATTTTCTGATTCTACAGAAAGCATAATGCTATATAATGCCAATATAACTGTGGGCATTGTCAGTGGCTCTGTAAGTGTCTCATCTGAAGGGCTTGAATTCAGCAACGTTCTGTAGAAACTACTTTTGTTCTGTTCAGCTTTTAAAGCCAAATACAAGACAATCCTGGAAGTTTTAGCTGTAATTGAAAGAACACACTCTGTGCTTTCAGTGCAGTTCAGAAAAGGGCAGTACAGCAACCCCAGGGGCCTGCTGCAGGAACACAGTCATACCCTGGAGCTCAAGCTACAGCAGGGAAGAGAGGAGTTGATGTGGGAAGCGCCAGCCCAGCTGCTCTGAGCTGGCTCCATCCAGCTGCAGCTGGGAAAGGCCCTTCCACAGGGCCACAACCGAGTCACTGGTTACAGGCCCAGCACTACAGTGCTACAGCAGTAAAGTCAGTCTCACAAAGAGAAGAAAAGCAGCAACTAAAAATAACTATGGTCATAAGAATAACAACCCCAGGGGGCTGAGTACTGAAGGGAAACTTCCACCACAATACAAAGGACGGTGCTCCTTCCCCGTTCCCAGCAATGGTGCCAGACCAGCTACAAGTTCTCTGCTTGTCTGGTCTGCCCAAGTTGCAGAAGTAGTTCCATGCTCACAAGCCCTACTGTGCTTGGGTCATTCCCAGTGGCAGGCAAAGAACTTCAGCACTGTCCTGTCCTAGTCAGGAGTCACAAGTGCCCCATGCATTCCTCACTCTCCAGGCAGGCTGAGTAGCACAGGTACCTGCCTGAGCCCGGCAAGCTAATCCTGGAAAGTGTCAGGAGACAGCAAGTTCTCACTGCCTCTCTGCCACACTGTCAGTGCAGCACTGCCACTGCTGGACTCAAGTGAGGTGGATAGCTTTAGGGAAATTTCAGCTGGAGTCTCAGGAACAGGAGAGGAACTCATCTGTTCACTGGGGTAGGGATGGACTCTGGTGCTCGTCAGTCTGATTCCTCCTCTCTCCAGATTAAACTACAATGGCACGAACTGGGGACACTTCTAAACGCTTCTCTGAAGAGTGAGCCTTAGTCACTATCTCAAGTTTGGACAACCAAGTTGATTTTGAAAGTCATGGTTGCCAGCATGTAAAAGGGTATTTTTCCAGTAGTTCCAGTCTTAATTATTTAACCACTGTACATATAAACATACTTTAAATTATATTTTTATTGGAAAATAGAAACTTTTATTAATTACTTTGCATTCAACTAAGCATTTCACTCAGAAACAGCTTTTTTAGTTGAACTGTTAGCTTAGTATTACTGTTTTGTTTGCTTTACTGATTTTTGCCTCTTTTTTTTTTGTTTGGTTGTGAGCAGAAAGAAGAAGGTTATTTGAAGTTAAGGAAAGTCAAAAGAAGTAAACCTTCTACTTAGGTTCTGGAGTACTGAAAGAACTCTGGGTATGCTTACTACAAATTTTAAATATTTTTCTTTTATTAAAATAGTATCACATGTCAGTAATAGTTCCTACTCTTTTGGATCATGATGATGATATCAGCTATCTACAAAGGAATCACTTTACTAAAGAAAATGCTTCTAGAGCAAAAGAATGAGGTAACAGAAGCTGGGTTTCATTGGACACTAACAAATAAAGCTTTGCCATTTTTTTGTGAAAAAGGGGTTAAAAAAAGTACTAGTACTTAACGTATGGATTAAATTTATGTTTTGATTGGCTTATTTTCTCTCAGACTAAAATAAACCTGGTTTTTTGTACTTCGAACTTTTGTTTGAATCTGAGCTGCAGTTGAAACCATAAACCATGCAAGTGAAGCTCTGTGTGTTATTTGATATCATTACATGAAATGGGATGGCTAAATGCTTTTGTGGTGCTGAGATCTAATCAAAGGACTAAACTGTCTGTCATAGAAACTGAATAAATTTAGTTTTGTGATATTTCAGCCTACATCATGAGTGGTTGTTGATAATAGTCTTGATAGATAGAACAAGCTTGACTTTTGAATGTTCCTTTGAATATTAAGGACATATGTAGCTTAAGAGTCACACCAGTTTTAATGCTCTAATGCCTATCACAAGTTATCAATAGTAAAACATGCAGGAAGGAGTAGCCTATACTGTTAACTGTTTCAGAAATAAATGGAAGTATATTTATTCAGAAGAAAATATTGATGTAAGCAAGATGGTCACACAGACACAATAGCACAAAAATGTACATTATACAAAGCAAATAGAAAAACAGAGCAATAAAGACACAAAGTATAACCTGTGCATGTTTTAATCTGGCTTTTGGCTACAACATATGTCCTTCCTTTCTTTACATGGATGTATTTCCTCCAGTGAACATATATATCAGTTGTCTGCTTTTCCTAAAGGAAGTCCATTGTATGGATGGAAGCTTTCCATCTATTGCTGTCATACTTCAGTATTCAGCATATTCTACTCCTGGGTCTTGCATTTCACCTCTCCTGCTTCAAGGCAGGCAGTTCAGCATGGTCCTTCTTCAGAGGTGATCTGTTTTAGTGATCAGCATAGGTATCTGTAGGTCCAAAGTCTGTGACTTTCACTGAGGACTGATGAACAGAAATGATGTCTCTGCAAATGGTCTGAACTTTACTAGTTTTTACTCTGTGTTTTTTCGGTTTGTTTTTTTTTTTTTACTTATGAGTTAAATGCTGCAGGGTCAAGTTGATCATGGTAGGTGATGCTTAAACCCTCAAGAGGAAATAGTGTCTTTTGTAAAGGGTTTAAAATATGATTTCTAATAATCCCTCTGACAGGAGTTCTTCACTGGTGTTGATTTAAAAAGAAAACTAGAGCTAAAATAACTTCTGCTGTTGGAAGGGTGCCTACATATTTGATTCTGAAAAGCTTTGCTCTGAATTCCTCTACTTTATATTACTGCACATGTTTTCAGAGTGCATGTTTTCATTTGAACACTTGAGAATTACTTGTAAGATTTCAAATTTACTGTGTACTAAGATTTATGGGTGAGAAAGCCTTACAATGGAATTCCATGATGTAGTCAGCAGAAAGGACTTGGTTCTATAATTCATGACAACAGAATCATTTTTACTATTATATTACGGCAAGGGTCAGTTTTTATGACTAATGTGCCAGGTTGCACAGCCTCATGACTTACCCAGGAAATCACAGCATAATCCTAATTTTCTTTTTTTTTTTTTTTTTCTGGAGTGTGTTAATAAAGCAACGTGAGAGAAGTATTTAACATTTTAAGAAGCTGAACATTTAATTCTAATACTAAATCATTCTCATTCATTCTGGTTTTACCCACATATAGACAATCCCCCACTCTCTGGGGACTGACTCAGGCTTTTCTTTGGCATAAAAGGAGTAATCAGATATAAAGTATATTTAGGGGCCTGGACTATGCTGGGTACATTGGTTTTTTTCAAGGCCATCCAGGTTGGGCCATTGGAACTTCTAAGGCTGTTGAAGTGTCCAGGCTGTGGAGTTGGGGCAGGGTATCTGCTGCTGAGTGAGTTGTGAAGAGTTTGTTGGGTAAGTTGTCTGGATTTCCATTGAATTTAACAGGATTTTTGACATTTAACACATATGTAGACTGGTACAGGTAAGTGGTCTAAATCTGAAACTCAAATGAGCCACAGGAGCAAGACTATGCAGTGTGAATGAAGACCTGCATGATAACTGAGCTTGCAGAAAAGCTTATAGATTCTTTTTAAGTTGTTTTATAATTGCAGTCAGATTTTTTAAAAAGTCTCTATGCTTACTCCTTTATTCATGACAGTTGTCCTATCGTTCTCAAGGTCAAAAACTACTGTGAAAGGGAAGTTTGGCTTCCAAGACCAATCATAAGAGCAGAGCTTCCAAAGGACAGTATATATGAGTGCAAAAAAATTTTTTAGAAGAAGAGTTTGCATCACCACAAATATTGGTGCAAGAAGAGACACATTAAAAATAGTAGCATTGAAGGTCCCAAGCCTTTTCCACTGATCTGTAAAACTCTTCCTGTTGTTCTGCTCCTTTATTGTAGTGAGATATTGACCTTTGGTTTTCATTGCCAAATTTCATTTAGCAAATAAGGAGATGCAAATTCATCATATATAGTAGTAATAGTAGTATTTCACCTGAAAATATTTGCTGCCATTACTGTAAGAATATTGTATGAACACAAGATGAAGGCAGGAGATCCACACAACTGGAATTATAGAAAAATTCTCAGCAGTTTTGGCCTGAGATCTATTGGACTGTTTCTTCTACAAGGTGTATTCCCCAAGCCAACATTTAGGAATTTATCTTATAATTTGAAGGGCACTATACAGACATTTCAACAAAGCCATCTCTCAAATGCATTCTTGATGTGAAAGAGTATGCTAAAACAATACCTTTTGTACATAGTGGAAATACTTGGGGCTTCACTGAAAAAAGATTCTGAAAATGCTCAGTCTTTCAATGAAAAAGCATTTTCTTTTATGATGGGAGAAAATTTTCTAATCGAATCTAGTAGCAGAAATAACCATTGGCCTGTTTTCATTAGTAGTTTGTTGGTACCTAAGTACTTGACACATACTCCAAAAAAATAGGTGCTATCATAGCATTATTTCTGTTATCCTGTCCATTTTTCATTGCTGCAGGATTTTTCCAGGTTAGGGGTAATCTAATTTACTGCATGGTTGACCATTTATAAATGCTAAATAATAGTTTCTTAAGATTTTTTCTCTTCCTTTCTTAGAGAGTTAAGAATGCGGTTTGACTACCTGACCTCAGCTGGTTAAGAAGGTGTGAATAGACTTCTGCCATTTAAGTTCCTTCTTCCAGCACCACAAATGACTGCAATATTTTGAGGGATTTAAATTTAAAAACCCATACCTAAGAGGAGGGATAAAGCTGTGTATGGTACCATAGATTTATCAAGGGGAGAATTCTCTTTTGTTCTGTATTAAAAATGCATACATTTAATTTGGATGCCCTAAATCCAGACTTTGCAAGCAGAATGCAAATACAGATGTGGAACTAGAGAAACTTTTTATTCTTTGCATATTAGCCATACAGTTCTGAGTTGTCTTTTGGTTTCTTCTATGGTTTAAACTTCTTCTATGTTTTTCTTCATTCAGGTTCCCAAGAGGGCAGTAATATACTTGAGGATCTCCGAGCTTTGTGTATTTAGATCTGTTTGTCGTTGGTACCCATTTCTTCATGAAAAACTGAGTGGTTTTGAATCACATTATATCTGTCCTAGTACTTGCTTACACAGTTAATCATTCTTCCAAGTTATTTTGGTGTTTCAAGTCTGGTTTGTGAAGATATAATATCTAATTCTTTGCTATAATGTCTGGGCAACTTTGTTTCATCAGTAAAACATTCCTAAATAAGTTTTCCTTGTCAAGTCAAATGCTCAGAAAATAAAAAATAAGTTTTTTCTTAGGGGAATAATCTGAAGGCCATGTTTGATTAAAGCTTCATTAATTTTTGTTGTAATTTTTGATGAATTTTCAGAAATGAAACTGCTCTGTAAAAGACTTGTTTTAAGTTTAATTGGCAAGCCATTCTTCAGGAGTCCATGCAGAATATGTAGTTGCCCTTTGATTAATTTTATCACCATGAGTGCATCTTCAGTGACCTACTCTAAGGTGCAGTTACAAATACAAACATATATATTTGGAAGTTGCCCCGCTACCACTGTTTTAAAGTGAACATTATGATGTTACCTGGAACAGAAGAATCAAATGTCACCCTAGCTCCTAAATTCAAACATTATAGAACTGAAGTTGAACACTTGTTTTGGATATAAATTTGCAAATCTGTTTTTCCTAAAGGAATTGATGCAATAGAACTTTATGTGCTTTATGCAAATTTTTAATATTTATATTGCCATATCTGTACTTTTGTTTGCCTCATTTTTCAAAGCAGGATTTTGCCCTACTACTATGGCAACTTCTGTTTTGTTTTGTTTTGTTTTGTTTTGTT
>JAYRBT010000082.1:93703581-93758284 GCA_036023395.1 Myiotriccus ornatus | reverse complement strand
TGCCTCATTTTTCAAAGCAGGATTTTGCCCTACTACTATGGCAACTTCTGTTTTGTTTTGTTTTGTTTTGTTTTGTTTTGTTTTGTTCTGTTACAGGGTTTTTTTGAATGGTGACTGCTAACATAGCTTAAATTTCATGGTGCAAGTGTTTAAAAGGAAGTGGGAGCTTCAACAATATGTCATTTTCTCATACATAATGCAAGAACATACAAGCCAAGACAAATATCACAAAACTTTGAGCAATATGCAAGAAATCAAATTATATTTACATTCTGCCTGGAAATTGGTATATAAGGCTAATTTTCAAATTCCATGGATTAGTTACTTTTTTATAGATTTAACTTTTTGTAACTGATCCTTTACTTGTCCTACAACATGGTAATGCCTGTAGAGCAGTTGCATTTCTACCATGCTATATAAATTAGTGCTTTACCTGATCTGTTTCCTATTGTTGCTTTTAAAACACTGCTGGTTGCCAACATTTGCCATGTATTATCACAAAAGTAATTTTGCACTATTCCTGCGTTTTCAAATGTTTACAGTGTTTTGTTACCTGTTATAATACTCAAAATACAGAAAATTTAATTATTGCAGATCCAATGTTTTCCATTTAAAAAAAAAACTATTGAATTACTCAGCCATGCTTATTTGCCAGCTACTTCCTAGTCTAAACTGTAGGGGACAACCCTGCTGTTTCACCCACCCACCCACTCCTTGGAAATGCACGGGAAGGTGGTGATAGTGAGTGGAACTGTGTTGGGTGCAGGAGTGGTGCCGGTGGAAATGCCACTAATAGGGAGGAAGGATGAGTGCTGTGGCTGCCTTGGGAGTATTTAGGAATGCTGAAGGGACCTTCACTGCTGCCTTACTCTTCACTGTTTTTATGGAGGGGTTGCAAGAGCCCACCCCACTTTCTACTTTTAGTCAGTTCTTACTAACTGGGCAGAACATCCTCACTTCTGGCAGGTATATGAACCTGTCAAAGGAACCCTCAACATCCAGGACCACCTCGATCCCGCACATGTGATGTCTGCAGGCTTGATTTCTAAAGATTTAAGGAACAGACTCCTCCACCTCCCCCAAAATACATAAAAGTACATCAGGAACAAGTGAAAATGTAAAAGGTTAAAACAATCCCCAGGTGTGAGATGCTGGTAAAGAGATCAACTGGCAGAAGCTATCACCTTCCCTTTGACATCTGCTGGGTTTTACAGTGTTTTATAGCTTTTCCATCAGTTTTTGAATAACCTGATTCTACATCTAAGCTGATTCAGATTCACATTTGCAAGAGCTTTCTTTGGCCACTGTATTGGAGGATTTGTAAAGTTAAAGTATTCGTAACAAGTTCACAATATTTAGTATATATGCATTTCCAGAGAGTGATCTCCTCTCACATATTTTCATAAGTTAACTGTTGTTATCCTCCCTCATCTTCACAGATGTAAGCCGGAGGGACTTTTTGTGTACTTTAAATTGGCATATGCGCAAGTGCTCTGTCAGATATCAACTTAGAAGCTTACAAATTTTCTCGTAGTTGCTTATAACTGCAGGGAAGCTTGTTGTTTAGCTCCTTTGGTGCCAGCGTCATACCAGCTTGTGGTTCAAACCAGATGGTTTGAAAACACTCTGATCAAGACCTCTGAAAGTACTATGTCACTATATCACAAAGGAGTTTAGTAAATACATCAATCTAAGGACTTTGGGCTGCATGGTTTTTTTTGCATCAATGCGCTCATCATATCTTCATGGAGAACCCTGAATTGAAGAATTATGGCATCTCCTGTACTAGTTCAGGAAAACATCTCTCATCCCTAAAAATGATAGTGTGCTGTGTCTTTGCAAAACTGTGTGGTTCTGCTGGCCCATGGACAGCACAGAGCAGCAACTCAACCTCTCACCTAAAAAATTTGCAGCCAGGATGAGCAAGTATGTTTTCCCTGGGATCTGTGCAGAACTTGATGCAAACTGCGAACAGCTTAATCCCCCCAGGGTAGCATTAGAATCTGGGACAAGGCAGTCCAACTTTGCTGGAAAATATGTGAAAATTGTTCCCAAAGAGCTTACAGATCCACCAGGAACACACGTAGCTTCTTGCAACAATTATTTTATTGTTCAAAACAGTGACAACAAATTTCTTACTTAACTGAATACGTAAAAGGGGTTCAAGCTTGTTCTGGCGACAGCAGTTCAAAGGTATTGAAGGTTACTCTGTCTGATCTTCTTGCAGGAAGCTCTTTTTCTGGGACTAAATAATGACTTTCAGGAACAGAGACGGTTTTGTTCTAGTGAGAGAGCAGCCAAATATGTGTGTAAATTTATATATCTATATTTATACATATATATTCACACATGCATTTATATGTATTAGAGCATGTGTGTGTGAATACGCACATCCACACATATAGCTGTGCTTCATTACAGATTTTTAAAAAATATGGTGAGGGTGTGTAATGTGAAAATTTTTTTTTCTAGTACAGACAGTTCAGACTGGGCAGCAGCATTTGGTAGTCTCCTGTTGCCAAGTACCAAGGGGTGGTGCAAGGGGGAGAATTTTCATTTTGTTGTTCTGTTTCCCCTGTCCATGATGCAGAATTCAATTTACATTGACAGGAACAGGCTGCCAAAGCCTAGATGGTTTTAACTGTGCTGAGCTTAATTAAGTACTATTAAACCATCAACTGCTACATAAATAAATCAACAGTTAGCCAAATGTGCTGCAGCTTGCAGGGTGGCTATGGTATGAAATCTTGGGTGATACCAACTCAGTAGTGAAGGTAAAGCTTTCACTGTTTTCGACATGCCAGAGACATTCTAACCTATTCCAACATGTTGGTCTGCACACTACAGGTGTGCCTGGGAGCTGGTCACCTGGGTCGATCCAAAGTTGAACTTTAACATAAATATACACAAAGCGTGTGGTTATGTGCTTCCCAGTTTCCGCATTCCAGTACAATTTCCCTTATTTATGCAGGGTGTTGCAGCACGGATTTTAGAGGGAACGAACATTTGTCTGACAAAGCAGCTGGCAGCCTGTCTCAGCTCAGCCAGAGAGCAGTGCTGGGCAATGGAGGCCAGCAGGTTGAGCGAGGGGATTCTCTCCGTCTATTCTGCTCTCATGAGACCCCCCCCATAGAGTGCTGCATCCAGCTCTGGGCCTACCAACATAAGAAGGACTTGAGCCTGTCGGAGCAGGTCCAAGGGGAGGGCCACTAAGCTGATCAGAGGGCTGGAGCATCTCTGCCGTAAAGACAGGCTGACAGTTGAAGCTGTTCACCCTGGGAAAGAGAAGGCTCTGGGGAGACCCTCAGACCACCTTCCAGTACATTAAGGGGGACAACAAGAAAGCTGGAGAGGGACTGTTCACAAGGTCGTGCAGTGACAGAACACGGGATAATGGCTGACAGAGGGTGGGTTTAGATTGGATAGTAGGAGGAAATTCCTCACTGTGAAGGTGCCAAGGCGCTGAAACAGGTTGTCCAGAGAAGCTGTGGATGCCCCATCCCTGGAACAGTTCAAGGCTGGATTGAATGGGGCTCTGAGCAAGTGAAAGGTTTCCCTGTCCATGGCAGTGGAGTTGAAACTAGCTGGTCTTTGTGGCCCCTTTCAACCCAAGGCATCCTATGATTCTACGAAACCAACTAAAATTGCTCAGTGCCAAAGTGTTTTCCAGAATAAAAATAAGAAGGGTTATTCCACTGGGAGGTGCTAGCAAGAAACCCTTATGCCTACACATCCAAAAAAAGATGCAGATACCTATTTAATCTTTTATGTCACATTTTTTATTACATTATGCTGCAGAAATATTTTTATTGCAACTGGAGCTTTGCAGCTCTGGGATATTTCAAAGCACGTGAGGTAAATGAAACTACATTAAACCTCTGCTGAAGAGGGAAAATAGGGTGGTAAATCATAACACTAAATAATAACATGTAGTTCTCAATTTTTTTATTTTTTTTTATTTTGAAGACTAACTTCATTTATTTTCCTTTCATACAATGGAAAATAGTGTGGAAAGAATTAAAATGGACCCTTTGTAAAGCAGATAACATTCTGCAGCTTACCGTGAAGCTTTTGGTGAATGTGAGCAGCACCATAAAGTATTAAAATATGTGTAAATTCAAGCACTTGTTAACCAGAAAATTTTTGTAGCACCCTTTGTATTGCAAGAGAGCCTTAAGTAAGACTGAGTTTCGTAAGTTTATATTTTCTGGGAGTTCAGACTCTTTGAAGGCTGACCGAAGTTTTTCATTTTACATCAGATGTCACCACTCCTGTTGGAATGCCCTCACTAAAATGCCACACAGACAAAGTGAGCACATTGTCCTACTGAACAAACTTGGGTGATTATTTTTTAACCTCATAGTACTAATTGCATATTCTACCTCTGCAGGTTTTTTCCGTGTAGAAAGAATAGCAACAAAATCCAAATTCTGCACATCAGTGAGAGTAAATGCATTCCAGTAATGGAAAACTCATAGCTCCCAATACCTGGGCAGCCAGCCAGCCCAGCTTGGTATCGAGCACACATATTCACTAACTCTCATTTAGAGGTGAATCAATTGATGTTAGCAGCACAAGCACACACAGAGTGAGCCGCCTTTCAGATATCAAGGGGTAAACAGCACCAGCTACAGGATTTCACCCATACTGGGAATACTGGATACGCACATATCTGTTGGCCACTGCCATGCCTGCATCTACTGAAATCTGAGGCCGCAGCTGGGTGAGGGATGCTGAGCTGTACTCCCTGCTGTCCTGCACTCCCCTGTCACAGCCAAGTCTGCCCTCCTTGGGTCAGAATGCCGATTTTACCTCCTTTTCCAGGCCTTTTTTGGGCTGGAGGGAGCCAATTGGATGAGAGGGGACAAGAAGTTGCGTTAAATCACAGACACACTCCTTTAGAAAGCTGGCTTGCATGTTTGACATATGACTACAGAGATTAACTAATTTTAAATTACTTAAGTTGAAAGGTTAAAAGCTTCTTACTTGCTGCATTGGTCGGTGATAATAAACCCATGGGAATTTATTATAACCATTCTGCTCTGAGTTTCAATACTCTGAGTATTGTAGCTTTTGCAACTTTATGGAGAAAAGTTCTCTTCTACTGGGATCTTTTCAAATATTAATGGAAATTTTAACAGGAGCGATAGAAAAAGGGGTTTTTTTCTGCTTCACAGATTGAAATATTTGGTGCGTTTTCCAAACTTCAGTTTAAAAAGCCTTATTTTTATGCTATCACATGGAATTTTTATCCCAAGATGGAGATCTAAAGCAGTCGTATTGACAACTGGAAAGGCAAACACAGAGTGGAAGATCTCCCAGAGAGTCTCTGTAGATGAAGTAGAAAAAGTTATGCAGAAGGAAAGCTTTTTGGTGAACTAAGCCCAATCCCCCATACTCCAAGGGTGTAGCCATCTAGCTGGAATCTCATCTGAACCCACTGATTTGTGCATCAGTAATGAGATAGCATGGAGAGTATGCATCATTAATTTTTAAGAGAGCTACTGTTAGAAGAAAACTATCAGGCTTTGTGAGGAGTGCAATAGACCTGTCAGGGCCACATTTTAACGCCACAAGGTTTTTATTTTCGTGTCTCCAAAGAGTCAGTATCTGTTTAAGTTACAGCAACACTCATTTATTGTTCAGTTTCACACAGTACCCAGGGGAAATCTGATGCAAAGCTTAGCTCCTTCAAATCAGCTGCACATGCCTGCTACTGCATAATCAAGGCAAGTATTTTCAGAATAATTCAGAATAATAACACAGCAGCCTTTTAACATGTTAATTAAAAAAAAAAAAAAAAAGTGTTTAGCATAGCGTGAACCAGGTGGTATTTTATATTTTTGTGAACTTAGGATAAAATATTTATGCAATAACTCACTATTTCATTAAGGTATAATATGTTTGATTATCAGTTTCAGATATAACAGTCACATAAGCTCAGAAGGTCTGTAAAAATTTAGAAATCACATAGCATCTCTGTATGTGGCACTTGCTCTTTTGATGAGCAACAGACTCAGACAGGACAGATACAGACACAGGCTACAGGCAGGAACACAGAGCTGTTAAGTATCAAAATTTACAACTGATTCTATGTCACAGTTCCCACTGAATTCTTTGCACATTTAGTTATGTCTCCGTTTATGATTATGATGGCACTTCTATTAAAAGTAATTAATCAATCATACTGAACATTCTGCATAATTTTTTTCACTCCTTTCTCCCACGAGTTTATGGTTGCTCAGTCCAAAGGGGCAGCTCTCTGCCTGTGTCCAAATGAGGGTCTTCCCATCTCTGTCTCTTGAAATACAATGTACTTAGAACTATAGTTTGAATAATGCACTTTTGGGAATGCTCCACAGAAAGTAAGTAATGGGACTGGCTTTCATTCCTAGTGAGTCGTGTTTGGGCCAATAACAATTTTCATATGGTTTAGGTTGCTCACTCTTGCTTAAAAGGACAGATGTGACTAAATGCATTCAGAGTGTCCAAGCCAGGTGTCTTTTGAAAAGGAAATATAACAAGAATCAAAATAAGCTTTATTTTTCCCATTTTGGTCTTTTGAGATTGAGGTATTTCATTCACAGCCATACACATTAGATTTCTTTTACCTCTTCCTTCTAGCATTTATTCTTAGGGGGAAAAATTATTTTGACTTAAAACAAAGCTGTGAGCATAGGTATTCTGCTCTTATATTTGCTCATGTCTTTTTGATCCTTGTCCTTTCTGTGCCAACTTCTATTGCTTCTTGGCTGTCCTTACCATGTGCTGTCTCACAAAGCTGCAAACTCCCATTTGTGATGATGGTTTGCTGTTTTCTGCTTTTCCTCCTGCTCTGTTCCTGAATGGGTCACCAACAGCTGCAGTCCCTTAGGGTGTCCCTGCTCCAGGGTCTCTCTGTTCCTGCCAGCGTCTCCCTGGCAAGGAGTGTCAGCCCGGCTGAGCAGCACCAGAACCATCATCACTTGTGGGCAGACATCCCTGGGGTGGCAGAGCTCTCAGGCACGATGATCCGGCTGCAGCCCTGGTTGGACAGCAAGACCCTCTGCTCTGTCCCTCATCTTCCCTGCTCACAACTGAACATGGTTCCCTGTTTGCCCACTGCAGATGCCTGCTGTGCTCCCATCCTTGTACTATGTAATTTCTTGAGCAAGCCAGTGCTTCCCACAGCCCCTTTATACGGTGTCTGAAAAGATCTTAATGCAAATGGTCTTTGAACGCCAACTCTTTACTCCGAGATGCTGATCCTGCTTGGTACCCAGATCCTAACCAGCCGGATGCCTCCCGTGATGCCCTGACACCCATGACTCCAATTCCCCGTCCCAGGCTTGAAGTGTTTATGCAATTTGGTTGATGGCACTACATGAGTTGCATGGAAATTATTCCCTCCTGGGCCAAGGACCAGCTAATTCTGTCTGTGAGTACATGCCAGAAATCTATTTATGAGCAGCCCGGTGTGTCCCAGAAAATCAGACAGTGCCGGCTTCTCCCACAAGACTTGCTCTCTCCCACAGTCTTATTCCAGTCTGATGTTTTCTTAGTTTCACAGGCAGAAATCTCTGTCGCTAATCTGTGTTTCCTTACCCCTGCCTTGGCTTCCACATTTGTATCAGCCCAAGCAAACATCCAGGGAGTACTAAGAAGTTTTCCAGTTGTTTACTCTTCCAAGATTTACTTTGAAGGGACCTTTGAAAGAGGCACCTTGAGACTTGTCTTTCAGAGCAGTAGCTTTTCCTGCGGGCACGGCTGAGAGAATGTGCTGTTGATTTCAGAGGGATGACGTTCCTCCCCTGACTGCACCGCTTTCTTCCAGCTCCTACATCCTTTTGTGCCCAATAATCTGTGATCACTGTCAAAAAATATGTTCCTCCAGTTATGTATCTGAAAACTGATCCTCTAGCATCCGAAGATGGGGTGACATACGAGAAAAACCTCCCTATCCCTGCCAGAGCTAGTGCTGACACAGAAGCCATCTAACAAGAATGTTTGTGATGGCTCTGCCGACTGCACAGCTTGGTTCCCAGAACTGCCCAGTGAGTACAAAACTGCCCAGTGGAAGGCACAAAGGCTAAGAGAACACAGAGGAGGTGGATCTGTGACTGACA
This sequence comes from Myiotriccus ornatus, assembly GCA_036023395.1. Classification (NCBI taxonomy): domain Eukaryota; kingdom Metazoa; phylum Chordata; class Aves; order Passeriformes; family Tyrannidae; genus Myiotriccus; species Myiotriccus ornatus. The sequence continues at coordinate 93,750,179 of JAYRBT010000082.1, read as the reverse complement.
CTGATCGGGAGCCCTGCAAGCAGTCAGTTTTCCATGTGTAAGATTTGCCCCCAAATTAGTATTTGGGGAGAATATTTTATTGCTTAGAGTTTGTGATTAAATGGGAAAGCAAGTTCTCATGCCCCTTTGTCTCCCATGCATCAGCATGGATGCGTCAAAACTAAAATACATGACCTTAGAAAGGAGAACTTTATGTTACAAAAATACTCTTACAGTATATATGGGAAGCATAAAAATATTTACGAAATATGATCAAAACAAAACCCAGATGACTCTGAGAGGCTGAAGTAACATTATCTTTCCTTTATTCAACCCAAGCAGAATTTAAATTGGCTGCAGGCAGTCTTTAGAAATAGCACTTAATGCAATGCCAGAGCATCCTGCAGAAAAGGTGCAGCACATTAATGTCTGTGGATTGTCTTTGATTCCCTTTAGCTCTGTGAAAAAGCATAATTGGGCAACTGCATTAATGGTAATTTTGTAATTGATTCTTTCACAATGATTCCTTAAGTGCAGTGTTGTTCTTTTCTCGTGGAGAACAAGAAGTTAGACTGTTGTCTCAATTAGTAAGATAAATCTTGGCTTGTTTTTCTTGCAGGGTTCTTTGAAACTTGGATTGAAAAGATTACAGAAACTTTCTAGAAACTTTCTTGGCAAGTTGTTTTGGCTTTTTAAAAACTGTTTTTATTTTTGCTGCCCTTGCTCCCAGGCTCTCAGCCTGATTTTGCATCTTCGTGGGCGTCAAGTTTGATGGATTGTATCAGGTTTTCAGTATGTCTTTATGCTGCCATCCCTCCAAACCCAGCCTGTAAACAGAAGACCAACAGCTATTGAATGCTGTAGCTGGACCTTTATGATTTTTTCTTATGAGCTTCGTTAGGGAGAGGTTAAGCTTTGAGTTTCATTTAATTCTCTTTAGTTAGCCAGATTGTCATCTGGAATTTCTTTTGCATTTTCAACACTGTTCTGTCCTACTTCTTAAGCAGTGTATTTCTCTAACTTCATAAACAGACACTAGAGGTAGAGAAGAATGTGGATGTTTGTTACAGCAGAAGAACAAATACAAAGGGGTTTTTTATTATTATTTTGCCAGTTCTCAATAATACCTGCCTAGAGAAACATTAAAATAAAACCACACACTTACATAGCACTCAATGCCTTTCAAAATGCTGTATAAAATGCTAATTCATGGTGAGTTTTTTTTTCATTTCAATTCACTTCTATAAACATGCAAAGAGTTTTTTAATTAAAAATGCCAACAACCATACTTGCAGAGCATTTTGCTTGAGTGGATGTTGAGCATGCTAGGGCCTGACCCTGACTTACCCAACACTGTCTTACTTCATGGGAAAGACATTGGAAGAATAGATGGCTGGAAGCCAGCATCAGGCAGACTTAATAGGGAATTATGTGAGAGTGATTAGCCACTGGAACAAACCACGACGAGAAGTGGAGGGCCTTCCATGTCTGGATGTCTTCAAACCAACAATCAAATCTCACACAGAAGAAATGACTAATCAAACAAACACTTTTGGGGCCTCAGCAAAGGGTAACTATGAAAGCCTGGGGCCTACAGAAGGTTACAATATTTAATGATTCCTTCTGGGTTTAAGGATAAGTTTGGGGCAAATTAAAACACTGATAACCTGAGTGTGACTTTCTGAACCCTGAATTCCCTTGCAGATTTTTTGCTCCAAGTCTGCAAAACTCTGAACATCCAACTATTGAGCAAGTATGGAAATAATTTTGGGAAAGCCCAGTTTTGAAAAGTTGCCAAGAAAATCATAGTCCCACATGCTGGAGTAGACATATGTGGGTGAAAAATTGTCACAGCAGAGAGAAGCTGTTTTGATCTTGATGGGCCATCAAGGACCCCAACCAAGAGATGATCTGCTCAACTCTTCTGCCCACAGAAAACCCCTTGGTGACTCCAAATGTCAGACTGAGATAATTCTATGATTCAGTAAGTTGTTCTAGATGGACACCAAATACAAATGCTGCCAGGATTTTATTGTCTTCATGCTTGTCAAGTCCACGGATAGAAAAACAGATTGATCAAACTGACTTGTAAGTCATCACCATTTCTCCCAATCACATTTTTCATCTAAACATGGATATCATTTGGTGAACCTGAGCTGTCAGGGGATAAGGTACAAGAACAGATTATTACATGGGAAACAAGTCATTATAAGCACTCATTGCATTAGATATTTGGGGTGGTATGGTCTTCAGTCTGAGACTGACAGTCAGACACCACTCAAGACTGCTCGGGGTGGGGGGCTGCAGTGAGCACAGGGAGCACCAGTAACCCACTGCAATCACCTCTCTGTGACAATAACTTTGTCAGCAAGCATAAAATCAGTATTTAAAATACCCACACCAAGGGCTGCACATCTTCTGCCCATATGTAACAAATTAATAGTAATTAGAGGAGACAGAATTCAGTAGCTCTTCCCTTCGCAGTAAATTATCGTTTGTGTGATACTAAAAGAGCTGCACATCTTTCTACCCATTTTTGTACTATTTCTCTTGCAAAATAAGCAGATCCGTGTTTTAATTTTGGGCTAGCACTCTAGCCAGTGGGGTTTTTTTTTCAAATTTAGAGAGAAAAATTGGTTCCTTTGCTGAGAGGATTCCTGTGATCTAAAGTGCCTGTTATCAGTATGCAACTGCTGGCTTTAAACCACTAACTTCTGAAACACTTTTTCAAGTATTCCTGAAACAGAATATTTCATGTGGAAATAAATGGGTTTGTGAAACCCTTTTAATTATTTTACTTCAGTAAAAAGATTAAAATCTAAGTCTCTCTCGCTCCACATCCATGCTGTAACTTAAAAGAATATAAAAGACATTCATCATTTTCACGCCAAACACAAAGTCTGTTCCTTCCTTTCCCCCACACAGTCTGAAAGCCATCAAATTCTCCCAGCCACCTACTGTGTGTATGAGTTGAACATTGTCAAATACAAATTAAGGATCTGATCTAGCAATTGCTTCTGAGTGTAGCCTTACAGAGCTGCGTTGGCTGCGCTGGGGAAATCACAGGCTCAATTCAAAGCTTCCCTAGTACTCTGGGGAATAAAAAGGTTCTGAATCTGCAAATATGGCCCATATCTCGTTGTAGCTCTAAAAAAAAAAAATGTTACTGACTCAATTTCAGAAAATCCTTTAGAAATAAAATGACCTGATGAGTTTTTGGAGGGGTGGATGTACTTGTCTTGAGGGGTCGTTTCAGAATCAGGTTGCTGGGAATACAGATGACAAGTTTTTGAGTTCATATGCTCTTGCAGTGCCATTTGCTCCCAGGGAACATAGTAAGCCTCCTTCCCCGCTCCCAAGGAAGTTGGTTGCTGGGAATAAATTAAGGAACAAGGCCTTATATGTGGCCTGAGCTACAGCTGGTGAATGCCACACCACACACTGCAGAGCCATGAAAAGCTTGATTGCAGTTTGGTTCGCTGTAATTAGCACTTTGTATTTGTACTGTGCATTTTAAATCAGGTGTGCATTAATGCATCAGACATCAAGAATGAGCAGCAGAGAGAGTCGAGATTTTTATAAAGGCTTATTCAAAGCTAGCTGATTTTTAATGTGTGTGATTAGTTGCAACCAAAATTACAGTAATCAAAATAAAATTATATACAAAACAGAATAGGAGGCTTTTGCATAAGAATGGGACAAATGATACAGCAAATGCCAAATTTGTTTCTAATGCTGGTTCAAATAAAATGTTTATGGGAATTGCTTGTGCTTTGATGTCAGTACTGAAAAATGTAAAGATTTTGTTTAGTAAAAAATACTTTAAAGCTAATAAACTCTCTGTTAATGGAGGGCATACATGTATTTGTAAATGCCTTAAAGAGTGACACTAAAATTGGGAGTTTGTTTTATGCAGCATAGTGATGTCATTCACAGCAACAGAGGAATCCCAAATGTTATGGAGAGGTCTTTATCTCAAAGGCCCCTTCTGGTCAAAGTCTCCAATTCCCAAATGGTGAATCTGTTCTTTGAAAATCATTATTTGAGTTAGGACTTCTACAGTGCCAGTTTTGCAAAAGGGTTTGGAAACTGTGGCATGACATCCACTGAGGCAGCTCAAAAATTACGGCTATTCCTAGGTTTAAAAATTTTGGCATTTGCAGGACTGCTCCTTTTGCTGAGCAGCCACAGAACAACAGATTCTAGACTGTAGCCTAGAAGGTAACTTAGAAAAAAAATACACTAGTTCAGTGACATTTTTATACTCCCATGGATATTTCTCAAAGCAGATACCTTATTTTTTTCCCCCAAATATTTTCTTTGACTAATTGGTATTTCTTGATCCTTAAAAAGTTGCTAAAATCATTCTCAAGCAGTAGCTGTGCAGGCTTTACACCAGAAATAATACTTAAGTACCCTTGAATTGAATCCTAAGAAGCACTGCACTTCTTGAGAGCAATTTATCCCCAGAGTCTTCCGTAGTGTCTGGCTGACTGTTTTCTTTTTTCCCTGGCTCTGCTCCACACCTTGGAGTAATTTCTGTCACCAGCTCACTCAGTGGCTTCACTCTGAACAGATTTCCTTCTAAGTTTCGGATTTTTCTTGTGTCTCTTAGGTATTCTATGTTTCTTAATTGAATTAGTCTGGGCCCCCCAGCTGTGATTTGACTGATAGGAAAAAGGGTTTCTGCTCTCTGTATTTGCTATTTGATGTTTATTCACCTGTTTCTCCATTTGTGCCCACTTCATATGTGTTTCAACACATTTCGTCACCTGCTTCCCTCTGGAACACTCCCAAGTGCCGTCTCACCTTTACTGCCTGCAGTGGAAAGGAAATGAGCTTGCACTAAGCCTGTTCCTGACCCCAGGGAGGATGCCTTGTGTGTCTGAGCTGCCTTGTCTACCTCACCTCCAGTCTCTGCAGCTCTAGTGGAGGCTTTGCTCTGACTCCCCCACTTCCTAAAGGAGCAAAGGAGAGAGGCACAGAGATGTCCATGGAGATACCCACCACTAGATTTCTTTCCAGTGCTGCAGACCACAGAGATGGTTGGTGCTTTAGAGGGGCCAACATTAGCTTGGGCTTCTGTGTGCTTTGTTGAGCAGGCAGGATGCCAGCCCAGGGTGCCAATGCAAGGCATGGTAATACTGGCAGCTTCACAATGAAAATGCTATTCCAAAACTCACGGTTTTGTTCTTACCTTTCCTTCAAGCATCTTGTGTCCTTCAGCACGGCAGTTCAGGCCAAGGTTGAAAGATACTTGTGCTGGGAGATGTAAGTGCTTAGCTGGAGTATCCACCTCCAGTGTAACCAGCTCCCTGTGGCAACTAATAATCCAAATAACCTTGTAACTGGCTAGTCCTTTTTATGCCTAAATATTGTTATGAATGAGGGCTGTTGGAAATACCTGGAAAAATTAATAGTAGCAAAGCTCTGCTTTATAGCAGTATTGCCCTTGGGTAAATGCATTATTGTTTGTGGGGGGTCTCTGTGTCCTTGGGTCTGTGACAGCAACAGGCAGTTCAAGCATGGGGAAACACTAAAATGCAGGGAAAACAATCAAATCAATGTTACCTTCGTATAATTTGGAGGTAGGATGTTTGCTGAATCTTTTAGATCTTGACTGGGAACTTGTTCGCCGAGGTAGCCCAGGCTGTAACACAGCTAACCTGTTAGAGAGCTACAGACACAGCGGTGGTGTGAAGGAGCTCCACTGGATTGGCCCCTGGGGTGTAGGTGATACAAAAATGACCCTGTGTTTATAAGAACTGAGCGTGTGAAAACTCACGTAGGCCACAGGAATGAGGTTTTGAAACACTGAGGATTGATTAATGCCTGAAATGTGGGGTTTTTTTAGGCTATTTTTGTTTTGATTTTTAAGGAAGGTCAAACCCTCCAGGAGTTCACTGTTAGATGTCACCTGCATATTTATCATTAAAAAAAATGAATTTACTTCTCTGTCCTGAGGTAACAAAAAACAAATACAAGGTAGTGGGTAACAAATGCATATCTCAGCGTACAACTTGACTGTGTAATTTCACTTGTGACACTAGATGAGATGCTAGTCTGTCACTAGAACAACGCCAGATTGCAGCCAGTGAGGATCTGACTGCTAATTTTTCTCTCCCAATGGTCTGTATTATTTTGCAAAGAAATTTTCTTTAATGAAAATTCCATTAACATTATTCTCTTTCACTCCTGTTAGATAAGAAGGTTCCATTTCCTTTATTAAAAAAATCATTTTTCAAATAAACCTATTCTGACATTTTCTCGTTCTGATGGTGAGAAAAATCTCTGAATAGTGTGAGAGGAATAAAAATGTGCTGCCCTTCTTCTCCATAAGGAACATATTGTTAAAGATACTTAGCAGTTACACCAGAACTGTTTCTGTGAGAGCATTTGTGGCTTTCCTGATAGCAGGGCTGTTAGACAACTATTTTGTCTGACTCAGAGTTGCTCTTTGACATGTCCCATTTGATAACTGATGCAACTGCACAGCCAGCTTAAAATGTTCAATGCCAGGTCTGCAGACTGTGTAAAAATCCCCAGCTCCATTAACTTCACTGTAGATGTGTCTATTTACACCATCTGGCACAGTGTGAAATGCAACTATTGTCCATGGAGGGAAAAGGATATGAAATGTTTGAGAGGAAACCACTGACAAATAGATTAGATTTGACACCAAAGAGGAGCAGAATGAAATCTCCATTACTTTTGTCAATGCTGCTATTAAACGCTGTTCCACTAACTAATGCCACAAATCTTTGTCCTCCTACAAGCAGCAGGCTTGTGTCGGCATGGATCACAATTTATAATGTGCCGACAGCTTCTGAGGGCTCTTCCAAGGAAACTCTTAAGGTAACTCTCAGATACTTGCAGGTTGTGACAAAATCACACCAAAGATCCTCAAGTATCCATCACGGATGTTAACAAGTCAAAATGCTGTAATCAGTGGTAACAAAACAGCCCATAGCAGAATTCCTGGGAAGCCTGTGCACCTGCTAAAGAGAGTTTGATAGGCTTCTGTGCTGTGGCCACATGTTCTGGTTCAAGACAATAAAGCCCTGGGGTGCCCCACAGATACAGCAATTCATGGCCAGTGATTTCCAGCTGCTGACTTGGTGGATAACAGTATCCTAATTTTCAGCAACAAGACTTCTCACTCACTGAGTCCACTGATTCAGAGGAGCTGACTTTTTTTTCTTTTTTAGCAGATGCCATTCTCTGTTTCCTCTGCCATGCAGCAAAGGATGTGTTGCTGATTATAAAACAAGGGGCTTTATCGCCTCCTCTCTGCAAATGTGATAAGGTATGACAAGGTGTAGTTAACTTTTATCCTTTCAGGCATTCTAATGAACTGCCTCTGTTTTTTGGTAGTCCAAGCTTCCTGCTCACTGCAATGGAAGTGGAAGGCAAGGCAGGAGAATTTGTGGCTGAAGTCAGCTGGATGCCATTACAGTTTCAAACAGAGGAGGAATCCCAACCTGCTTGAGTTTGTTCCTACACAGAGCCCAGTGGGATGCATTCAGTCCTCTCCTTCACCTGATATGGGTCAGATTTATGAACAATTAGTGTTTTTGCAGAATTGCAAGGGGCCAGTTCCAAGGTCTCTAACACTGTTTTATTAATGAAAGCCTAAATGGTGGAAAACTGCTAATTAGGAGATCTTAACAGCCTTTGACTTAATCTTCAGATCTGCTGTAGGTTATGTGTGAGGGACTATGGTTTCATACCATTATAAATTAATAAAGAGTACGTTATTAGTGACAATGAACTCTTTGTGGTTTATGGTTTTCTAAAGAATATTTTTTAAAAGAAGACTTCGTGCTCTCAGGGCAATTTATGTTGGAACAAGAGTGTCTATAAACTGCAGGTGTCTCATTAAATTCTGCTAGTGATTAGAAGAAGCAGCCATGTGCAGAGATCTTCATCAGGGGCTCCATGATTTGTGTTGTCATGCTCGGTTTTTCCCTAATAGCTACACATTAGTTAGCATTGATGCTCGGCTGCTGTGAGCAGAACTCTGTAAAAATAGTTGGTTTCCATTCAGAAGCGAGTGGCATCGAGCCAGCTATTGATTTATAGACTGACACATACCCCTTTATAACAACTGTGAGAACGCTTGCTACTTATCTGTTACCTTTCTCTAGAAGGACATTAAAAAGAATTTTCCACCTGATAAAGGGAAGCATGCAGGGTGACATTTTTACTGGTTATTTCCATAGAGAGCTGTGCAAAGGGCTGCTTTATACAATTGCACTAAAGAGAGAGAGGGCTTGAGAAAGTTTGTCAGTATTCCCAGTTCTGGTTAAATGGTTTGGCCTGAAGGCAAGATGGATACATGCCTATTTCTTCCCAGCATCGACATGTGTTTGAAAACAGCAACTTGGCATAATGCATTTTAAAAAAATAACACTAACCACAAAACAACAACCTTTTTGTATCTGCCACATATACTACTTATTCGGGGGAAAAAGCAGTAATATTCAAGCTTCTAACAATACTGATACATTATTTAGAACCATGTTATGCCTTATTCATCTGAACAACTAAAAGACATTTATTTTTGTATTTCTGAAGAATTTATTTTATAATTCTCTGCTAGTTATATGACAGCCACTTTTTAAAATCTTTGTACCCCTAGTACTTGGCTGGTCTCTTTTTGTCCTTAATCTTGCAGTCATACCTAAGATAAAGTAGGAGCACTGGGATTTTCTCAGCACTGAGGTTCTGTTTGGGAGGGAGGATCTAAGTCACACCAAAAAGTACATCAAACTATTGGGCTTGATTCTGATTTTTTCTCATGTCAAAGTCTTGCAAAGGACATAGATTATACCGATATCCACTCTGGCTCTTGAAGGTCTTTTCCAGAGCAGGCCTAACATGAATTCAAACTCAGGCATTGTTTATTACCCTGGTCCTGTCCAGCACCCGTCACAGTGAGGGCCTTATCCACTTAGCCTGGTAAGGACAACAAAATGTTTAAACTATGATAATACTGTCCTCAGTGTTTAAATGGAGATTAACTTTCGGGACCCAAGAATTTTGCAGAGGATTCTTGCTGTTGGCAATGCAACTCTGCCATTCCTTGTCAGTCACAATCCCTGTTCCTCAGCTTCCTTGGAGTCTGAGTTGACTTTGGCTAGGCCAGAGTGTGAAATCTGTATTTCAGCATAAAGTAGAAAATGCCTGCAAACAACTGGATGGGGCACTTGTTAGATGGCAGCCAAATACATGCTTTTGTTTTCTTCATATGAATAACAGCCTCAGTTAAAAGAAATATTTGGGTATTTGGGGTAATAGCAGTTAAAAAAGGCCATTATGCTTTTCTGATTTTAAAACTGTGGTTGATATTTTTGAAAGGCTCCGTGCTGGCACTGAGACATGGAGGCCACTTAGTCCAACTTCTTGCTCAAGGGTGGTCCAATTAGACAGGATTTCTTAGGATCTTGTCCTGTCAAGCTTGAATATCTCCAGGGACAGAGACTTCACAAACTCTCTAGAACTCTGTTCCAGTGCTTGACCCTTTTCACACTATAAAACTTTTTCTTAATACTGAGTTGGAATGTCCTGTGTTCCAGCTTGTGCCTGTTGTCTCTTGTCCTTCCACAGGGCACTTTGGAGGAGAGTTTGGCTCCATCTTCTGTACATGCTCCCATTAGCTGTACATAGCAGTCACTTCTTAAGGCTAAACAAGCACAGTCCTCTCAGCCTCTTCTCATAATAATCTTCCCTGTTCCTGTGCAAGAGAGAGGCTGTAGGGCGTTGTTTTTTGGTTTTTTTTTTTTTTTGTAGGGCTTGCTTCCTCTAATGAAAAGACACTGTTATCTTCTGTTTTCAATAGCAAGCACTTCACAGTACCAGAAGTGGCTGCAAAGATCCATACAAGCACCCTTTAAAAGCCCATACCTATTGATTTGACATTGCTCCAGCTCTGCTCTGTGCTCCAGCATCTTTGCAGCTGGAGAACACTCACTCAGAGCAGCTAGTTTAAATATTTATAGCCTGTAGTTGCGCACTCCATCTACCAGACTTTTATCCAAATGCCCAGAGAGGTGTGTGTGCATTTAAATTCCTGTTGCTTACAGAGGTGGCATCTGACCTGGCTGACAACTCTGGGAACTCCTGGACTATAAATTAGACACAGCCTTGCTGTGCTTTGCTGTCTATAATATATGTCTATAACATGTCTATAATATGAAAGGATAGAGCCCAACAAACTCTCTCTCTTCCTTTACGCTTTCCAAAAAGACTGACTTATTTCATATGGATTATTCAGACAATTCTTATCCACTTCCCATGTGAAAAAGCAGATAGCATTAAATTTACCCCTACAGTCTTTTTGCAGCAGTCTACATTATAAGAGTAGGTCTTTCACAGCAAAGTTTGTGTGAAGGCTCTGAAAATCCCGGATCTGTAAGATGGGGTGAAATCAACAGATGAGGAACCTCTACTGTGCCACCTTTGTTTTGTGTCCTTTCACTGCCCTTTTTGGCACGAGTGTGGTGTTCCTCTGGGGCACCAGTCTCAGCGTGGAAAAGGCTGTTTTGCAGCCAGAAGAGCAGGATGGTGGGTAGTGGGGTGAGGTCCCCACCAGTGTGCTGGGACTGGGAAGGACCCCATCGAGGAGATAAACTTTCCTGGAAGAGACACTTTAGCACTGGGAACAGTGTTATAGAGACTATTCCTCCAGCTCTCTGTGAAGGTCCATGTGAGAAGTAGCTTTTATTTCCCAGTGAGCTTGCACTCAAGGGCTGGTAGAGTGAATGTTCATAACTCATTGTCTAATTATCAGCACTACTGGACGAGAGAGGCTGAGCTACAGCCTTCAACCAACAGGACAGACTGATCTATCTGTTCCTTGTCCAGGTGTGGGAGAGTCCTTGAACTCCCTGCCCTACCCCAGAGCCAAGAAGAGGTTCCTGAGGCACGAGCAGAGCCCAGCCTCATTGCCAGCATGCCAGGCACCATCACAGAGCCACCATGCACGAAGGGATGGCAATGGGCTGCGCCACAGTCCTTGGGGAGCATCCCTGCATTGCATCCGTGTGGGTGCAGCCATGTCATTCTTTTCACAGGCAAAGATAAGGAAAGGAAAAAAACACTGGGCTATGGTTATATGTCTGTATTCTCCCTTTTATTAAATGAGCGTATTGTTTATATAACTCCTACCTCTGCCCATTTAAAACACAAGGAGCCCCTGCTCTCCTTCTGACTTGAATCAAGAGCACACACTAAAATGCCAGTGAATTATGCTGCTGTAAATTCAGCTTGAGCCTTAAAACATGTTAGTATCACATGTGACTTCATATTCAAGGGAAAACGAATACAAAATGAATGAGGTGGGACTGAAGGTCTGTCCCTTCAGAGTCCATTTGCTGGATTTTCAGTAGAGCTTATCACTGTCCTGTCTGGCTCTTGGCTTCGTTTCTTCGGTTTTGAAAGATATCTACTGAAATGGCAGTGGAAATTCATGCAGTATACTTGCATGCTTCTTCAGTGGTATTGGTTTGGCTAATATAATACTGTTTATCTAATATTTTCTGAGAGTTGGAAACTAGATTCTGATCCAAGAAATTTAACTCTTTAATCACTTAAGAAAGCTTGGTGAAATCAATGTGTAAAAGTGCAGAATTTGATTAAACATTCTGCTAATTTTTCGTTATTTCTATGCACTGTGTGGTGCTCGTTCATATTTCTAATTACTCCTGCATTTCCCCAATTTATTTAGAGCATAATATGAAAAACAAAACCCCAGATATTTGTTGTTTATCCACTGAGCAATTGTGACATGAAATTATAGTTCAACAAACTGAAGCACAAGTATCCATGTGTGCACACACTACCTTTACTCCACAAACAACAGAATACAATGACTAAAAGGAAGACCAAAAATATAGGTTTGCAAGGGTTGGTTTGTGCTCCTCTATGCTCTGTTCCAGATGCACAGTTTTGCCAAGACTCAGAGGCAGGCAGAATCCATGTGAGTGGACATCTGAACATAGGTTTGGCAAAGCACTTACCTCTGCGTATGTGATCTAGAATCAGATAGGCTAAAACTGGTATCATTACTTTAAAAGAGAAATTCTGAACACTGGAGTAATTACTTGGATATTTATTTAGTTATTGTTAGACATTTGAGGCCATTAAATAGGCCCTGGTTCATGTAATAAATATTTAACCACTGATAACTCCCTGCAAGATTAGAATGGTGGCTAATAACCCTTGAACAAGAGAAAAAATTAAAACTGCCTATTCCCAGCTATTCATTTTCTTGGTATAATGGAAAAAAATCAGTTTCCTAAGGACAAAGATACAACCTGAAATGTCTGACATAGAAACGGGAAAGAAGTAACTTGCATACCTGTGAAATTCAGAGTAGTAAACACATTGTGCTTTTTTAATTTTCTTTTGAATGTGAAAGAAGAGGGCTTTGAATTATGCAGATACAAAAAAAATGTTAATTCATAAATGTACATGGGATATTGGTTGAAACACCTATTTTTTCACCTACTTACATTTAGCCAGGGAACCTCCTCTTAGAAATAAAAATTGACCTCTGTTCTTTCCTGCAGCTTTGCATGTCGTACCTTTAAGAGAATGAACCCATCCTGAACTCGATGCGGTTTGCTCTTTTCCTGCTGTAGCACGAATCTTGGAGAGATTATAACCAATTTAAGCAGGATGGGAGATTCTGTTTCTAACTAGCTGGAAGCAAACCGCTAAGGAAACCAGCAAGGGAAAATCAGAGGTATTCACAACAGTCTCCAGCTTGGATTACATGTATCTTGAAAGCACTAGCAGCAGATGCTGGTGGAAGTGATTATGCGCTGGATCATATGCACATCCTTCTGGCTGCCAACATCGCTTAGGCACATTTTGTACTGTAGGAAAAAGCCCCTCCAGTTAACAGGGAAAGGAGCTCAAAGTACACTGCAGAAGGCACTAAGAATCACTGCATTTAAAGGAGCTCAGCAATCACTCTGCTGCTTCGGGGCCCAAGCCTGCAGGATCAAAGGTTTAAGTAAACCATAGGATTGGGGAGTGTAGCCTTTCAGGGACTTCAGCATTTTGCCATACTTTAATTTATAGATATAATAACACTTTTAGTGAGAAAAGCACTCTTTTCTCTCTCTCTTTTTTTTTTTTTTAGCTAACATAGGCTGTTACTAATTAAGGCAGTTTTCTGCATTTATGTAAATAGTAGTTCTAAAAGCTTTTGCTGGGTTATTTTATTCTGTCTAGCCTCTAGGTTGCAGATCTCATTATACAGCTCCGCAGTCTACTTGACAGATCCTTAGACACACACAGCAAATGGCTTTGGAGGTGCCTCCACTATATCCACTGTACTATTGCTCTCTTTTATGTTAAAGAACTACAGTAAAATTTGGGATTTTTTTTTTCCCAATCAATTTATAGACATTCTCTGATTTTTCAGTACGGAGTCTCTTATTAGCTTTGGTTCTGACTTCAGTTGTCCTGGATTTTCACTCTTCCAAGTGAAAATTCTTGGGTTTTCCCTCTCTATGTGTTGCTGCCTTTTTGCTGTTGCTGCAAGTCCAGTAGCCTCTCTCCTGAAATCACTGAGGATCCAGGAAAGTGGCAGCATCTGAGGCTCCTGCAGAGTGATTCTGGTCACTGCTTGGACTCTCTGGAGGTCAATTCTGACAGAGGGAACTGATTCATTGTTCATCTGTTCTAGGCTCGTGAGAGCATCTGCCAAGGTGGCTAATCTGATTGTGTGCTTCCACTGACACTGGTTATGGGTTTATTTTATAGTTGGTTGTCCAGATGGGTCAACTGATATTATGACCACAAGGCTCCCATGTCACAGCCTAATACACGTTAAAAGCTGCAATTTATCACCTTCCTGCCCATAAGACAATACGATCTCCTGAAAGACAGGCAACCTGGTATGTGGCTTCTTTAATCTTTGGGGGTTTGTCTTTAACTACATAAAAGTAAATAAGGCAGCTTGGGCCTACACTTTATAACAAAGGAAACAAAAAATCAGAGAGGAGTGCCTAACTCATTCAAGTTTGTGATCTCGTTTTTTCACCTTTAGGAATTGCTTTGTTCAGTTAATGTTTCTAATCAAAAGAAAACAAACCCTTCCCTCTGTTCTCTCCCAGTCCCGTGTACCTGTTGTTATCTCTAGTGGTGCCTCCAGCAATGTATCTGAATGCTCAAAGTGAAGGGGGAGTTCAGGAATTCACACTATAATCTCCATAGGAAAACCTCTGATTATAGCAGTGACCTGCTTTTTTGGGTTAGTTACCATTACATCAACCTCAAAACACAAGGGGAACCACATAAATCCTTTGGGGCAAGGAGTTTTACTCTGTTTTCCATCACCCTGGTGCAGGACTGTTGCTTGCAGATGCTTTCTGCAGAGCGTAAAATGCCAATTAGTGAAAAATCAAGAAGTAGTCCTGTGAAAATCTTGAGCAAAGCGTTGAATTTATCTCTCCTAAAGATTTCCTGAAGATGAAGTAGTCCTCCAACTGGACTCACCTCTTGTAAAATGTGGGAACAGACAGGGATTATTGCAAAGTTGAAGCACATGCTGCTAACTGAGATGCAAGGAAGGAATAAACAATGACTTAATGCCATTCCTGTTTCATAGAGAGCCATAAATATGGGGAGAAAGTTGCTGAGTAAAGCACTACTGCAGCAAGTGGTAGAAATTAATCAAGAGGTAATGCCACTTTTATAGGGCAAAAAGGATTCGGTAACAGACTGACTGAGCAAAGAGGTGCGGCTGAGATCAGTTGAATGGGAACAGACAATTTTGACACTAAAGTGGCCACTCCCAGTGCAACCAAATCCTACCAGTGAAAATTTATAAGTCATCTTTTGTATGGAAGGGATGAACAGTGGGAAGAATCTTATGCAGTTTGTGACTTCACAAACCTATGGTGAACTAACTACCAAAGAGGGATGCCAGTAGGAATGTGCTTTGGAGACACCTGAAAGAGAGAAAAGACAAGCAGAAAGCATTGCAGCCCAAGTTAATAGCATGGCCAGAATGCAGAAATGAAGTGGGTAGGAAAGGTGCCTTCCAATACTATACATGGACCTCCTCTTTTCTGGATCTGACCAGGTGAAAAAGTCTCTGCAGAAGATTTTGAGCTTTCATAAATTTTCTCATCTGAACTGGGAAGAAAAGTAAACATCAGAAAATGCTGAAGGTGCTAGTAAGCTTCACTGTGTAGACCAGACGAAACACTGGGTTTTAAATTGTGATTCATTTCAATCTTTGTCTTTTTGCTTTGCAAACTTTTTTCCTGTAAACTGAAGTAACTGAAACTGAGAAAATAACTTGCAATTTTTTCCAAATAGAAAGGGACAAAACTGACTATGTTAAGCATTTTCAAAATTGGCTTAAAAGCATTTTAAATTGACAGTTTTCACGTTTAAAAAACCAAAACTTTCGTAGTTCAAGATATCGTTTAGGGCAACTTTTCGTTTTCTGACCACAGCCCAGGAATG
Organism: Myiotriccus ornatus; assembly: GCA_036023395.1. Classification (NCBI taxonomy): domain Eukaryota; kingdom Metazoa; phylum Chordata; class Aves; order Passeriformes; family Tyrannidae; genus Myiotriccus; species Myiotriccus ornatus. The sequence goes on along the minus strand of JAYRBT010000082.1, from coordinate 93,734,711 downwards.
CTTCACTGCAGAATTTCCCAGCTCCCACTCCTGGCTGTTGTATTGCAGCCCAGGGTTCAACAGCCCACAGTACTCTCAGTCAATACCCATCTGACCTGGCTGTGCCCTCTGCAGTACAGGCCAGCTGGGCATCTCTTCATGCCAGGCCTATTTTTAGTGGGCAGTGCTGCCAAGGCAGTATGAAAGGAGCTTCATCAGAAGGGAGCACCAGGCCTGGTTTTTCTTGTCAAACACGTGTATAAATTTTCCATAAAAAAAAAGACATTTCCACCAAAAAAACCTGGCTGTAAAACCATACAGGCTCAAATGACAGCAGTTTGCACTTGTCTCCTTAAGGTAAATGGCAACTAAACCAGTGTCTTAATTTTCTTCTCTTTCTGCCCCTGCGACATAAAGGCACAACTACTGTTTTATTCCTCTTTTGGTCACTGGTACCTGTGCTAATTAAATTGTAATATTTCATTTGTTTCACTGGTAGTATTCCTCTCTTCCTTTTCCCAGGATTTAGTGACTTTACAAAGTGCAGGACAGGCAGTGAAGAATCAAGTCCTATGTTCATACAGCCTGTCAGATTCTCCCTGTCCTTCCACTCACTGGTCAAGGTGTATCCCAAAGACAGCCAGAGATGGCTGCATCAGTGATATGCAATCTCATAGCCCAGCCCAAGTACAAATAACCCATTTGTGTTGCTCCTGGGAGGTTTTTGAGGATTATTCTCTGTATCCTGAAAAGAAGTGAAACCTAATGTCCTGGGAAAGTCTGGTGTGGGGGAAGGATGTCCCTGCCAGGTGGAGGTGGCTGCAGCCAGGCCCTGAGGGGGTTAGAGAAATCTGTCAGAGGCAGCTTCCCTTCCTAACTCCTGCCAAGGAGAAGGACCTTCTGAGGAGAGTGACATTCCACCAGCACTTGACTGTCACCAGTTTATATTTCACTACATTTTTTCCACCTGTTTTAAAAGTGGAACCTCACATCCAACATAAATTTATCCTGTCTCAAATGCGAACATGAAAATGGGAGGGAGAGCCCTGCCATGGTGGAGCATAACCCCTCGATCACACCAGTAGGCTCTGTAGCATCCTTTGCACAGTTTGAGATCTCTCTGCCTTCCCCTCCCAGGGGACCCCATGGATTTGCACATATAAGATAAAGGAGACTTATGTATCCTTGTGTCTCACAAGTGGGGATTTTGTTGTGAGGGAGTCACAAGAGCACAAACATAACCTGGTAATAATATAATCACAGGACTGGGAGATAAAAGGTTACCTCAAGGCAGCATCATCAACATAACTGCATGTACAAATTCCTGACAGGCACTTGCTCTTGCTTGTAGTTTAAAATCACAGCTTGTGAAGTCCGAAGTTTTCCCAGATGATCTGTGCCATATCTTCACTCTTCCTTTCTATCAGAAAGCCTGTAACAAATGTCTAACCTGATTTTTAACTTGCTACGATTTAAGCTCATTGCTGGTCACATCCACCAATGAAATCTGGACAGGGGAGTTCTCTCCTATTCTCTTTTTATCATCCTCTTTCTGTTCGTGAAGAGTTACTGTTCTTATCTTCAGTCTCTTCTTCCTCAGACTGAATGCTACTCTATTCAATTGTGCATCATAAATCATGTTTTCACAAAGGGGCCCATATTTTTTACTTCTTTTTTCTATTTCTCCTTCATATCTTTTTCCTTATCTTCTGTCTACCTGATACTTTATCTGTCCCCAACCCTTTACCATAATTTATGTAATTCACCTTAATTATTTTCTCTATCAGTTTTGTGGCTTTGTAACAGGTCTAGTTCTAGAGTTCATGTTTTTTCTTATTCTGCTTTGCCTTCCTGCTTTTGCAAAGGATCATCTTTAAGTATTGAAACATTCTCTGCCTGGTTAGAGGAGAAGTGCGGACTGAGCACAGCTTTATCAGTCAGGAGCTCCTAAGCTGTAGCTCTGGCTTAACACCAGTTTGTCCAGCCCCAGGCAAGGCAGCTGACCTTGCTCTTGCTATGAGCTTCTTAAGGACTTGCATGGTTTTTAAAAATATGGTATTTTATTGCAAGAAATATAAAATAGACCTAGCACTAGTCTGAAAATTTGAGCTAGTTTTTAACAGGTCAAGGTCTCCTAAGCAGCTCCCATTTTTCTGGTCAGAGGCAGTCTTTAACATCACTTTAAAGAACCACTCCAGAAACAGAAAGCTTATGTATAATTAGTTCTCACAGGCTTCACGGCTGTCATAAGGCTGAGGGATATAAAGATGAAACAGTGTTGTTACGTGTCTCACATCCAAAAACCTGTACTGTCAGTCTTAACATTGAAGAGTCCCTCTGAGCCAAGGGATGTCATAGGCAGCTGGGTTTTCTGTTTGTGAGGTTTTTAGTGTCCTCATGCAGCTCATGGGTACATTGCCCAGTACTGGGCCTAAGCACATGCAGTGTCTTCTGAACCTGTGTGTCAGATTCTCCACCGCCAGCTATGCGCATTTAAAAGGCAAAGTTGATGATTTTAAGTTAATCTAGGGATCTTTATTTAGGTAACTCCTTGCAAGATAATGAATTCATACAGAAATTTTCCTTTTGTTCACTAAAAAAATACTGTGGAAGACAACTCTGAGTCTGGATACTGTTCTGTTCAGTGCAAAGGACAGATTGTTGACATTCCTGGGTAATTCTGCTCTCTGGCAAAGGAGTGCTTCTTATCAAGTTCTCTAATGTGCAAGTGCCTGAAGGCTTGTTCACATGGGAAAATCCAGTGGCATTATTCATACCTGTGCGCTGGAGAATATGAGTACCCACATGGGAAGTCAGCAGGGGTATAATTATTTTGCTGTAGAAAAGCCCGAAGTAGCTTTATGTAATTTCTCCCCAGAAAGTTAGCCATGGCACAGGTAATGCAATTCCCCAGAGAAAATGCATTTGGGGGCATCAGAAAGGACTTCTTTGTTCAAAAGCAACTCTTACGTGACAACACATTTTCCTATTTGAGATCTTTTTTTTTATCATACAGAGCGCTCTGTCCCTCCTTTAAAAAAACCCCCGTCATTCTACAGAGAAATTTAAACAAGCACCGTGCATGTATTATCCACACCCACCCTACCACTCTTTTAGTTATTGATAGTAGTTTTGCTGCACGCACTTACACTTTTCTTCTGTAAATGCGTCCTCGCTCTGAGCACCACTCTCAGACAGATGCAGTGTCTACAGCTCTTGGTAAGTGAAGAGTGTGCTGAATTCTGATGGAGAGGGATAATGCTAGCTCAGGAAAATAATCAAGAACAGAATCCAGGTAATGTAAAACAATTTCACACTTGATAGGATATTAACACTGCACCTGCAGCCATGAATGTCATTTGCATAGCAGAAAAGCAATCTCTGTGCTGTAAATGTACAGTGGGTAGGAGGGATGGCAGAGAGACTGGCATTTGGCCTTTGCATTCCTGCCTTTTGTGTCTACTCTGCCCTTTGCAGTTCTCGTTGAGTGACCTGAAGCAGGCGGTATAACTCGGAGAGAGATTTCAGAGTCCTCTGGTGCCCGGTGGCGTCCATGTGCCCCGGCTGAGCACACTCCTGCACAGCTCTCTGCAGCTGCAGCTGCAGGGGGAGGGAAACCAGTGGTCCTCTGAGATTTGGGGAAAACCAGTGACGGAATATTTTGTCACAGATTACCTGAGAAAAGGAAAAAGAGCAGATTGTTGTAGCTATGACTAATGCCCTGCTGTTTCCCTGGGACTGTAAGAAAATATGATCTGGATCCAAAATACTTCTAGCAGTTCAAAGAGAAAGGTATAGAAAAGGAGCATCCACAAAGGCTACACTCTAGCTGAGAAATGCCCCTCCTTCTTAGATTGCTCCTGCACTTCACAAATCTTATGAATGGCTGAGGAAGCTGGGGTTGTTTTACCTGCAGAAAAGGATGCTGAGGGAGGACCTTATCACTCTCTACAACTACCTCAAAGGAGGCTGTAGTGAGGCATGGGTTGGTCTCTACTCCCAAGTGACAAGCAATACGACAAGGGGAAACAGCATCAAGTTGTGCCAGGGGAGGTTTAGGTTGGATATTAGGAAAAATTTCTTTACTAAAATCATTGGAACAGGCTTCCCAGAGAACTGGATGAGTCACCATCCCAGGAGGTATTTAAAAGATGTGGCACTTAGGGACATGATTTAGTGGTGGACTTGGCCGTGCTGGGTTAATGGTTAGACTCAATGATCTTAAAGGCTTTTTCCAACCTAAACAATTTTATGATTCTGCATAACAAGTGGTGAGGGTAAAGAAGTGGGAGAAGGAAGCAAAAGGCCAACAAGCTACACTCCCCAAGCCCCTCTGTTGTATTAGTGCCTTCCAGCAACACAAGCTGGGTGAGCTGTAAGACACTTCATCCCAGGGTCAAGAACCGCATGGACACCCATTTCCACTACATTTACATATTACATCTGTAGATTTGGAAAGCCCTGACTTTCACAGAATCATAGAATCATTAGGGTTGGAAAAGACCTCTAAGATCATGGAGTCCAACTGTCAGTGCAGTACTGCCAAGTCTACAACTAAACCATGTCCCTAAATGCCACATCTACAAGTTTTTTGAACACTTCCAGGGATGATGATTCCACCACTTCTCTGGATAGCTGGTGCAATACCTGGCCACCCTTTCAGTAAAGGAATTTTTCCTAACATCCAAACTAAACCTCTCCTGGTGCAACTTCTTGTCATTTTGTCTTGTCCTATCTCTTATTACCCCGGAAAAGAGGCTGACTCCCAACTCATTACAACCTCTTTTGAGGTAGTTGTAAATAGCAATAGGATGTTCTTGAGTCTCCTTTTCTCCAGGCTAAACAACCCGAGCTCCCCCAGCTCCTCATAACACTTGTTCTCCAGACCCTTCACAGGCTCTGTTGCCTTTCTCTGGACTTGCTCCAGCACCTTAACATCTTTCCTGAACTGAGGAGCCCAGAACTGAACCCAGTATTTGAGGTGTTACTTGAAGATGTGTCTTTACTGTCAGTGGAGATGGCAATGCTAATCCCCTGCACCTACTTCACTGTCATATCTGAGGCACTAGGCTAGCAGCTGCACAAAAACATGGCAAATAAGCACTAGTGAATAGAAAGAGCTATCTGTGTGCCCCAAGACGAGATTTATGAACAGGACTGATACTTATTTGGACTCATTTAAAAACCTGACTGTCTTCATCTCACAGTCTCCTAGTACATACCATGCATTTTACTGTCAATGTGATTTTAAAAGAAAGGGATGCATAAAACAGCTGTGTCTACTCACTTGCAAGTTGTTATTGGCTCTCTGCGCTCCACATTTTCTTATTTTCAGATTGCATTTTGAAAAGCAATCAAAAAAATTACAATCTTCGTCTCCTGTGCAATTCTGTTCAAGGATGTCCCTCATTTTGGGTTCAAAAAAGGCCATATCCACATCAATGGCCACCACCTGTGGATCAAAACAACCCATGAGATCTGGCACAACACAGACTGTAGGACAGGGCTGAGCAGGCATTCTTTGCTGCTTGCTTCCGGAAATGTGCAAGAGCATCTGCCAGTGAGGAACTGGGATCAAAATGAAAGGGCCTTATTTCACTTAACTGAGCCACACTAGCCTTATAAATACCACTTTTTAAACAAAAACAGCCAAAGTTTATGACACCAGGAATTGGAAAATTATTTGTGGGCAGTATGCATCCCTGGGGTCAATTGGATTGATTTGCTTTAAACTGGAACTATTCATCCCTAAAACTGATTTACTTGCTGGTGCAGCATATGCAGATGGCACCTCAAGCTTTTAATTACATGATGGTGCACAGTTATCCATGGGCACGATGGTATCACTTCACAACTAAGCATTCAGACTAACCCCCTGACTCTGTCTCTGTGGAGGGGAGCAGTGACATGCTCAGGGTCAGCTGCACCTGGTACTGCTTCAGCAAACCTGCCCCTGTGTTCAGTGGGTTTGAGTCTGTTCAGCTGTAGAAAGAGATCCCTGACTTTGCTGAAATCTGGTTCTGGGTTTGCCCAGTCCTGTTTTCTGTGGTTTGACACACTTACTGTGCACAGTTCTTGTTCTGATTGTCCAGAAATATGTCCCATAGCAGAGTCCAGCCAGAAGCTGGTCACAGCAGAAAAAACATGACTGAGGGATGGTTAATTCATTAATTTTTCTCAGACTTAGAGAAGGCTCACAAAAGCAGTGAGTACACAGCACAAAGTGGTTTGCAGAACTGCTGCCTGTGCTGGGGATTACACCATTCTGGGAGCAAAGGGCTGTAGTCCCAGTTTCCACCAGTGTCACTCCACCCATGAATGCTTCACTTAAAAAAAATCCCAGCAATAAAGAGGGAAAGGAATCCACTAAGGGGATGGCAGCTGCTTGGTGTGAGACAAGCTGTGGGTGACCACAGGGAAAGCAGCCTGCTTCCAGAGTTGTCACGGATGTGCAGTCAGTGTTCACAGCTGCTTTTCACACTTTACAGTCAGGACTGGGGATGCTCCCTGGCAGCATCTGACACACATTTTCATTGAGGAAAGTATCTGGGACCTGGGCAAAGCAGAGTTACTTGGGCTCAAATGGTAGTGTCATCTTTAAGATTCAACCACCCAAATAACAGGAGAAGCTGAACTGTGTGACTGGAACAGCAGCTGGATCAACACCAGGAACTAAAGATATCTGTTTTGGTAGAAGGCCAAATAAATCTTCCATAGGCAGAAAAAGAACATGGTCTAATCTTCATTTTATTCTAGTCTTTTTCCCCAGGGAAAAATCTTGAACAAATGAGGCATTGCTTAAAAACTCAACTATCTGTAGGCTTTTTGGAGCTTTATGATGGTGACATAGCCTAAGGAATTTCACACGTTTGAACAGGCAAACCTTTTTTTGTTTTCTTCTTTACTTCCTTAAGCTTTCTGCTGTTTTGCTGTCCAGTTCTTTGGAGAAGAGACAATGAAAGCAGTGCAGGGTTTCCCCAGTCCTAGAGCTGCTGCATCAGCTCCCAGGTGGGGTCTTTGCCAGCACTGAGTACATTTGACAATTTGATCTATTAGTCTGCTAGGAAAGCCAGCCCTGGTTCCCAAACACACAGTTGCCAAAGGGTTCAGTGGCTTCAATGAAGTTCATCTGTTACAAAAACGTGATGTGGGTATCCAGCCAGTCCCCGTGAAAACCGATCTGGGTGATACATGTAGCCTGTGACAGACTACATTTTGGTGGGGTTTGTTATGATCGCAACGGATGAAGAAGGTATCTCAGGAATTGCAGGAAGGACCCACCTTGGCTCCTGACCTGATTTAAAGTCATGTTTAAGGTGTTGTAGTCTTTCCAGTTCTCTTTGAGGTGCTGGTAAAAGAGGAAGCTCTCCCAGACCACTGTGCATTCACCCAAAACCTTCTTCTAACTCTGCACCTTATGGTAGCTCCATGGCAGCTTAAAATTCTCCTGGAAGATCTACCAGGCAGTGATTTCTCCCCTCTGTGCTGCAGGAGAGCAAGCAAAGGTTGGAGTGAGGGATGGAGGCTTATCCCCACCACTTGAAAATAATCCTCAAAGTGAAACTATTGCACTCCAGGCAATTTCTTCAGGCTTTAGAGGTCTCATTACTCCAATAAGGAATAGTGGTACTATTATGGGTTTTATTATTTTCCTACACAGAGCACAAGAAACCACTAAGTGAAAAAATTGCTTAAAGCAAACATAAGGGACAAAAAAGAGGCTGCCTTACTGTGTTCCCATTCTGCAACTGATTGGTAAAACTACATAGAATTTCTGCTTCCTCCATCACTGATTAGAAACTCTCTGTCCTGTCCCCCATCCCCTGTCTCTCCCCCCAGTCTCAGCTGTCTATCTCCTGTTCCTCAGCCTGCTGGGGCGACACCACCAAGCCATAAGTAACGTACAACTGGGAGAGCCGTGTGTGAGCAGCAATTCACTTTTTCTTAATTAATTCTCCTAGGAAATATTGAATTATCATATTTACCTATACCAGAAAATGTCTGTTATCTCTTTGGACTCCAGAAGTCACTGGCAGATCCTGGCACAGCAAGACTTACCAAAAGGACTCATAAGGGAAGACATATCCAGGATTCTTCCTCTTTTCCTAAATGAAATCTCTTTTCCTGTAAGTAGGCTGTAAAACAGATGCTCTGGTGTGTGCTCAGCCACAGGCAGCCATAGCCCTGTGCAACTGAAAAAGCTGGGCAAAGCCTGCCTGGAGGAATCCCTGCTGTACCTCACTTTGCCTGAATACTGGTACAGCTTGTTTTAGTTTCTTGCTGTAGCTCATCACTTGTTTCCTACTCAGCTGCTGTATTGCACCTGAATAAACAATGGGAGGGGAGAGAAGGGTGAAGGGGAAGCACTGTAATTGCTCCTAATGGCTCTATGTTTAGGCAATGTTTGTCCAGTACTCTGAAGATACAAGTGTTACAACAACACAGTGAGTACCAAAAATAGTATTAAAGTCCCCAAAAACGCTTTCTATTCACCAAGAGTGCAGAAACTCCACTGATGTCACTGCAAACTGGTGTTCAAACACTAGTTCAAACATTTACTCACTGCACAGTGCCTCCAGTCTGTAGACACAATTCCAGCTAAAATCAGAGGAATTTCTGTCCACAGAAGAATGAGAGTTACATGCAGCAATGTGGCTGCCGAGCTACATCACTTCTTCGAAAACATGCATAGCTATTCAAGTCTGAGTTACAGCTGTGCAAGGAAAAGTCAAAGAGTAACAGTAGCAGGGAGTTTCCTGTCTCTGTTCTTGGATAGTTCCCAGACCAGGTTAGCTGAATATTGAAACACAAATGTGTGTGCTTGGATGTGGGGAGCTCCAGGTGTGCCAGACCAGGGAATTCAGCCTTAGTTTTCAAATTCAGAACAGTTTTTTCTTTCAGCATCACTACCAGAAATAGTTGCCATGAATCAAATTACAGCTTCATTTACAGCTTTTGAGACCCCCTTGCCTTAAGGAGGCATTTCTCACCACATCCAAGGGACCCTGTCTGTACCAGTGCCTTTGAAGAGGTGAAACAAAACAGAAGTGAGCAAGCAATTCTCAAAACAAATAGCAGGATTTAGCGCTCTGAAACGTGGCTGTGTACATTATAAAGAGGAAAAGCAATAGAAGATCTCCCCTGTTGCTTGTAAATGCGTTGGTTTTGCAGAAACTTGGCTAAAAGCTGTATGAGGAGGGAAGTGTCATTTTTACACAGCCACCTTCAGACTAGAATTTGACCTCAAATTGCTGCAACATCACCCCAAAGATGTAACTTACCGTAAGATCATGCCTGATAGCGAAGTTTTCTGGTTTAATGTCACACAGGTGGAGTCGGTGAGAGAAGTCATTATCAAAATGCTGCACCATGTCCAGAAAGCTGAGTGCAATGTCAGTGATGGCTCTCACCCTGCTTTTGTGTCCGGTAAGGGAGGGACCAATCATGTTTTCCAAGGGAAAAAGAGTTTTGTGCCAGGCATGTCCAGCTGTGAGATACTCCACAGCATAAAAGTGTCCACAAGAGCCAATAATTCGTAGCACGTGTTTGCTGAAGTCCTGCAGCAAACTGAAGTAGATATATTCTTCCTGCTGGAGCAAGGACCACATGCTGGCCACCTGTGCTTTCCAATGTGGTCCCTTTTTCCTTGTCCACAGGGGTCCAATAGTGCTGTTAGACAGTTCTAGCCCCAGGGCATTTTTGACCTCCAAAGCTACCATCAGCAGAAGCTCTGCTTCAGGTATATCCTGTGTTTCCACCTCCTCCAGCATACTGAGGTGTTGGTAGCTGGAAAAGGCTTCTTTTTTGGATTTCAGTATGATGGGCTGACCTCTCCAATCGGCCTGAATGACCTTCTTACCTCTGTCGTAGTAAAGGCAGTGTTTGTACACCAGCTTCTGTGCCACGCACAGGTCTTCGCAGAGGTCACCAGTCAGGGCTCCGCTGCTGTAGTCAAGACACTGGAGTGAAAGAGCAGAATATTCATAGCAGAACCATGTGCCCACGGACCACGTAGAAGAAAGACTAACAATGAGCAACAGTCCTAAGCTCAAGAGGTTTACGGCAGCCGTGGAACTGCAAACACACACCTTCTACAAGCATGGGGTCATTCAGTTGTTGCTATGTGTAACATAAGGGTAAGGGATAAAATGCAGCTATGTTAAAATCTAAATTTACTGTACAACTACTTCTAAAATCTACAAAAAAAAAAAAAAAAAAAAGAAAACCTCCAAGGCAACACAGTGGTTTTTCAGAAGCCTCTAGAGACCTTTTTCTAGGGGAGCCTTGCTTCAAAACAGGGATTCTTGGGATGGTAAAGGACAGGATTTTCAGGGGCAAGGAAATGGACTAAACGACCTGTTACTCTGAAGTGTTTTACACATCTGAGTTCAGTGAGACAAACTTTAAATACACATGACTGTGCTACATGCGATTATGGCACAGGAGATAACTTCCAAAGTAATGCGGGACTTCTCCGGAAGGCTCAGGGGAGCAGAACTTAGACACCCCCACTTAAACTACAGGAAAATCCATGGGTCGCTGGATTTCTGGGATCTTCCACAGCCCTGTGCATTTTAGCCTTGTGCTCAACATGCCTTGAATGAAGCTGTCACAACCTTCTCCTGCACTACCAGGAAACACAGAGATTGTGCTCAATGCCCTTTGGACCAATAACTTTCAGAATTTTAAAATATATAATATATTTTATTATTAAAACAATAATCTGCAGAACAAACTGACTTTTCAGGTTTTATATGTAATTATCAGTAGTGAAATTTTAATATTAATTGCTTGAATACTTAATATTTTTTTGTAATTGTAAATTTTGTAAAGTAATAAGCCCATCAAGCAAGGAAACTGCTGCTTGATAGTGAAGTGCTCATTGCAAATTCACACAAGAACTGCAAGGATTCCCTCACCAGTCCTTCCCTCAACCCACAGTTGTTTCCATGATATCATTTCCAAAAGTGGAGGCAGCTGATACATTCCTATGGACATTCAGAAGTGCAGCTGTAGGGACTGCTTTGGGTGAATCAGTGGAGGGGATGATCAGAGGTCTCTGGTGAAAGGGGAATAGATGAGGTGGTGTAGAAAGCCAAACATCTGGGAGGCAGCTTGACGGTGTCAGCTGCCTTCACTGCTTTCTGGCATCTGAACCTTAATTTAACCAAGTTGGCAGGTCCCCCTGCACGTGGAGAATTTGCAGTGGGTGCCTGAGCCCCACCACACTTGTGACTTGCTGTTACATACACAAAGAACACGATCATAACATTCAAGCAAATTATTTTCTTCAGACAGTCTATGAGGTGTGTACACCAGAGGAGTACATTCTGATGCCAAGCAACATTTAGAGTTCAACCTTACACAACACACTGGGGAATGGGTGGAGGATTAAGTCCAAAATCCAAGAATGGTGATAAATTGACTGAAACAGCTCACTGAGGGCAGTTCAGACAGGCCGAATAAAATTTATTTATATTTTAATGTTCTCCCAGGCCAAATGAGAACAGTCATTGCCAGCAAGGAGAGCCAGGTAGGCAAACTCTTGCATGAATGTCTTGACCCTGAGTCCACACATGTGAAACACACACATATCTGCCTCGACGTCCACATCAGGATGGCCAAGCAGACTCTCTGGGCTGTCTGAAGACCTTAGAGCATGCAGATCAATGCTCCTGCTTTTGAAAATCTACTCCTATGAATTCAATACAACTTTACTCTACCTTTTTTAACAGGAAATATAGTTTTCTTTGCAAAAGTAGTTTAGCAGTTCTTACCATCTGGAACTCTAAACAGTTTTGAAAGAAAATTACAAACAGAAGGAATTTTTGGGATTTTTTTTGGATTGTAAGTATAAGCACGTTTATAACTCTATTGAGAGACCACAACCTAACTCTCTTCTGCTACAGTAAGAGAATTTAGGACTTAGTCAAGTATTTGAGTTCATGTGGGTGAACACTTGCCCCTGTGGACAATTTTACTGTGGTCCATCAAATTCACTCTTAGAGGGTCCACATGCATGGACCTTTTGCATCTAGAACATATATCCATCACCTGTAGTCAAATACATAAATGTGTAGCTTATTTTCTTGCATTGACATCATGACATTCTTAATGGCATTCATGAGAAAAAATAGTTGTGGACAAAGCAGTCTTACATTTCACAGACACAGGGGAAAAGTCCTTTTTGAACCTGGTTGCTGTTTAGGACTTGTCTGCTGTTATTTCAGTTTAAGCTATAAATCTTTTATTATTAACCTAGTATCTGACAAAGAGTGTCTGAATCATAGTCTTCTTTACAATGACCTTGTGCAGTGTTTTGCAAACTGGGATATGTGGAAGAAAACTTGATCAAGGAGTTCATGGTCTCACAGTGATGAAACACAGAGCAGCCTTCCAGATGTAACATTCTCTGCTGGTCACCAAAGCAAGCAAGGATTTCAAAAAGGCTCCCTCAAGTAAGCAATCAAGAAGTTTCAACAATTTTCTATCATCAGCCTTTTAGGCATAGTCTGCACTGGTATTTCATCTTGAAGCAATTATTTGACCCTTACATCCTTTCCAAAGACATACAGTTTTACAATACCATCTTCCATCATATTGGCATAGCTTGTACTGTTGTGCTCCCCAGTATTAGTATTTAGCTTGCATTTTACAGTATTAAAACACATTCTGTTGGATTGAAAACATTTAACCAGGTGATACAGATTTATTATTTACTAACCCAGGAACCTTTGCACTAACTGCAAACTTCACTATACAAGATTGTAATTCATCACGGTGATGGCTGATAAAAAGAATCATCAATTCCCCCAGGGAAATCTTTCAGAAATGGTCCTCCACGCTGCCACCCCTGTCTTAACAACTGCATTTTGAGATCTGTCAATGAGACAGTTTTAAATCCACCTAATGATTGCCCTTTGAATGCCACTAAGTGCCAGATTTTTAAAACTAAAATATTAATGTTATACTAAGCCAAAATCCTTGTAGAGAAGCAGCTGTACTACAGAAAAATGCAGACACAAGCAGGGTTTGGATTTGCTAGTATGTTTCTGATTAAAATTGGCTACATAATTTTTAATGCCCTTAGTGCACTTATCAAGATAAGTTCAAAAAAAGCTGGGTTTAAATTAGTGTAAAAGCTTAAATTAATGTTAACCCTGCTAAGGACTTATATAAATTTAAGTAACTCACTGTTCCACCATCAGCGGCCTGAGACTGATATTCTGCCTTGTTAGCTAGTACTTCTCCTGTGTAAATGCAATACTGAGCCAGGTTTGGAAGGCATCAAAATTAATTGATTTCTCCAGAGGAAACAGAAATTGATTGCAATGATTTAGTGTGTTCAGTGTAAATGAATATGAGATTGGCATTAGGAAAGAGTGATTTTTTTTTTTTTTTTGAGAGTTCAAGTTGGTCCCCGCAAAATGCCCTGTGGTACTTCTGCCTTCTCAGTGCAGTACACATCTGCACAGATGTACCTCTTACTTAGAATAAGGAAATAAACCCTTTGGAAATGCCACTTGCCAGGGCATTTTCACTGACTTGCTTAAAATAGCTCACCTAATCTTCTACTGAAAATACAACAGATGACTAGTAAGATAGTTTTTCTTAGAGTCTGATTTTTGCTTAATAAAAGGTGTGAGACTCAAATTATCAGGTTATTTGTTTCATAGATAATTGCTCTTTTATAACTTCAAAACTCGTGGATTGCTCAGAAGACGCAGAAAGACTTATTTTGGGGTCGATGAAGGTGATCTCATTTTCTAATTATTCTCCTAGAAGGACAATCCCTTTCTAACATCATCTGGGAAAACTGTTTCTTTACAAACCTTAACGACAATACTGAAGACTTACCTACAGAGATAGATGAGCACCGCAACCTCAGCTACTCTTCCTCTGTAAGGATGGGTCTATAACCGAGCTGTCACTCAGTGAATAGAGACAACTTTCCAAGCTTGCGCCTGAAATCTGATCCCTGCGGGGGCTTTTGAAGGCATGCCTAACCCATTCCAAACTGAAGAACAGCAACAAATCTCTGTCCATCTCTTTACTTGCGAGTGCGATGGCAAGGACCTGGACCTCCCTGAGCTTGGCAGCTCCGTGCTCCACCACATCTTAGTGATCTTCCCAACCACATAAGGAGGAGGCAGGAATCATTCCTTCAGCTGCAAAGCTGAGATCAGCTGTACTTCAAGCTGGCTGCTGGGGTAAAGAAACTGGAACTCACTGCCATTAAAAACACTGTTAGGACTGCTGCATATACTTGCGCTTCCTTTATTATACAGAACTAAGGAAATCTATGATCAGTTTTTGCTTGCTTGCAGTAATAGATTATTTAATTCCCATTAGGATTCCTCCCTTCCCACCTAACCGCTGGCAGTACAGATACCCTAATTAAGAAACAATATTAAACTCAAAGCATTAACCCAAGCTGCTTCTCTTCTCAGAGTGTTTCCTACACAATTCTAAATCTCTTTATTACTATTTTAAGGGAAATTTTAATGAATATTCTTTCTTGAATTTTGAATAATCGCACCTTTACACGCCAGCCACCGCTAAATATAAACAAGGCAGTACAAGATGCCTGGCACTTTCGAAAGACGACTTTTGCCCAAACACGTTTTCGGCTAAAAACAAAACAAAACAAAAAACCCCAACACCCGGAGAAAGGTTTCCCCCCGCTCCGGAGCGTGCGGCACGCCGAGCTGCCCTTTCCAAAGCGCTTGGGCAGCTCACCCACATCCCACGCCCGGGATCCGGCCCGCCGCCTGCACCTGACCTCGCCTCGGGGAGGGAAGCAGGGAGGGAGGGAAAGAGGGAGGGAAGGAGGAAAGGAGATAAGGAGGCAGCCGCCCGCCCGTGCGCACCGTGGGGCGCCGGTGATGCGGCACCTCCGGCGGCCGGAGCGGGGCAGGGGCGGCACGGCCGGCAGCGGGTGCTCGGCTCAGCGCAGCCCCGACGGACCGCCGGCGCCCCGTCCCGCCGGGGGATGCACCGCGTCCCGCCGGGGCACGTACCAGCCTGGCCAGGATCCGGTGGCTTTTCTGGTCCGTGCAGCGCTCGGAGAAGACGCTCCTGTGGAGGAGGAACAGCGCAGCGCTCGCCACCACCCAGCAGGCAGCCCAGAGGAGGAGCAGCAGCAGGGCGCATCGCCGCCAGATTTTGAGCCGCAGTCGCTTTAAGCCCGGGATGCCCCTCATCGTCGCGCCGGGACCGGGCTGGGGCGGCCGCTTCAGCTGCTGCGGCCCCGAGCGGGAGGCGGCGTTGGGGGCCGGGGGCTCCGCTCTGCGCCCCCCGCACGCCCGTCCCGCTGTCCGCCCGAGCCCATCGCCCGGCGCCCCCCGCACCTCCGCCGGGATGCGCGGCCCCGCTCCCGCCGGCCCCGCTCCCGCCCCCTCCCCGGGCCGGGGCTGCCCTGGCGGAGCCCGGAGCGCCCCTTTTAAATTTAAGCCACGTAGTTCCGCCGGCTTTTGTCTGCGCTCCCCTGTGCCAAGCGGCCCCTGCAGCCACTTGGCGGCTGCTGCCCGCGCCCCCCGCCTCTCCTCTCCGAGTTTCTCACCCGAGAATAAAAGGGGTTTGACGGGTGATAGATGCTGTTGTGGGAACTCGTTCCCATCCAGGCGGCTGCCCGACGCTTTGAAAGAGGCAGCCTGGAGACGGACGGGTCCCTCTTTGTGAAAGCTTCGCCTCCCTACAAATGGGGAAAGAAAAAGTTGTTCATTCTGGGGTAACTTCTCCAGTTTTATCCTCCCGGAGCTAATGGAGGAAGAGAGAGAAGGGTCTCAGGTGCCCATACAGTAACGCAGCCCCCCGCACCTCCACGATTCCCCCAAAGCTCCCACAGCCTCTCCTGTCCGGCCGTGGGTGCAGGCTGGCCCCTGCCATCACCCCCGTGTCCCGGCCACCTCTGCGGCCGGCGGGGAATGCCAGCGGAGCGACCCCGCAGAATGCTTCGCCGAAAGAGGGCAGGGTGTACGTAGTCCAAGGGTGCCGGTAGCGATAGATTGTCTCCCTACCATCCGGCAGAGAGAGTACCTGTGACTCTGTTTAAGCACCATGCGACAGCCCCTTATATATTTGACTTCGTTAAGGTTTCTAAGGGGTCAAAGACCCAGATGCTTATTCCTGTGCAGCAAGCAAGATCTTGACGTTCTTTCCTCACTCCAGGTGCAGATGTTCACTGTCTCTGTATAGACCACCACATTCTTTTTTTTTCACCCTTGACCGCCACTTGACAGCACCTCACCATCACCGTTTTCAGCGTGAAAATTAATACACTAAAGTACAGCCCAAAGCAATAAGGGTATCTGCTTCAAGTTTACTGTCAGACATGATGAAAAAGGAACAGGTTCATTTTTCTTTCCCTTTATGGATGGTTACCTCAGGCTACTTGCAATCCCATAGCTGGAAGATGAATTGCAGTTAATGAAAACACTCTGAGGATAAATTATTTACCCCAAATTAGTAAGAATAGCAGAATATGGCCCATGAATGGAGTAATGTATAATAATTCAATAGACTTATTTTAATCAGTAAGTTGCTCCTGTGCACATTTTGTTAGTAAACTAATATTAAAGAGCGAAAGTTCACTGTTAGAGAGCTAGGTTTGGGGGTATATGTTCTGTGTCAGCATGTCCAGCTTAATATCTCCCTGACAAATCATTAAAAAGAAATTTTAATTGATATGATCTAATTTTACCTCTCAGAACAGTGAGGGGAAGAGCACAGGTGCATCAAACTTGCTATTCTTCACGCCTTTTACATGGTCAGTGCAGTTCTCATCTACCACGCAGAGGAGGGGTTGAAGTACAGCTTTCAAAGTAGGTGGCAGAATGTGGCAGAAAAGAAAATGGAAAGATAAAAGTACTGCTGAAAATACACAGTTTTCTAGAGACTGGCAGTGGAGAGGGAGATCCAAGGAGAGCAAAACTACTTTGATCTCCAAAGAGAATCAGAAGCAGAATCATTATCACAGCCACATCTTCTATCTGTAGTGTGTTTTGCTCCATCTCTCCACCATCTCAATTCTTCACCTGCAGACGCTGCCTTTGGCCATCCTTTTCATATTTTCTTTTTTCCGTCCTTGATCATTTTACTGAGAGGCTTCTTTTTGAGGCACTGGCAATACACCCTGTTTCTTGAGAATGTGTCAAGCAGCAAAGACCAACCAGGCAGCTAGAAACTGAAAACTTTTAATTCTATTTCTCAGTCTGATACAAAATGCTCTTAGAAGCTGTCCCTGAGCAGTTTGGGATATATATTTGGAAATTCCTAGGACAATAAGTTGGGAAGGGCAAGAGGGAGAGTTGCTTAACCATTCCTGTGCAGGGATACCAGCTAAGCTTGAATATAGCCAACCTTCACCAGTGACTGCTGCCACCTAGGAGGGAACACTGCAGATCTGCCATACTAATACCTGGAACAATCCTGAGATGTGTCCCACATATAAGAGGGATGCACCAGAGTGTCTCCCTACTGCTTGGTCCTAAGCTGTCTGGGTAATAGTTTAGGCACAACCAACCCACTTCTGTTTTAAAGTGTGGATCTTGACTTCTCTGTGTGTCAGCATTCCACAAAAGATATGATGTATTTTTATTTCATGTTCGTGAAATTCTGTATTTGTGTTATTTGTGTTTCTACAATCATTCTGAAAACAGATCTTAATCACTCTTGACTTTAAGCTAGGAACAAAATATAGATAATTCAGGCCTGGGTAGGTCTCATAGCTGAGCTGCTCTAATTTCTGCTGAAAAAAACCAAGCACGTTCCTTCCTCCTCCTCCACTGCCACCTCCCTGTTTTCCTCTTTGTCTTGCCTGCCTAGTCCAGCCCCTTCCGCCGGTGAAAGATATTCCTTGCTGCCCAGTGAGCTTTCTCAACTCACCAACAGGTCAGAGAAATGCAATGCTGTTTCTTGCTGAGACTATTTCCAGAGAGGTCAGCATGCTGGCATGCTGGCAGAGCTGGTGCAGGGAGGCACATTGCAGGGCCAGGAACTCTGGGATGCTGGACACAGAACTGTCCCACTGGCTCAGCTGTATCAAATGGCTGCCCCTCAAGGAGGGGCATATTATGGGTAAGGTGATATAAGTGGAAATGGCTGTGTAAAGGAGAAGTTCTGTCCCTGTTTTCACCCCAGCCATGTGCTGCCACTGCTCCCTAGGCAGCTGGATCAGGAAGCAGCAGGCAGCATCAGTAGGGTTTTGATTGCACTTTTCATTTCCTCCCAGGATACCAGCTAAAATTCACTCAATTCGGGGGTCTGTAAGGAGCCCACATCCTCCTCTTTCGTTTGGTAACAGCAGCTACACTCAGCAAGAGCAATTCTACCTGTAAAATACAGTTGTCTGCTGCTTTGAAATTATGGCATGTGAAGAAATAGACTAAGAAAATAATAATAGGTTTTAATGTAGTTTTATTACAGTTTTAATAGTTTTAATTAAAAAATAAAAGTACAAGATGAAGGGAACTTAATGAAGCAAGTGCCAGTTGCATGATACTCAACTAGATAGTATACTAGTTTCATTGTATGGTAAATCCCACAGGATATAGCATTCAGGTGGGAGAAAGGGTATCTAGTTGTTCAGCCTCTGAACTTTCAAATATCTCACCGACTTCTGTTAGAGTGAAAAGTTGGACAAGACTGTTAAACATGGACTTGTGAGTGCACACATACCTTCTTGTAGCAGGTACACACAGACCTTCAGAACAGATCAAGAACTGATCCAGAAAGCTTTGATTTAATAACAGGTAAAAGCCTAGGTGCTTCGGGATCAGGTGGTTTACACTTCAATAACAATTTATTGCTAGCTGCAAAATTCAAATCTAGTTTTAGGTTTTCCTAAACTTCAAGGTTCCTAAGATTAACAGAGGTAATTGTAACCCATCCTCTGTAAAATATGTATGAGTGCCTCTCTGTGCCATAGACATTTTCCTTTGAAAAAAGGCCTCTGCAAAAAAAGGCCTCTCTCAAAAAAGAGAAACTTTCCTTCCTGTATGTATTAAAATGTGACTGTTTCACGTTGCAATCCTGTGTTCCTAAAGGAAGCTATACTCGTATTCTTATTTTAACTGAGAATTAAACTTGATGGAAATAAATTAGCCGACTTTGAATTAAGGTAAGCAATGTTAAGGACAGTAAAAATAATCAGGACTAATTGCATTAGTTCCTACCCAATTAATCTTTGAATTACTTGTTAGAGCACAATGGTTGGTCTCCTCTTCATCGCTGTGCTGGGCACATCACAAAATTGAGCATCAATAGCAGCAGTTCAGAGATAGAATAACCACAGGGTTCTGTGGCCAGGAGTGAGATGCCTTGGTCCACACCCACGGGTGAAGGGCCTGGCATGACGTCTACCAGTGCTGTCTGCCCATGTGTGGGCTCAGCAGCTCCTCAGACAAGGGCTGTGAGGAGTCCTCAGTCCAAGGAGCTGCTGAACCCACACATTTCTCACCACCTGCAGACACCAACTGCATTGCAGGCTCAAGTTGTATTAGGCTGTTAGACCTTATTTTCCTAATTACCTAATTTTTCATGAGAGTTTAAAAGAAACAAAGCAAATCAGTCATTAAGAACTACCTTGGCACTCAAGTTAATGAAATGTAAAACTGGTTCGTTAGGAATTATTGTTCTGTTTGATTGATTTTATCACCTGCTATCATTAGCACTAGGTTGTCTATGGAAATAGGGCATGTGTCTGCCAATCTTTCACATGGCACATACAAACCTACTGTTTTCCTGCTAGGAGCTCAAAAAACTTTCGAGTGCTGTTCAGATCTACCTATTTTAACACACAAATTTTTCTTTCTGATTTCCTTTGGCCAAGTTGAGCAACTGAAAAACATCACAAGGTTAGACATAGGTTCAAACATGAGTCTATGTCCTTTAGGCAGTGAAATTTCCCTGCAAAGTACTGAGTCTACCAGAGACATTGAAATGTATTTTCTCATTTATGCCATTAATCAAAAAGAATATGTTGCAAACAACTCACAGAAGTTTTATGGTATCAGAGAGCAGTGAGTTTATTGGGTCACACTGTGAACCAGAAGCAGAAAAATGGCACAATATAAAATGCAGAGTACAGCTTTGTGGACAAGGGAAAAGCCTGGGTTAATTCACCAACTTAAACAAGGCAAAGTGTTTGGACAGAAAAGGCTTTCCCGTGTATATATAGAATAAAGAATTTGTAATATGCTTTGTCCACTTTGCTTTTTTCTTTCATCAGATATTTCTTGGGCATGGTTGCCTAGGAAAGCCAAAGGTATTTATTTTCTCCTTCCCTTTTACAGCTTTCTAGATTCCAAATGGCAGGTTTTAATTGTCCTGCTCTTCTCATACATCCCCTTCCAATTAATCTCTTTATTAACCTCATGCCAATTTTTCCTTCTCATTTGGAAACAGTATTGCCTGAAGAAGCCAGTAAGATACCCTGGCAATCACTGTGGCAGATTGTGGTTCACTTGTAATTCTTCGAATGAGGTGGAACAATAAAGATGTAAAATACCTTCCGGAATTTTTGTACAAATATCACAAATGACGCCTGATGCAGTATTGCCTATTGGTTCTCTGCTACGTTCTTTGCCTATTTATGCTACCAGTCACCAAAAGGAAAATAAACTGTAAGATGAAGTTGGAATCAGTGACTTGAGAACAATTTTTCTGGTCTTAAGAGCGTGCTCTCCGAAGGAATTTACTGCTGTGTGGCATGTTGTATGTCTTTCCACAGTGAAAGGGAGAACAAAGAAGGGAAAATGCTGGCATTCTTTTGCAGGCTTTCTATATGCAGTTTCTAGTCTTTGCACCAAGTTCAAGCCAAGTGATCTCATTATGCCAATACTGAATCTGGCTCTTTGTAGCCTCCCTTTATGAGTCTCTGAAGCAATTCCAGAAATACTTAGAAGTTACACTAGGGTTATGTAGAAAGAAAAAACACCCCACCATCTAATAAGCTAATTTCCATATTATTTACATGAACAATCTGAAGTAATTTAAATGGGAGAATATTTTACATAATATACAGATGGTATTCACAGGGCTGTGATCATTTAGATATGTGGTAGCTCAAAGTGTCATCTTTTCTAGTCAGATGACCCGATTTATATATTCCAGTTCATTAAGAAGATATTTCTAATGATGCCAGAAGAGTTACCATATTGTCAAATAGATTAAAATCAGACCAGGTCTATGGCTGCAGACTCTTTGAAATGAGTTTATGTTAGGAATTTGCACCAGGCAGATTTTAAATTTGTTTCTACTGGCAAGAGTGACCTAGGATATCCAAAGTCCACCTGCTCAATTCCTGTTATGCCAGAAATTTTGAGAGGCAGCCCAGCGGTTTCCAGAGGTCTGCATGCTCTCTGTTACCAGAAGAGAAATGGAAAGCAAATAACTGATTCTTGGAGAAAGAAAACAGCATCTTCGTTGTAGGTACAAGTAACCGCCAAGTGGATACTTAAGATATTGCACATGAAAGGTTTTGTAAACTATAAACTGACTTTCCAGGGAGAATCTGTGCTGCTTTTCTCCACTCACATAAACAAATACGAATTAATGGCATTTTTCTAATTGTTTTGCTTTATTCTTTTGGCTCAAGGGCTGTGTACCATAGTAGTCTATGTTTGAAAATCAAATTAAATGCAACCACCACATATGATAGATCTCAGTGCCTTTACACGTGGGTGTGCCCATTTCTTGATTTCTCTTCTAAAAATCTAAAAATGAAGTAGAAAAAAATGAAGATTTAGGAAGATCATGGATAACTTTCAGTATCTATTTTGTAAGACTTAATTACTTTCAGTTATTTTCTTGAAGCTGTTCTCTGCAGTTTCTTTGCAAATGATGAACGGCTGGGCATGGAGCAAGCTGCAAAGTGATCCATTAGTGAAATTCAATTTTCTATCAGACTTTGCAACTAATTAGCTTTTCTTTAGGTAATGTGTTGTTAGTTTGCATGCATCCAATGTTGTCTGACATTTGTTCAGGGAAGAGTAGACTATTCAGTTTCTGTACTGCTTGCAACGAACAGCTCATAATTATCCCAAGGTTAAGCATCCATTAGTGCGAGTGACTCTCCTGTGTTACTCCTCAGACAAGAAATCTGAGTGTGGGATCCTGCCCAGCTGCCTGAGCAGCAGCGGTGACACTGCTGGATGATGTTCTCCCTGTTACATTCAAGCATCCTCCAAGAATATGAGTGGTTCTGGTGGCCAGGCCTGGTTCTGAGGGGTCATTGCTACATAAGCATAAACACCCAGTATAATAATCAAGGAGTGCCATGGTCTTGCCTCCTGCTTTGAAGAGTTGCTGGTGGCTGAGAAGCTTCAGAAATGGATTTCCATACCTTCTTCCCCAGGCAAAATCTTTGTACACTACTTGCAGGGCACTTCCTCACACACAAAAAAGCACCCAAAAAAAAAAACCCAGACAGAGAGAAGTCTTTCCTTCTCAGCAACGCCAAGCTGATGTGTATGGTTTACCCAGAAGACAGGTCTTTCAGGAGATGCAACATTCCTCTAAGTCTCTTCCTAAGCTATTTTAAAATCTGGCATTGAGGCAGCTCTTCCTATCAAACCACAATGGCTTTTCTGAGTTGTCTTTTGATGAGAAACTAAATTGAATGAGAAATACTTTATAAAGCAATAACGTATCTTTTCAACAAACTTAATTTGTTACAGGCAGGAGCCAGTGGCCACTGCACTTAGTGGGAGTCATTCCATGGTTTTCAGTTGGTTTTAAGCTTTAAGGATGTGTGATTATAAAAGTCACCACTTAGTTAGCCAGTTGCCCCTACCTACACTGGTGCAATGAATAATCAAAATTTTGTCCTTTTTCTTAAAAGCAGAACTTCACATAAGCTTGAAAAATGTCTTTCTGTAATGAAGCTTTTGCTCCAGAACTTCTTATAATTAAATTGGCATTAATTTTCTTATTTTTTCTGAAGTGACATGTTGTCATCCTTTTCCTGTCTTCTGTTTTCTGTCATTTTTCTTCAGTACAATCCCATTTTCTTCCCTACTTATGTTTCAGTTCTCTTTATTTTTCAGTGATTTACCTTTTCTGTTTTTCATAGCCCTGTTATCTACCACAACAGCCTCTGTCAGTCACCTCTCTTCTCAGAAGACTTTGTGTGTTGTAGAATGTGTTGTAGAAGGAGTCCCTCTCCCACATCCCTAACAAGAGGTTTCTTCTGAAAAAAAAAAAAATTAAAAAAAGGGCTTAATTCTGATCTACTATCAGTGGAATTGCTTTTGATTTACACTAATGAGTACAAAAGGAGGAATACACAGAAATGCCATTATTAGACAACATTTAATATTACCTGGTTTTGCAGCTCTCTGTTTTCTGCATGTAATAAGACTGTGCTTCTAGTCCATGCTGTACAGATGCACAGACATATGTTCTTAGCAAAAGAATTCATAGCAAGTCTCCAAAAATGAAAAACAGGGATTGCACTATTCTGAATGTTATTCTTAGTCTGGGAAGAGAGGAGATCCACAAAGGGAGGGGGAATGGAACCACAGTGAAATCACAACAGACACATAAAAGCAGTCCTGCAGAGCTGCATCTCTGGAGTAAAATTCTAGCTGGGGAAGCATTTAGGCTCCATTTTATGGAGGAGAGCAGGCAGTGCTAGCCAAGTCATTTTAATATTTCTCTTTCACTTTGGCAAATCAACAACTTACAAAAGACCGAAATAAAGTCTCCAAATACTCCAAAATACATTCAAGGAGAAATTGAAAATGACATCTCCTCATGCATATGGCACATTCCATGGGCTTTCAGCATGAATAAACTGGGCATGGTGTTGAGATGAAACACTGGGATGAAATACAGGGTAGATGAGATTAAGAAAAAAAAAGGGTTCTGTGGTGATTCCAAAGAAAAGTGTTGGACAAGCATTTTCCAATGGCTGTGGTTCTCATTTGCAGTCAGACCACAACTAGCTGAGCTATTGACCCTTTTCTTGCCTGTCCATTACATGTGTCCTCCTACATGACACACATCCCACCATTCCCATTTGAGACACTGACTTGTTATATTAGTGCAAAGTACCAGGACAAGCAGGCAGAAGCAGAGTGCTTTAGTGACTCAGGCAGAGGAACAGATGATTAACAAAGAGATGTAGGTGCATTTTTTACTCCTTTCAGAGCACTGGCACAGCTGGACTAACACTTCAGCAAACAAGGAATCATTTGGCATGCCCACTCAATGACTTTCTAAGACACACTGGCTCTGCAGTTTGCATGCCAGTCCTCCAAGGTGCTCCAAGGGACAGAAAAATTTACTAACAGCCTTTGACACCATTCTTTCATCTGTGCCTCAGAAGTAGAAGTGGAAGCAGTAACTGCACTCTCTGAGCACAAAATCCCCAAAATAGAAAGACTGCCTGTTCCTGGGCAGTGTTAGTGGAATTGGGAGAATGCTGCCAAAAGCACATTGATATGTGGGCAATTTGCACATTGAATTTAGAAGAGAGGTTTCTTTTCTTTCTTTCTTTCTTTTTTCCCCCTTTTTTATTTTTGCTGGCGCTGTGCCTCTCTCTCTAATTTGAGGCAGCCTCTCTAGCCCTCTAGACATCTTAGTCAGTCTTCAGGTTTATTTTGAGGTTCTTGACAGTGACATTGCCAACATGTCACTGCTGCATCCTGACAACCCTTGACAGGGAAAACACAGGTTGCAAACAGTGTACAGATTCAGCAAAATATCACTTATGGGGAAGGGCAAAACCACCTTATGTAGAGTCAGGAAAAAAGGAGCAAAGAGCTATCCAGCAGCGCACAGCAAGACCCTTGTATTCTACTTTTTCCTGTCATGGTTTGCAGATAAATCTAGTGCCTAAGATGAGAGATTTCAATACCTATGGTGTCCTGAACTGGCTTAGTTAAGCAAGGCTCAGAGTAATCCAGGATCTTTTTTGGTACTTTCTGAAGATAGTGAAGGATATGAAGTTTGTTGCAGCAAACTTCTGAGTACATTTTTTAACAGCAAAGTTACAACCTTATTGATACAGGGGCTACCAGAGTTGGAGAAAAATTTGGTGCATTAACCGCTGAGCCAGGAAGCTGGGGGACAGGAAGAAGTGTGAGGGGATTGGTAAGGAAGGAGACAAACCCTGACCGTTCTGGGCATCCTGATCATCCAGCCCTCCACTGAAGGGCACAGAGAAGAGCTCCTCAAGCTTGTGGCAACCAAGCCAGAAAGTCAACCTAGCACAGCAGCACAGAGCCACCCTGTGCACAGGCAGGCACATCTGTCTGCTCCATGGCATTATGGGGACCCATGGGAGATCAGTGCAGCAACTCTTCTGAGTTGGACTGGATGGATCCACATGGAAATATGTGCCCTGGGAATGTAAATCCTTTACTTGTCAGGTTCAGTATAGTGAGATGACACTGGAGGTGATGAAAGGAGCAGCCAGTAAATGGTGGGACACAGGGATGGAAGGAGCAGAGAGAGGGAAAAGGGTTCTTTAGTATTTATTGTTACTTGGGCTGCTGAGCCACACAGGCTCCATTTCATAGTAGTCCCCATTGTGCAAGGATGGGAAGAAGGATCACAGGACCACGACTTTAGACTTTGATTCAGTTCTTGTCTCACTTGCAGAATTCCTCTGTGTCAACATTTATGTTTACAACAGTAAAAGCTTGGTACATAGTTCAGTGAAGTGTCATGGAGCACTTCAACAGGGTTCTGATAAGGGACTTGGACATACGGGCACCCCACACTGGGCTATGACATGTAAACATCAACATTTTCTACACAGTTTGTGTAATCTGCCTTGTATTTTAATTACCTATTATAAAAAGAAAACAGTATTTATTTTGTTGGAAGAAGCTTGTGAGGATCAAACTTCTTAATTACTACATGGGCACACGTTTATATATCGATTAGGAAGGCCATGAACATACCTAAAAATTCAGCACTCTACAATTACAGTACGTCACATAAGCAGCCCTGCTTTTCTGGAGCCCAGGGCAAAGTTACTTCTGGAGCCATAGTATTGACTGGAAAAGGGGGACAGTAAATGATACTTGGATTTGTTTTAGTTTAGTGTTATTTGTCTATATGAGTTTGGACTTTAAGGCCACTTGGTTTTGAAAAGCCAGGGGGAATAGGTGAGGCTTACCTTGCTGGAATGTCAATGGCAAGGCAATTTTCAGGTCCAAGCAGGCCTGTTCACCTTTAGTCAACAAAATCAAACCCACCAGAAGTGGGTGTATTAAGGTAAACAATGTCAATGGAGTCAAAATGTCCACATAGGTGCATGTCCATGGGTGTGATTTAAATAGGACACACTTAAGTTTAGAAGGGATTAAAGCAACCAGTGGGGAATTCTTTAAACATTAGTTACAACCTGCCTATGCTATTGCTTTAAATTTATTGTCACGAGTCCAAAAACTATTGTTTGCAGGAAAGCAAATAAACCCAACAAAGCTGCACTGTTCTGCATATCCGTATCCACAATCTTTCCTTTCAGTCTAGTAGATTACCTAGTACAGTGTGAGTGCCTAATGTGTAGAAAGTTAGGCTTGTGACTCACCTAACTAGAAACATACCAAATAAAGAGGAAAAGGGAAGATGGAGCAGGAAGTAGCAAGATACAACAAAGAGGCAGAAGACAACCAGTTTCAGGTTTTTATGTTTTTTTTCTTTTTTCCCCTCAGAAGTGCAGTAAAGTAACTGTTGTGTATTTGTCTCACCAAGCAGAAAAGACATAAAAATTGAGCAATGTGAAATTTTAGATGCCATACACCTGCATTAAGGGACACAACCATCATTTGAAATTAATTTCAAAAGAAGTGAGGGTGAGATTTTGCATGTTTATTGTATTATCCATAGCAACTTTTGGTCCGTGGAATTTTTCAGAAAGGATGGTCACAGCTATTAATGGTATCTCTGTTAGCCTCTCACATCCCCATGGCTCTCAGTCCACAGTCATCTAAAAAGCTGATTTACACAGTTGTCCTCTCCCAGACCAGTGCTTAGATTTCAGGTTCCTCACCTATTCAGCTGCTTTTGCTTCAGCTGCTTTTGCTTCAGCTGACTCATACATGCTACACCTCTGTGATTAAAAGCAATGGTGAAAGTACCTATGAATTATTTCTTTAGAACAAAACTATTTCAAAGACAACATATTAAAAAAAGTAATAGAGCAGTTTAGATGTTTAGACATTTCTGCCTGGACTGGAAAAGGCTGAGCATCCTTGTATTTTCTTTATAAGGTACCTTGCTTTGTCATCCCCTGTCGCTAAACCACTTCTGATAAATGTGTCTTTTCCTACCTTTCCTTTCTCTGCTGTTCCCAAAGGATTTTTATGTATGCATATATTCTTTTCACCTCCAAATTAACAGCCTTGTAAAACAAACCTGTGTTTCCATAAAGACAATTTACAAGGCCCTCAAAGCTGATAATTGGGCCTGTTATCTTTCAAAAAAAGTTGTTTTCCCTCGGGTAAGTTACTGTGTGGTTTCCATGTTTGTTCTTCATACAGTCCTTTGAGGATTGAGATCAATACAGGCTTGCAGAAAACTCTGATAATACAGTACACAGCATTTTCTCTGTATGCTTCCCCAGTGCTTTTGTTTGGCAGATCATGTCCTTGATTCTTATTTTTGTTTGAGGGTGTTTTTTAGGATGGGCGAAAAAAGTACGAAAAATTTCTTCCGTTTGGGAAAATGAGAATGAAAATAGGTCACCAGGAATCACACTTTGTCATGTCACTTAATACCTTTTCTAAATGCAACAAACTGCTTCTTAGAGGCAGTTTCTTTTTCTCTTAAAAAAAAAAAAAAAAGAAAAAAAAGAAAAAAAGAAGAAAAGAAAAAAGAAAGAAAGAAAAAACCTCCCAAAAATCTCCCCCCCCATTGTTTTTTTCATATTGCTTCTGGGCAATATTTTTCCTAATATAAGTGTGGATAGAAATTTTATTCCAGTTTCTAAGTCCCACTGGTTCATTTGCAGTACATTTTGCCATGTGCTCTTCCACCAACACAGAGCAGTGGCAGGAGTCCTGGTGCCAGGGGCTCCTCAGAGTCCGGGGTGCCAAGAATGGCAGGAGCTACCCATGGGGGTCTGTGAGGGCAGAGCCTGGCAGCCAGGGCCCATCCCACTCTCAGCCAGGAGCCAGGTATCTGGGGGGCACCAGGGCAGCCCCAGCCCCAGGCACCTCCCTGGGTGCAGGTGGAGGCTGGGCCAGGCCAGGCATCAGTCTGTGAATCTCCAGCTCAGCACGCCCGTGGCCAGACCATGGCTGTGGCAGGACTGGAGCTGTAGCTCAGGTGGGCCAAGCCCTGGCAGCCCAGCCAAAAGCAGCTCCCACGGGCTACAGAAGCCCTTGGCTGCTGCCCTCCTGCTGGCTGCCCATAAGGCTCTCCCCACTGTCCCCAGTGGAACAGGGCAGCCCTTGTTTCTCAGTCCGTGGCTGGTCCCCAGAACAGGCAGCCAAACCTGCAGGGGAGGGCATGCCCTCAGGCCCTTACAGCCATTATGGATAACAGTTCTCCTCTTTGTGCATTAATCCCAGCGTTAACACCAGTCTGAAAACATTCAAGGTCAGGTTGAGCAACCTGACCTAACTGAAGACATCTCAGCTCCTTGCAGGGGCATTGGACCTTTAAAGGTCTCTTTAAAGGTCTCTTCCAGCCCGAATCATTCTGTAATTCTATGATTCTACAAAACATGCTTGTAACCATGACTTTCATCAGTCTTTTTTGTAGGTTACTTAAACCAAATTCATATGCTCGGACACCCTTAGTTTCCCTGACCATCTGAGCAGCCCCTCAGAGATCTGCTGTAGTAGTTTCAGCTCGTAATTCCCATGTGACTGGAGCTGTGCCTGGGACATGGGGCAGCACTCACCACAGCCTCGTGCAAGGTCCTAGCACTTATGTCACCCCACAAGGCACCACCAGCTGAGTTCCCAAATTGTGTAATTCTCTCCCATGGTAGACCTCCTGTGACCAGCTGATATACCCCCCTCTTTCTCACTCATCTCCAGCTCATGAGCTCCCAGATACCTAATTTTGTCCGGGCTTTATTTCTGTGATCCTCAGGGTTGTTGAGTTGTTTCTTCCCTGTCCTGACTCCAACTTTATACCCTCAGCAAATTTCGTCAGCACATTTCTTAGCATCTGTGGCACTGGGAAGCACACCGCCCAACAGGTTTGACTGAGAGGTGAACCTCCCTCAGTAATTCAAGTCACAAATACTTTTACTACAGCCAAGGGCCAACCACCATTTTTACATTTATTTCAAGAATGTATAAAGCTGTTACAGTTTGAGGAGTTTCTGGAAGGTTTCTCCCGGCTGCTCTGAGAAGGTTTCCAGGGCTGAGATCACCCCCCGCCGCCCGTCCCTTGTTGCAGGGACAGGTGGCGGAGGCACCTAATGCCAGGAGACAGAGCCCACGCAGCACGCAGGGAGTCCAGCAGCGAAGAGACCTTTATTCAAATCTTCTGCAGCCTTTAAAGGCTGCTGGAGAGAACAGGGGATTGGCCACTCGGCTAGTCAATGCAAGGAGGCAATATAATAACTATGGCAACACAGAAACCAGTGATAGGCAAGTGAGTTAACAACTTCAAAACCCTGACATAAAGCAGTATGAGTTACCGAATTATTACATCCATGCATGGTTAACAGCTATACGTATCAGAGCTATTCCTTTACTAATGAACAGCAGCAGCTTCAGCAGTCCCCATCTTAAAAAGGCTGGCTTTATTTAGGGCAGGCACAACGTAACAGCAAGCATTAGCTGATTTTTTTACTTTTTTTTGCATGTAAAATTACTTTATTCCTGTCTGCCACTGTTAGGAGCCCAGAGAACTCTTCATTAGGTGACTTTAATTCACTTTCACAACTTACTGTTCACACTACACTTCCCTTATCCAACTGAGGATACTAAACTGGGAGGAGCTGTTGGCTCCCTCAAAGGCAAGGAGGCCCTGCAGAGAGACCGTGACAAATTAAGAGGGCTGGGCAATCACCAACCCTATGAAATTTAACAGGGGAAAGTGCTGGATTCTGCACCTGGGATGGGGCAACCCTGGAGGTACATACAGACTGGGGGATGAGATGCTGGAAAGCAGTGCCATGGAAAGGGACCTGGGGGTCCTGGTCAATGGCAAGTTCCATCTGAGTCAGCAGTGCCCTGGCAGCCGGGAGGGCCAACCATGTCCTGGGGGCCATCATGCAAAGCATCGCCAGCTGGTCAAGCCGGGGGATTGTTCTGCTCTGCTCTGCACTGGTGTGGCCTCAGCTTGAATACTGTGTGCAGTTTTGGGCATCACAATATAAAAAAGACATTAAGCTGTTAGAGAGTGTGCAAAGGAGGGCAACAAAGATGATGAAGGGTCTAGAGGTGCAGTGGTGTGTCCCACCCCACCCACAGGGTGAGGTCTCTTGGTCTGTTCAGACTGGGGAAGAGGAGACTGAGGGGAGAGCTCATTGCAGTCTTCAACATTCTCACTAGGGGAAGAGGAGGAGAAGGCACTGATCTCTTCTCTGGGGTGACCAGTGACAGGACTGGAGAGGATGGCACGAAGCTGTGTCAGCAGAGATTCAGGCTGGATATTAGGAAAAGGTTCTTCACCCCCAGGGTGTTTGGTCACTGGAACAGGCTCTCCAGGGAAGTGGTCACAGCACGAAGCCTGACAGAGTTCAAGAAGCATTTGTACAGTGCACTCGGGTGTGACTCTTGGTGATGGCCCCGTGCAGGAGTTGGACTCAATGATCCTTGTGGGTCCCTTTCAACCCAGGATATTCTATAACTAGTTCTATAATTAGAATTCTATTCTATTCTATAGAATAGAAAAAATAGAATTCAATTCTATTCTATAACTAATTCTATTTTATGGGCCTAGCTAAACCACATCTAAATCTACCTAAATCCATTTAACCTATCTAAACAAACAACAAATGTAGGAAGAGCATAACTATACTCCCATTCTCGGCTGGGATAATTCAGCTGTCCAGACAGGCTCTGCTCAAGACCCCCCCCCAAAATTTCTCCCATACCATGTTCGCCTATATATGATATTCCCGCTTATTAACCCCCGTATTATTTCCTGTGTTTCTCTCTCTCACGTCCTCGCCCACCCCGTTTCGCTGCAGAGCGGTAAGTTCATTAACACCCCCGGCGCTCACCCAG
>JAYRBT010000082.1:93689911-93703481 GCA_036023395.1 Myiotriccus ornatus | reverse complement strand
AGAGCGGTAAGTTCATTAACACCCCGGGCGCTAACCATGACCCCCCCCCCACACCCCCTCACAGCCGCCCTCCCCTCCCCGCCCCCCTTCCCCTCACAGGGCGGCAGAGGGGCGGCCCCGCCCCGCCCCGCGGCAAGCCCCGCCCCGCCTCGAGCAAGCCCCGCCCCCGAGGACCTCCTTGCCCGCGGATTGGCCACTGCGGAGCGCGGGGCGGGGTGGGGCCGTGAGGAGTCTTTAAAGGGCAGTGGCGGCGGCCGCAGCCCGTGGCGGGGGAAGGCGGCGCGGCGTGGGCGCTGTGGGTGAGTGTCGGGGCGGGCGCGGCCGGGCCCCTCCCCCGTGTGCCGCGGCGGCGCCGGAGGGCGGGGCTGGCCCGTCCTGGCGGGGAGGCGACGGGAGTACCGGGTGCTCGGCGAGCCCGGCAGGCCGGGCCTTGCCTTGCCTTGTGTCCCGCGGTAGGAAGCGCCTGCTCGGCCTCCGGGCGCGGCGGCGCTGTGGCCGTGGCTGTGGCTGCCCCGGGAGGGAAGCTGTCACCGGCAGGGTGCTGCTGCTGCCCCCTTGTCACCTTCCCCCCGCTCGCTGTCCTTCCCCTTAGCCTCCCCCGCGCAGTCCTTAGGAAGCCCGCGGCGCGCTTCCCTCCCTCGCGCCCCGAGCCCTTGTGCTGTAAAACCCCGTAAAATACCAGATTTTAGCCTTTAAGTCAAACCTCCCGCAGAGCAGAGCCCGAGGCCTGGGCACGGGGCTGTGTGCCGCTCCCGGCAGTGGCTTTGGGGTCGGTGATGCTTACGGAGCGCTCCTGACTTGGTTCCCTGCTCTCCTCTGGGGCACTAATGATGCCTGTGGGTAAGAAGGGCCAGGTTGTCTCGGTGCACTGGTAGTCCTTTGGTTTGTCTTATTTCAAAGTGCCGCTGTGTTATAGTCCTGTGAAAAGGTAAGACAGTGGAGTCTCTTCTGCATAGACAGGAAGGGTTCAGTACTCCAGTCTGAAGGACTTACAGGAAGTTCTAGCCCTGGTTCTGAAGAGGGAAGGAGAGGTGACATCCAACCTTTTGCTATGCACTAAGCAGCATTTGCTTTTCCAAGTTCGAAGCTTTCTGGAGCAGGCTTTTTGGCAGCTCTGCGATGTGACTTGAGTGATTCAATGCCCCTCTGATTTTTAAGACTATTTAACTATGTTTAAGGCGATATTTAAAGCAGTCCCCGCCTTAGTAAATAGTTCATATCTTGTTCGTGTTGGGCAGGATATCAACCTCCACGTAATATGTTGTATTTTGTGTCTGTGCTGTGAAGCGGGAGTCCTGATGTTGCTATAGGAACCAGTTGAGTGAAGGGGAGGGTCAGATGCACTGGACTGATGCCTGTGTGCTGGTTTCTCTGAAGAGCTCCAGTTGAATCCTGCCTGAGCTCTAACTGCATGTGAGGATGGTGGTTTCATTAGAGAAGCCCAGCCTCTGTGAGAAGCATTCCTTTACCTTGGTTATGCCCATATAGTCCTTGTGAAGGTGTTTAGTTTTCACCTTTCCTGGCTATTGAAGGGAAAGCTTGGCCTGTCTTGTGGTTTGGGGTTGTTCTAATTGGTGTTTAAAAGGCATTGTCCAGATTTAAACTTGATGGATGCTTTAAATTAAATAGAAGCTCTCTCTGGTGAGGGAAAGGATTTTTGTATGTCAGATGCCAGTATTTCTGTAAGTACAACTCTGCTTGAAAGAAAATCTGTCCATCTTAAATTTGGGGTGTTGCTTCTATTGCAGTATATTGTGTGGGAAGCCTGCAGCTTGAAAGTATTAGCTTCAGCTATGCAGAGTAGTCAGCTGTTCAAGAAATCCTAAGACAAGCAGTCAGATGCTTTAACAACTCTCATACTTGTCTTGTGACTACTGTGTAGAAGTAGAAGAAAGGCTTAAAGGGTCTGGCATAAAGCTGACTCAACAACATACTGAGTCACGGTGGCTGGTGCTGCTGAAAATGCTTATTCAGTGTATTACACGGGTACTGGAGATTTTCTCCTAGTCCAGGTGCTTGGATTTCAGAGATATATTTCGGGAAACCTCCTTCTCTGGAGATATTCAGAAGCCTCCTGGACACAATCCTGAGTAATGTGTTATAGGGGACCCTGCTTGAGCAGGGAGTTTAGACCAGATGACCTCCAGTGGTCCCTTCCAACCTTACCCATTCTGTGATTTGTAAAGCTCATTATTTTCCTGTCTTAGGGAAGATGCTGTATCTTTAGTCCTAACTTGAGATCTAAGTTTAAGCTTGTTGGTTTTGATGCTTGAGTGGACAGTATATCTTTGCAATATTGATTTCAAACTGGGAAGGAAGACAGAAAACTGAGAAGGGTCTTGGGTTTTCTCATGTGAAGTTCAGCTGAAACTAAAACAAAAGAAGGAAGTGGTAGCACTGAAGTACTCAGTGACTGCTTGCTCATGGCCTACTGGGGCTAGCTTCTGTTCCCATGGCTTCACTCTGACATTTCTTGGGAAGTCTGAGTGGCAGGTTGGGACTTTAAAGCAGAAGAAAGCACAGTTCTTAAGCTGCCTGCTTTTAACCTCCCTTGTAGAGCGTTAAGTGTGGTTCTTTCTTGCACCTAGCTCCTGGCATTCAAGTCTGTAGCACACTATTAATTGAACTCATAATGAAATCTTCTCTTTGAAGTTGCACTTCACTTGAGTAACATTTTGCCTATAATTTTGCAGTAAAATGAAGTGTATGATTTCACTGAAGTATCTCTACAGACAGATATATTATATTGGATATACTATATATAGAGTCTCTATATAAGCTTGCTCAGTTTAACTTTGAAAGTTATTTTGAGGGGAGAGGCAGAAAAAGTGGCATTGAAATTTAAAAATGCTTTTGTCACTGTGTGATTTCAGGAAAGGGAGGGGCCTCAAGTTTTATATTAGTACAGCTTTGTGTGTGGCATTAGCAGTTGAAAGGTGAAAGTCTTGTGTGGCTGCTTGATTACTGACTGTTGCTTCTTAAACCTGTGAATGCTGAATTATTTTTCTGTCACAGGACCTTCAGTAACACCATTCTAGTCAGAAAATGTCCACTCTTGATACCGTCTTTAAATACATTGATGAACACCAGGACCTCTATGTTCAGGTAAGTTTTCTTTGAGTTTTGTCTTGCAGCATGGGCAGCTATGGGATATTAAAAGTTAGGTGGTCAGCTTCAAGCTCGTTCTTGCACCTGTGTAATATACGCAATAAGAGAGAATAATGTCTAGTAATTGGAGAGAGGGGAGAGCAAGCAGCAGGTGTAACTGATTTGAGTCAAGCTAGAAAACTGTTCTTTAAGTTTAGGCATAGGTTCTGTTTAGGTTCTGTTCTGAAACATAAATCTCCATGTTAGAATTATTAGGAAATGATCTATTACTGTATGCTGCAAACAGTGACTTACTTAAAGGGAAGTTTAATACTGGCTCCTGAATGCAGAGCTAGGTTTATAGTCTCTTCCCTTTTGAGATGGGAGATAAAAGTTCTAAATGAGGCTGGAATAAACCTTTATTGTATGAAACCATTTATGTTGGGGTACAGAGGGAGAGGTTACTCTCTCTGAAGAAGCTTGACCTCCTATTTAGTTGCAGCTGGTATTGCAGTGCTGTTTACCTGTGAAGGAATCAATGGTACAGCACTGTGAACTCAGGCAAGAACTATGCCAAGTGTTCAGCTTGATTTCTACCGGTTGCTCTTGCTGATCTCACATGAGGAGAAAAAGCTCAAGTGGCCTTTCTGAGAGGCCTGAAAGACATCAGCTGGTTCTGGATACTTAAAGAACAGCAACCAAAAAAAGCACAGTATGCACAAGCTGTCATACTCTTAAGCTCACCTTATATATCTGTAGACTTTGTGCTGCACTGCAGGGGCAGCTGTAGGAGAGAGAGGTTTTAGGGAGCTTTTGAGTGTAATATTGGTGATTAGAGTACTTGTTTGAGCAGAGGACAGAGCTGATTTGTCTCAGTTAAAGCTTGACTTAAAACAGTGGTTTGTGTTTGTGTTGTATTTGTATAGTGCCTGTTACGTGTAGTAAAACCTGTAGCTCTTCCATGTTTCTGTAGCGCCTGGCTGAGTGGGTGGCCATCCAGAGCGTGTCAGCATGGCCGGAGAAGAGAAGTGAAATCAAACGTATGATGGAGGTTGCTGCGAGGGATATTGAGCGACTGGGAGGCACAACCCAACTTATGGATATTGGGAAACAAAAGGTACGTGAGCATCTCCATGTCAGCTTAGTGGAAGAAGTCTCCTTAGAAGACAAGGTATTTTGCACAAGAAGATGCTGGTTTCTTATGTTCCCAGTAAGAAAGGCACTTAGACTCCATAAAGTATAATTTAAAATGCTGTTTATTAGAGTTACCACTATAAAAAAGAGGTAGTATAGGTACTCATATGTTGCTGCAGCATCTAGCAGGCATCCAACCAGCATGCAACATGCTGTTTAGATTCCATTCATGGGAATGTGATACCATTCTATTTATTCAAGCTGTTTGATTCCACTGCCAGACAAAAGGGATATTCACATGTGAAATTCTTGAGGCACTTTTAGATAAAGTCAAGGACATGCAGGCGGTGTAATCACCAGTGCCAAGTGGGAACTGCCTTCAGGTTACAGTCAAGTGTCTCAGTTTATCCTGCAGTCCAGGGATAACACAGGACAATACAGGCAGGAAGGCAAAACTGTGCAGAGCATAGCCTAGCACAGGCTTTGGTGTACTCAGACTAACTATGTGGATTGTTAATTCCTTGATTTCAGGTAGTCTTCTGCTCAGGATCACCACACAAGGGTCTTGTGGGTAGTGGCCTAAAAAGTCAGAACCTGCTGGGGTATACCTTAAGTCTTTCCTGCCACACAGTCTGAGCTTTCTGTTAAAAAACTTCCTTCATAGTGAATTTGGAATCCAGATCAGTTAAGCATGTTGTATTAAATTTTGGACTGTATTAAATACTTTTTTAACTGAGAACACCTGCAAACAAAAGTGTGAGACATTTTTAACAATAGGCTGGTGTTGATCCTTAGAGTGGGAAGATACTGACTGAGGTTTCAATAAGTCTTCTGAAAGACCTTTGGAGTCTTTAAAAGTGTTTTTCATGGGATTGCATTGTTCCCTTACCAGATACAAAAGTATCATTAAAAGAATGAGTTCTCTCCTTGGTTTTAGCTATCCAGACTGCTTTTTACGTGAGAAATGTATGTGTTTATGAGAATTATAATAATAATCTTGTCCTCAGGAACCATTCACTTGATGTACTGCTCCTTTGAAGTGCCTAGTCACTATATGCCAGAGAATAAGAGCCATACCAAAATTATTAGATGAGCATTTGGATAGTGGCATAAAAGATCCTGTTGTACTGGAATGTTTGCTAGTTTTAGAAGATTATCATTACTATTAGTGGGAAAGAATACTGAGTGAAATGTGCATGTATTGGGACCTTCTGAGCAGTTCTTGCCTTTGCCAACTGGATTATGCTTGTTTGTAGCACTACAGGTCCCAGGAAGGAAAGAGCTGACTTCATGTGCCTTCTTGGGAGAGAATCTGTAGGATAATTCTAGCTCTGCTGCTACAAACAGCCTAAAATCCCATCAAAAGTGTTTCAGTTAATTCAGAGACAAAGTTGTTCTTTCATCACTAGCTTTTTGGTAGCTTATTTTAGAGTTTTATGCGTAACATTTTTATTTAGAAAACTTCAATGCAGCTGCAAAAGTGAACTTCAGTGTCTAGTTTTGTAATAAGTATAGACAGAGCTAGTCAGTGTATTAGGTATGTTCCTGCTATATCTATGAAGGACAATATAAAGCTGCTGGTGAACTTACCTGATCAAACTTACTGCTGCACAGCAGTTTGTTCTGTGTACTGATTACTGTAAATTCTTGCAGTTGTTCTTCAATCATGCAGAGCTGCATCTGGCCAAGGACCATGTAACCTGTTCATAAAAAAATGGAGTTTGGAGCCCTTACGAGCGAAAAGCAAAAGCTGATCTTGATCTCCTGAACAGTGTGTAGGAGTATGTGTTCATGGAAAGGGAAATACATGCTGACTGAGAATAGCATGTGATAATTGCTTATGGGATATTCCAAAGGACTAAGCCAAGTTCAACTCTTGAACTCTTGAACTGAGTTCATCAGCACTACTCTGCTCTTAGCTTAACAGTGCAGGCTTGTGTAGAGAAATGCAGCTGTTTTGCTGATCTTACTTGGGTGTAGGCACATGTTACACTCAGAGATACCACTGTCAGGAAATTTTTGTCTAGGGAGCTGTACTGTAGACAGGATGAAAGTGCAGTGATAAGCAACACGGAATGCAATGTTGAATGGAGTTTATCGCTTATGCTGAGGTCAGCGTTAGACATGGCAGTTTGGTGTGCAGTCAGCTTGCTCTGCTAAAATCTGATGTACGACTGGTAGTTTAAAGTAACAATTCTGAGTGGCTCGGAACATTCCGGCTCTTACTGGGATTTATTGGAAAGCTAACTAGCATGATACCTTCTCTGGCACCCTGCTTCTGGCAATCAGTTTAAGTAGCTTAGTTTTTTTTCTTTTTTAGCTAAGTCTGTCCCCTTAATGTCATAACCTCCACAGTATTAAAATAATTCATTTATCTGATAAAAACATGCTCTTCTGACATTCCACATTTGAATAAAACTTCTTCCCTCCTATTTCTAGCTGCCTGATGGATCAGAGATCCCTCTACCACCAATTGTTCTGGGAACACTTGGCACAGATCCACACAAAAAGACAGTGTGTGTGTATGGTCACCTGGATGTTCAGCCAGCAGTTCTAGAGGATGGCTGGGATAGTGAGCCCTTCACACTAGTAGAAAGAGACGGTAAGAGCAGTGGATTTCACAGTGAACACTTCTGTGGTATTCCTCTATTGTTCCAAAGTTGTGCCACTGATTGAAAGGAAGGAGAGTAAGAACAGGTATGAGTGTTTATTTAACACTGTTGAGATAAAACTATGCAGGAGGGGAAGTGGTAAAAAAGTAGAACTGCAAAATCTCAGCTGGTCTCAGGGCTTGTTTCCTTTTCTGATAGTCTAGGATGTACTTGCATGTTATCTTCCTTGTAGCTACAGCACAGTTTTAACTGCTGCTTTCCTTGGTAACAGTTTGTTGCCAGAAAGCTTTTTAGGACTAGATTCTCGTGCTGTTCACAACTTGCAGCCTGTAAGGTCATGTCAGACTGCAGGGATTTTGAATCATTAACTGGGAAAAAATACTCAACGCAGCTTCTTTATGCCTGGAGACAGGAGTGGCACAGCACTCTCCCTGGGTTGCCTTGTGTTTGCAAACTGTGCTACCATGAGCACTGCAGAAGCTGTGTTTTGCAGAGCTGGTACAAAGACAAGTGTCCCTCTCCCGTTAAGGGGGATGAAGAAATGGTGCAGTAACTCCTGTTGAAACAACATGGGGAGTAGCCAAGAAGACTAAAACTCTCTTCTATTTGAAGCTGGTGCTATCAACAGCCTCTTCCTTGTTCCACTTTCTCAGTGTTAGTGTCAAAGGTCATATGAATAGAAGGACATTAACCACTTGTGTTGCATAACTGTTAATGATTGCTGGAAAAAGGACTATCTGTGGTAACTAGTATTTCTACTTGGGTCCTTGGTCATAGGCAGCAGAGTCCAAGTTACTAAGTTGGATTATCTCATCTGATAGCAAGATAGATTTGCCTTCGGCTGTGGCTTGTCTCTGTGCAGTCTGACAGTGCAAGAGGCATTTTCGCCTATGGCTCTTCACCTTGCAAGCTGTCTGTCCTGTTCTGTCGCTGTGGTTACACCTGGTGCTTAGGGGTTGTAGCCACAGCTTTGAGTTGCAATCATATCTGCTTCTGTGATCCCATGTGCTGCGTTTTCTGGGAATTCCCTGTAGCCTGTAAAACTTGTCTTTGGCTAAAGCTCTTTCTAGGGAGATCCACTCTTACCTGGAGAATCCAGTGAACTGATTTGTCACCAGCTACTGAGTTCTTACTTTTCAAACAAAGAGTTATTGAATTGTAGCTAATACTGGATAGCTTTCTGTTAAAAGGAGGGAGCTTGTTTCTATACACTTACTACTGTGTTTGTAGAAAATTACATTATTGTGAATGATAAGGCAGTTACATCTTTTCCAGGCTTATATTCAATTCCTGTCCAGGGAAAAGCTGGGAGGAAGAAGTAGGATAGCTTTGTAAGTGGGAGAACTATTGCAGTCCTGTACCTATCCCAGTTCAAGACTGTATGAAGCAGGATGCAAAATTGCTACTACAGAAGAATCAGAAATAAAAGTTTATATAAGCAGGGCTAAAAAGATTATCCAAAAAGGTTTCCTCCTGTAGGCAAGAGGTGAAGCTTCATCCAAATTTTTTTTCCACCCTGGTTAATTTGTATTTTGTTTCTGCAGGAAAGTTGTATGGGAGAGGATCAACGGATGACAAAGGTCCAGTGCTTGCCTGGCTGAATGCCTTGGAGGCTTATCAACAAACTAACCAGGTCTGTGCCCAAAACATATTCTGCGTTTTTACACAAAACTGATTCTAGCAATAAATGTTATCCAAACCACAGATCCTTGTGAGGGAAACCTGCTTATTCAGCTGATCAGAGGAATGATGCAATAGTCCTGTAAATTCACTTATGTCCTAGTAGGGTGGAGTTGACTTGCTGACAAGTTGATTTGTTAGGTGCTTGGTTTGCGCTTCAAACAATTTTCCTTAAATGTGTAGGAAGGAAAATACATATGCAAGCATGTGGAGCATGATGAATAATCAAATGTGATCACTATCATGTAAGGATGTCAAATTAGTTCAACCTTTATCAAAACTTAAAGTCTCACTGCCACTGAGCTCTAAGATGTTAACTCAGTAACACTGACCTGCAAGCTTTGCTGTTTCTGTTCGAGAAAATGTGCAGTTGGAAATAGCTTGGGGTGTCTGCTTTATCTTGCCAGACAAGTTCCTATTACTTGTGAGAAGAATGACCACTTCTCAATTCCTGTCTAGGTATATAGAATATGGTAGTCTGGATAGACAGGGTAGCTCTGATGCTCCTACAGTGGCATGCAATTTCTGTGGTTTAATGTTAGTTTTCCTAGCCTGGTGGCTTATCTTTGGGAAGAGATTTCTGCTGTGTTGCCACAGTTAAGGGACTTGGGAAAAAGTTGTTCTAGAGCTCAGTTAAAACTTTTTGAAGAGTTTGAATTGCATCGAATGAAGGGTGGTGTAATTGTCCTCAGTGTATGTGAAGTCCAAACTTCATAACAATTTGTGTATAATTAACAAATTCCACTGTCATGGAACTAATTTCCCCATGTCTATTTTTTTTTTTTTTGCTTTGAGCATGACAAATGAACATTATGGATTGCTGAAGTAGTACAGCATTTTCATACTTAGTCTGTTCTTGTTTTTCATTTCAAAGGACTTTCCAGTAAATATAAAGTTCTGCCTAGAGGGTATGGAAGAATCAGGATCTGAAGGCCTTGATGAACTGATTTTTGCTCAGCGAGAGACTTTCTTCAAAGATGTGGATTATGTGTGCATTTCTGACAACTACTGGCTAGGCAAGAAGAAGCCTTGTATCACTTATGGCTTGAGGGGCATCTGCTACTACTTCATAGAGGTAAGTACTGAGATACACTACAAAATCAGTATTATTAAACTGAATTTTCTGCTGGAGAGGAGTGGTAGCTCAAACTTTTTCATGCCAAAAGCTTTTCTTCAGGGAAGGTGAGACTGAGTACTTAAGTAGAATGGTTTCTCCTAATTGAGTAATTTTATTTTATTGCCTTATCTGATCCTTGTGTGGTAGGGATAACTTTCAGATGTATGAAGCAAGAGAAACCAGCAACCTTCTCTAGAGGATTGTTTCAGAGTGTAGGTATCTTCAGATAGATCCTGGAGTGTAGGAAGAGATATCACCACTCAAGTCCCCAAGGTTGGGACAGTCAGTACTAGGGGCAGGTACTTCACAGAGCAATATAAAGCAGATCTGTTTTAATGTACTACAGCTGAGTGGTCTGGTTTCAAAACTAGATGCATTGTCAAAATACATGGAAAAAAAGCTGGGATAAATGTCTTTGGTGTACTTGATGGTATCTTCATGCTAAAATTAACTTGAATCCTAATTCACTTCAATCAGGTGGAATGCTGTGACAAAGACCTTCACTCTGGTGTTTGTGGTGGTTCAGTACATGAGGCCATGACAGATCTCATTGCTTTAATGGGTAAGAAAAAGCAGGTTTCACTAAATGCATTTGAAATGGAAATAAGAACCATTAAAGCATGAGTGAGTTTGCAGTGGGGAGGTTGGTAAGGGCTGCTTACCCTAGCAAAGCAATGGCCAATGAAATGGAGTTTGCCAGGTATGCAAGGCTGATGCCTTAGATACAGAAATATGGTGAAGGTTTTGCCAAGGGGTTGTCTATCTACTCTAGCTTCCTCTACAATGTTGCTGCAAATTTGCATGTTAATTAAATCAGCTGCCTTCTCAAACTCTGCTATGGATGTGATATTGAACTCTTTTGGACTCCTGTCTTCAGCCAGCCAAATGTAGCAATAGAATTAAATATGGTAGCACGCAAGTGCATATTTTGGATAGCTGCAAATTCTGGAAGTGCCTTCCATGCTCAGTGGTGCATTCTCTGAGAGACAGACGTCTTAATTTCATTACATTTACGGAGTTTTCAGAAGGCCAAGACCTCTGTTTCCCAAGGAAAGTGTTCCCAGCAAATGACAACTTGCATGTTCTGGTTTGAATACTGACACTAGGTATTTCTTGTTTACAGGTTGTCTTGTAGACAAGAAAGGGAAAATCCTCATCCCAGGTGTTAATGAAGCAGTGGCACCTGTTACTGATGAGGAGCTGGCATTATATGAGAAGATTGATTTTGACCTGACAGAATATGCAAAGGATGTAGGAGCAACAAAACTCCTGCATGATACAAAGGTGTGCTGCATTCCTTCGTCCTTACCCTGCTTAGGTCAAGCTGTCTATGTTAGCTTGATCTTCTGTAGATACATTTGTACTTACCAAGTAATTTAGTAGGCAGAGGTTCATCTGATGTCTTTAAAATGGTGAGAATGCCTTGAAGTTAGTTTTGCCTACTATATGGTTGACTGCATACTTAACACTTTGCTGAGGAACTGCTGGTGTTAGGTTGCTTGAAAA
Organism: Myiotriccus ornatus; assembly: GCA_036023395.1. Classification (NCBI taxonomy): domain Eukaryota; kingdom Metazoa; phylum Chordata; class Aves; order Passeriformes; family Tyrannidae; genus Myiotriccus; species Myiotriccus ornatus. Next base: position 93,692,345 of record JAYRBT010000082.1, on the reverse strand, counting down.
TTTAGTCTAGGTTATCCCATGTTCAAGGCAAGCAGTCTAGGCAACTTTAAATTTCCTCCTTAGTCTTTGTATAAGTAGCATTTCAAACTTTTACAGAACTTCCTTTATCTAGTGCTGTTGTCTTAATGCTAGATAAGAATGTTAGCAATTTTTCAGAGGTCAGATAGCACATTTACACAAAACATCTGATTTTCTACATCTGTAGGAAGTTCAGTGTGTTATTAGAAATAAAGTAATTGCTTAGTGATGATTGGTCATTAGGTGAAAAAACAGCTTCAAATCTAGTTGTGATGAATTTAAAGCTGACATACTGAACGTCCTTCTAGACTGGTAAGCAAGGACTGTTTCATAGCCACGAACTAGGCAGCTGCCCAAATCTTTGAACAGGCTCAATATCAATAAACTTATGTCTGAAGTTAAATCTTCGTCCTGGGAGCTCTCCAAATTAATGCTTTTAGCAGCATTGAATCTTGCAAGGTACAGGTATTACATACTAATTTTAAAACCCTAGAAGTAAATACATCTCCTGTCATAAAAAGCAGACACAGATGTTGTAAAAGGCAAGTTTACATGTGCAGATCTGTGTTCTGTCCTAGTACTGTCAGGAGGAGGCTTCAAACGCAACTGAAATAGGTATAAGTAACAATTTATATCCTCAACCTTGTCTTTACATGCTCAGGTTTATATCAACTGGGAATACACAGACTTCCTTGTTTAGCCTTGTCCTATAAAGTAATGGATGAATTATAGCTTGTATATAAGGAGGAGCTGGCAAGATGCTCTTTGTGATAATGACCTGAGGCTGTTCAGTCATGGCTAAACTGAAGTCCTAGCTAAGGGGCTTCTAAGCTGCAGGCAGGAAGGGTTTTAAGGCCAAAGAGAGGTATGGGAGAGAGGTGAGAAACAATGTACTTGAGAGATTTGAACTGTGACAGTGACATTTGCTTTGAGAGAAGAATAGGGACAGGTTGTACCTGGAACAAACCAAACTGTTCACATAAAGGCCATTGAATTTCTAAGTCTCCTGAATTTCTGCAGTGAGGTTCAGGCTTGAGACACTGTAGCTGTGTCTGTACAGGACAACTCAACAGCTATGTTGGATTCAGGGTCCAGTGTACTCAACAGCTGTGTCCAAGGCAACAAGGAAGAAATGCAGGAAGTGCACCTGGAAGGCAGCAGTGGTGTTGAATCAGCCCGGAGACCAGGCATTTTAATACAACTGATGATATAAAGAAAAGCACACTTTATGCCTCAGTCTGAGCAGTGGTGAGGCTTTTAGAGAATGTGTGAACTTCAGCATGTTTGTCTTGGTGATGAAGGCACCTGCCTGTCTAGAGGCAGTGGGGACTAGACCTTCCTATACACTCCCTGCACACTGCTTGAGCACCTTATGAAATGATGCTTGTGCCCTTGGTCAGAAGCAGACTGATCATGTCCTGTAAGTTCCATAGAAGTAGGAGAAAGGCAAACTGGAGCTATTGAATCTACTAAGATGCTGAGAACCCTACTGGTGTATCAAAATATGTGCTTACTGGGAGTAACAGCTTCTGCGTGGTCTTCAGTGAGCTGCGTTTCTCCATGGGAGAAAGCACTATTTCTTGCAAATTCTTTATGAGATTGAAGAAATCAATACTTCAGGGAATGCTGTCAAACCTCATGTAACCTTGCATCTTTCTCTTTGCTTCTGCAGAGAGATATCCTTATGCATAGGTGGAGATACCCTTCGTTGTCTCTCCACGGAATTGAAGGAGCCTTCTCAGCCTCTGGGGCCAAGACTGTGATTCCTAGGAAAGTGATTGGCAAGTTCTCAATCAGGCTTGTGCCAAACATGACTCCTGAAGAAGTCACAAAGCACGTATGTTGACATGGATTGCTGGTATCAAAACAACTGTCTCTAAACTCCTCCTGTTCTCCATGCCTGGGGGAAGAATTTTTCTGTTTTCTAAAGCAGTTCTGTTCATTTGCTTTGCTACTGTCTTCCCCATTCTGCACCTCAACGCAACATAATTGAGGGAATCATTGTGGTGCCACACTGGACTGCTGTGGTCTGACTACCCAATTGCTCTAAACTCAAAGAAAGGGCTTAGGAGTAAATGCTAATGTAATTGTAAAGCACTTGGATTGCCAGAAATGCATATTCAAAAGCATAAGTATGTGACATATTGGTAAGTGTTCTACACTATACTGTTAATTTGCCCTAAGGAGATATTCTGAGTTCAAAATGGAGAATCATAGGAATAATGAAATAAAAGTAATAGGAGAAGTATTGCTGGACTATTGTAGTGACCTGCAAGTCCCTAAGATGCTTCTAGAATATGGACTTTATACTAGTATTCCTGCAAATGCTAACAGTAGGTAATCTTTCTTACAGGTTAAAGACTACTTGAACAAAAAGTTTGCAGAGCTGCAGAGTCCCAACAAATTCAAAGTGTAC
>JAYRBT010000082.1:93655401-93676920 GCA_036023395.1 Myiotriccus ornatus | reverse complement strand
CCGGGGCCAAGCAAGCTTGGACGGTGGCAGTGAGGTCCTCAGGATGTAGATGGATTGCCTTATAGGGCTAACGGGCTTTCACGTAATTACTACTCTGGAAATGGACATATGTGCTGCCTCTGGCAATATTTTTAATAATAACATTTTCTTTACCCCAGTAGTGAATGATCAGATAGGTGAAAGCAGACTTGCTGCAAGTGGAGAAACTAAGGCTGACATTATAAGCATATTTGTACTTCTCTAAATGTGACAGAGAACCTGGGTCCATTTCACACTGCCATTATCTTGGGTCTCAATTGTCTTGAGCTAAATTACCTGAGTGTGTGGTTGTGTATGCTCCTCAGGTAGCTTTCTGTTGGGGGAATCTACTTGCCCAGCCAGTTTCCCTGTAGGTATCAACATGAAAACAAACTATCCTAAACTCTATAGCCTTAATGAGGGAAGGCACCATAGAAAAGTAAGATGACATCATAATATGTTCTTTTTGGTTCCTTTTCTGTAAAACAAGATATTGGCTTGTGACATAAGAAACACACTAAAAAATCTAAACAAAAATTTGTGTCTTGATAACGAGGCATAGTAAAAGACACAGGTAATTGTGGGTTTTTCACATGGATAGGGAAGAAGTGAAAAAAGTACTGGGTCTAAATTTTCAGTGTTTCTTTATGGGCAGTTTTTATGTAATTGCATGTCATGGATTGAGATTTACAGTTGAAATGGATCATAAAGGTCTTTTCTGACCTAAATGATTCTGTCATTAAAGATACCATCAGCTGTACCATTGACTATGTCTTTCTAGCATATAAGAAACAGACAAAGAATACAATGTGATGCAAATAAATGAGAAACAAAAGTAATCAATGTGTCAGACTGGTGAGGTTTGTGGTTAAGAGTCAGATTTTGAAAACCTGGAGTCATTTGATTGGGCTGCCCAGTAGCATTTTGCTGCTAGGGAAGGCTTTGGATGATGATCAGTTTGGAATAAGCCTTGGAGGGGAGCTTGGAGAACTGCAGTGGGGATCAGTGCCTGCAGCAATGCATCAGATATGGATCCATGCTATCAGGTGGCTCTGCAAACCAAGGCAGTGAGCTGAGGGCTGCTCTTAATGCTCAACTCGGCAGGGTACACAAAGCCCAGCTCCTTCTCTCAGAGGTAGGTGATGATAACCTTGTATTTAGGGGCCTGATCAGGAAACCCTCCTTAAAAATGGATGGAACTAAAGCCAGTGATAGTGTTGCTCACCTGGAGTGCCAAGAGTCTTGTGGCCCAAGCATTCGTCCAGGCAATGTGTATCCAAGACACAATTCCTTCCTCAGCCTTCCCATTTCCCATCTTGTAGGAAAGCGTGCATAGATTGTTGCAGATGGGGAGAAGATACTTTTCTACCTGGCCCAGCTGTGCTCCCGTGAAAGACTAGTTTCCAGGCAGGAACACCTAGTGAAACTGTTTCTCTAACAGCTGTTTGTGCATTTGATCTCTCACAGCTGATGACCTAAATGCATTTTTAAATATTATCATGGGATTTCCCCTGTTTCTCTATTTAAGTTCACAGTAAAACTTAATTCCCTCTGAAGTGCAGTCAGTGAGGGGATACAAACTTTATGTATCTTCATGAATTATCTCAAATATTTAACCCAAAACTTCATAATTTAAAGAAGGATTTAGACACTTGGAGTGTGGGATTAATGGCTTATATCCAACCAGTGATTTGCAGAACTGTCAGTTTCTTAGAAGAGCTATATATATAAAAAAATAGTTCTAAATGTTTGGTTTCCTATAATAATAAAAATGAAAAGCCATCATTGCCTTTTAAGTCATGTCAAGGCACATGCTACAGTTCTGTTGAAAGGCCTTTGAATATATGGGAAACTTCTCAGCTTGAAAAGGCTGTAACAAAGACAGCAAAAATACTTGTCTGCAGGGAGAGTATTTTAAGTCTAAACCTTTGTGAAATGAGTAGGGAACTATTTTCCAAAGAAGTTGTAATCAGGTTTATAGCAACTCAGTCGGGGAGCCTGATCCAGTACTCGTGGATCCACCTCAGCCACTGGCAGGCTCAGTGCCTTTGTGCAGGTGTTTAATTAAGATGGCCAGATAGGAACTAGTTTTCTAACTAAAGGCGTCAGTCTTGTAGCTATCTGTCTTTCTGTTTTTGTTGAGACACTATCACATTTTTCACAAAATTTTCACGACGTGCAGAGCCTCAGTTCAATGGACATCTGCTCTGGGCTCTCAAAGCAGGTGCCTTACCCTTGTTATAGTCAGTGGCACTTTGATAGAAGAGACGAGCTACAAAATATCTCACACTCCTCCCTAAGGAGGTCACTGTCACAAAGATTTCGCAATGGTAACATCTGTTGGCATGAGATGCAACACTATTGTGAGTGTGTGTATATATATGTATACTCATACATATGTATAAACAGTGGGCTCCTTAATTTTTAAGCTGTTTAAGAGCAACTTGGATTTGTCAAGAGAAGACCCTATCTGCTTGCTTTGGCCTTCTCCCAAATGGAAGAAGAAATGGAAAAATACTCCTAAGCCTTTCTTCAGAGGCTGCAGCTCCTGGGACACGCAGCTGAGGTGCAGAAGCCAGCAAAGTGTCAAACTGAGTTAACTTTGTAGTACTCCAGACGTGTGCCTTGAAGGACACCATGCATACCACTACCTCAGTGACTCGTGTCCTGCCTGTGCCAATTCCTGGACCTCACAGAAAGTTGGGAGGAGGTAGTATGAAGAGCTGCATAAACAAAGTACTGCACGGTTAGTGTCAGCTTCACCCTGTCTGTTTGGGAATAACTATGAGTTATAAGCTGGATAAAAATCTTCACCTGCAAGAAGAGCATTAATCACCCCCAAGGGAATACTGATGCTATTTGGCTGAGCTAAGCCATCTGAAGGATATCAAGATCAAAATAACCTCTTGCCATTGTTTCAGTGTGATTAATATCTGAAGATGTTTTTGTTTAATCATTAAGCAAAATAAATTTACAATGTTGCTCTTGGAAAAATAAGATGGTTTCCTATCTTAGCACTTAGTGCAGTGTACTGGAAAAGGTACTGGACAAGAACTTGTTTCTCTTACCACTTAAAGCCTATGTGCTTGGAGCTCTGGGTACAGAGAGCTTGCTTCATGAGCCACCAGTCCGTGAGAAGGTTCCATGTTATTGTTATTCCTTTATCAAGGATCTCAGATCTTTTTGGTTCTGCTCCTGGAAAGTGCTGAGCATCATTGCTCCATAAAGAGGACTGGCCTTTGTGAAGCACTGTGAGATCTCTTGTCTGGGTAAGGGGACCTTTTCTAAACCAATCTCCTTCCACTGACGTATCCAGGTATGATGACATTCAGGTAACAACTTCTAATTCAGGGTCGTGGGGGTCTCTCTCTCTCTACCAGCACAATCTCACTTCACTGTCTTACAAGCTCTTGCTGTGGGCAATATTGCTAAAGTTGTGGTCCCAGGTTCTGGCATCAGTTGTGATTATTTTGAAAGATGGTGGCTGGAAAATACTCTTCCAACTGCAGTGTGAAGTGGGAAGGAGTGAAAAGGTGAAAGGGCTCGTTGCTGCTGCTGGACGAGGAGCAGAAGTAGAAATACCTGTAGGGGAAAGAGATTTGGGGAATTGTTTGAAAGGGTCCGTCCATTCCACACTAATACTTAGAAAATACAGCAGTGAGTTACATTAAGGCAGCATATTGAGAAATGAGAGTAAGCTGCAATAATAACCAGGTGCCACTGATTATGACATTACAATATAATTTCTGTTTTTCTGCAATTCACCTCCAAGAAAAGAAAAATACCTCGCTAGAGCTAGAGGTAGCTTCTTATAGAGTGACAGGGAGCATTGAAAACCATCATGTAACTTCTCTATCAATGAAATATTGCTCCTAACAGCATATTTCTTACACATTTGCTCACTCAAACTTTAGATTGTAATTACTTAAGATACCTTTTTAATTAAGGTAACAATTAAAATGTGCTAATTCTGCTGAAGTGCCAATGAAATGAAGTTGCTCTTGTTTGTACCATCACTTTGTAATCAGCTGAGGGCGCTACCCTGATGTGGTGACAGAAACACAAAGTAGGAGACCACCTGTGTCCTAGATAGCTTAGATTTTCAAAGCACAAGAGAAACAAAGACAGGGATCCTTTTTTTTTTTTTCCCCTTTATCCTATTTTTAGTTCTGATCTTATTTTCCTTTAATCAATCTATTTCCTCCTCCTTAAACACTTACTGTATTCCAAAGAGTTGTCCATGCCAACACAGCCAAACTATTTGTTCGTTCTTTAATTTCTTGTAGTTAATAAGCCACCATCAAAGAGTGTTTTTATTAAGGAGATAAAGCTGCCTACATTTAAAAATGCTTCTAAACAATGTTGGCAATGTTTATGATACCCCATAAATGGAATAATGACCATAAAAAAATAAATCTTTTATATTGTGGACCTTAAACCTTGTTCCAAATTATAGGTTATAAAATAAGGGACAATTAGCAGTGAAATAATAAGCATCAAAGTAATAATAGCTTTTTTTCTTTTCCCACAATAGTATGGTTCCTCAGTAGTATTAAGTGATAAATAAACAAATAATTGAATGACTGCATTTAGTAGACCTATTTTTAATCTCACTTGCACTGTTGTAATTCAGGAATAACTGCTGTGTGAAACATTTAAAATTTGGATAAATGAAGACAGAATTAATGTAAAAATAGTATTATTTTATATAAATGTAAATAAACATTTAATTTCCTCCCAAATTTTACATTTCATTTGTAAAAAGGAGTTTTTACACACTGATCAAATGAAGAACAAGTACTTAAAAGAAAGAAAGGTCTTTGTAAGTCTCCAAGACAGGACCTGGACTTGCCTTTGAAAACTGATACTTATTACTGAATTTGTCCATGGCAATAACAGTTCTTTCAAAATGGTCAGAGGGCCCTAAGGAGAGAAATTTGTATGAGACACAAACACCTAAAATTTTCTAGAAGTTTAGCAGCCTTCTGGTATGGGAGAACTGGCAGCAAGAAGATGGTGAGGCTATCTACATGTAAGTCAGTACAAAGCAAGTACAAGTACTGTACATCCCACAGTTCCTTCCGAAGAACCTTTTTGCCATGGAAAGAGCAAGAGACAACACAGCCGTCTTTCCATGAAGAACCTTTATATACCCGTGTTTTTCTGATGGCAAACCAATGTGCAGAAAATTTTCTTTGGTAAATAGTGAATTACTCCTCCACGGTGGGCACAAAGAGCAATACTACTTCCTGGGAGAAATGCTTCTCCTTAACGGAAATGTATTCTTTCTTTTCCAGTTTCCAAGTCAAAGCAAAATCCTGCTCTTTTGTCTAAGTCCTCCAAAAGGCTACTGTAAAGCAGCAACACTGATCAGCCATGCTGAAGTGCTTTCTGGCGCTGGGATTCCTGCTGGGATATTGGACTTCAAGGGAGAAAAGGAGGAGGAAAAGGAGAATGGAAAATTTCTCATGGATTGATGTGTTACCGATTTGGCCATCCTACTTGGATTATTACATGATAGAGAAGCAGAAATGAGCATCTAAACCAAAAATTAATCTTTAACTTAAAACTATCTCTTTGTTAGCTGCAGAACTTATCAGTGAACTGAGATAAAAAATCCAGTTCTGCAGGTGGAAGAGGAGATCTTTACAGTTCAGGCACTCATCAGTAGCAATAAAGGTAGCTGCAAAACAAGAGCACAAAGAGATAGGGACTTTCGCATTACACATTGTCTGTATTACAGCAAAGCAGAACTGATAAGCAGGGTTGGCTTGAATAAGGGCGTGGCTAGTCATTACCATTCATCACCTTAAGGTGACTTATATTGCAACATTTTAAGAGCCAACTGCTGGAAGTAGCGCTGGGTGTTGCAGTGTCACATACTAGGAAGTGCCAGACCTTACCTATACTTCCCACCAAACATTTTCATTGCTGTTACACAGTTTATTGAATTTGATGCTATTTCTTTAACCATCTTCAAATGCAGTCAGCACTGTGAGGTGGTGTTCATCCCCCTGCAGGTATCTGGATCTCTGCAGCTCCTGGTCATTACAACAACAGTGGCTGCAAGTGGTCAGTACTGGACTTGAGAACCGCCACAGGAAGAGTTATCATCCTGCTCCTCCTCCCCCAGGGTACTCACCTAGTCAGCTGGAGAGGTGACTGAGGCTTGATTGCCTGCTTCCACCTAAGGTATGCCACTTATCAATGAATTTTGTTAAAGGAAGTTAAATAACCCTGTTCCTCAGTTATCTTTCTTGACGTGATGGCTTAGAGGGAATGATCCTTTCAGTGGAGTAATTGATTTGGTTAATTAGTTCCTACTGCTGTACACAACCTTATTTCCTTTCATGTCAAATGTTCTTTATGTTATCTGCAAACTGGATGAGTTCTGACTTTGTTTTCCTCCAAGCTGGTTGCAAAATGTTCAGTTTTCGTTAGCAACCCTGTCCCTGCACACACCTGAAGTGCTGCATCTCAAGGAGGAAAGCACATGAAGCACACACGTCAGGAGTGACCGAGAGGGCATCAAAGCACATTCAGGAACTGCTTCTCCTATGTTTATAACTTTAGTTGATATTTTATCAAAGAGTCATCCTAGTTAAAAAATCAGCTTGGATTTCTTGTTAAATCACTGCCCAAGAAGACTAAGTTTTCTTTTAACAGTGCTTAACGGGATGAGAGGAAGTGAGACATAAAACATTCTTGAACAAAGGAAGAGAAAGTGCATAACTGACTGCCATGCATTATTTCTAGAAATAGGCATACTACATTTTTCTATAAAGCAGCAACTGCTCCTTAAAATGACATCAAATAAAATACAATTGAAACTGAACACTGAAGTCTTTGTTTGACGTTCTCTGCAATCCTGGCTTTATTATCCTTTCAAATAATTTTTCCCCTCCTCATAACACTGAGCTATTTTAGCCTTGCCTGAAATCTTTCTACAGCTTTACTAAACTGACTCCATTTTCCACATAAGCTTTTTTCCAGTTGCAATCCAAACGCTTTTAAGCAGCATTGCCTGTGTATTACTAGTTCATTACCACGAAGTTCCGTCAGCTACTCCCCTCCCTCCCTCAAGTACAGCCAAATGTAGCTGCTGCCTCATTTCTTGTTTGAATTATTAATATTATGTGCACTCTGCTAATCTGTAAGTATATCCTCACATTCATTTTCCAGACTTTGCCACTGTTCATACTCACTTATGTTTATGAGACTATTTTTGTGATATTCTATAAGGTTTTCTTGAAGTTTATCTGTTTAAAAAATATCACAGAATAATTTTAAATATCCCTAGAATATTTTATTTGTTTGCTTTATTTTGTTGTGTGTTTTTTTTTCCTTCACAGCATTTTAGCTTCCTTGTTTAATTTTCTTAAACTGTTAGATGCTAATGAAACATAATGAAGACATTTGTCTCTTGTCTGCATCTTTCCAGGTCATTTGCACATAACCAAGATAAAAAGAAAAAGATACCATCACCACTTCACACATCCCCTGTATTAGCAGCCATTTTGTGATTCTGATATCAAAAGGTACGTTTTTCTTCAAGTCATCATAAGGTGACTACTACATATATATATATAGATATATAGATATAGATATATATTCATTCTTTTTAGAGTGGAAATGCACAGAATTCAGCAAAATTGAATATTTGATTAGAAAGAGGTAAAATCATATTTGATGGAGACACTGATACTTAAATTCATTGCATGAGCTTGGTTACTCTAGCAGTACTCTGTTCTGACCTGTGCTATGATCCTCCCTGTTCAAGTGTGGCATAACCAAAATGTCTATTTTGTACATTACTGAACCCGGTGAAGCCTGTCTAGTTTTCTACAGTAGGGTTAAATGAGAGTGCATTCAGTGGCCTCTGTTACAAATGTTTTCCAAATTGAGGTTTGGAAATGGAAAGGTAAAAAAATAAGTGAAATATGTGTGAAACTGAGGCATCCAGGAGGCTTTGTGGTAAATGAAGATAATGGCCCTGAAGTCTCTCTAGATAAACATCTGATTAAAATCCTCACATGCTGGGATCTCTTGACCTGCCTGTTCACAATGCTCATGGCAAAACTAGATTTCATCCCATTTTTGGATGAACAACCACACTGTACAATGCCCATTCCTATCACTCTCTTCTGGAGGCGTGATGCCTTGCCCTTTTTTGGAGCCCCTCTCAAGCATACCTGTTGGGGTCCCATCCTCTCCTCAGCTTGTGTGGGAATCAGCTCCCTTCTGCAAGACCCAGCTCACAGGTGGAATACACTCTATCTGTCAAAAGGGCCAGTGTGAAGATAACTTTGCTCTCTTGGAACCCACTGCTGGGTAGAATGAGATTGAGCAACATCACACAAGCAGAGCCATTGCCTGGCCCCCCAAAAGCACACAGCAACAAAAAGAGAAGCAAACAACATAAATGGTCAGATTTTACTTAATAGTGATCAGGGAACCTTGGGCCCCTTTCAGACATGACCTGCAGTGTTTCGGCTCAGGTGCCCTCCTGTATCTACCCAGGCACTGCCCCAGCAAGTGCCAGCATCTTGGCTGTGTCAGGGAAACTCAGTTCATCAGGGACCAGTTACCACCATCCCAGTATGGGACTCCCAGTCCTCTCTCCTCCATCCTGTGAAGCCTAGAAAGTTCTCCTGACCATTTCTGTGATCTACTTCTATTGTCATCTGTAAAATGCACAGTTGCCAAATATTTGCAGCCACTTGCACAGTCCAAGGCTGGAAGAAATAGCCAAACTGAGGTGTCTAAGTCTGGGGTGCTTGTTGCAGAACTGCTGTTGTTAAGCCTTACCCACAGAAGTTCAATTCAAAAATGACTATAATCTAAGCTATCAAAACCTCATCCTCCACCACATCTTTGTTGCTAAATCCCAGAAGCTGCTTTGATTCTTTGGAAATGTCTTGATTTTTTTCCATGCTGCTTCAAAAATTCCTGTAATAATCCCTCTTGCTTTGGGCGAAATTGCTGCTGCTGTGACTGGTGACGATAATATCTTAAGAGGGTTGTTGTTTAGATTCACCTCTTGGAGGTAGTGTTCACCTTTTTATGGAGAAAACAATGTGAGAAGAAAATGATACTTTGATCATCACTTAAGATTGGGTTTCTTTTCCTTAGCATGCATTAGTATCTAAAAAAATAGTTCTACATTTAAATAATATGCCTGCATTTAGTCTCTCCATCCTAAAAATTACACCCAAATTTAGATTTTCTTCTCTCAGTTAACAAGTTGTCTCCACAGCTTTGCAGCTTCACTCTCCTGCAAAGTCAGCATTTGATCTCTTTCAATACCAGTGTTTCTAGTTTCAGGAAACGGACACTGGGAATAACATCCACAGGTTTCTCAAAGCTTTACTTCATGAAGTGAAGTAAACCTTGCAACCTTGCTCCTAAGGGAACCTTGGAAAATGAGGCCCATCCTTCATACAGCCAGGATCTCCAGCCAGAATGAGCAACGTTTCCCTCACCTTATTCATCATGCTTGGGTTTTCAATCTTTCTTCTCTGTCAGAGAAACATAATTGAAATTATTAATATTACCATAGCCTATCACCTTAGCAATGCATCAAAGTTAAGGAATCAAAGTTAATGGGCTTGGAACTACACATTTTGTTACCAGTATAGAATATTTTTAGAATAAAAGTGTTGGGTTTTGACCTTGGAGTCCATCCCATCACAGCCCAATACAGCAGCTATTCTGAATTGAGCCCAACCAAGTATCTAGCATTCACGTATTACTCTACCAATTTAAGACACTACAGCAACAACTTCAAGGAAACATGGAGGGAAAATTGCAGGAATGAAGAAAAACCACACTTTAAAATCTTATGGTTTTTAAACCTTTACTTATCTTGTAAAAAACAAGATGGCAGAGAGGTTTGCAAGTACTAAATGCCCTCTGCACTTATCAAGTGTTTCACAATTAACACTTATTCAAAACTAAAAGCTATTTTTTCAGTATCAGGCTTGTTCTCCCTTATTCATGTTAACTATGGAATGTGCGTGAGTTAATTAATTTTTCTCCCTCCCTCTGACAGCCAGGAGGCCAAATCATGTCCTGAGGTGCATCAGGCAAAGCATCACCAGCTGGGTGATGGAGCGGATTGTCCTGCTCTGCTCTGCACTGGCACAGCCTCACTTTGATTATTTTGTTCATCTTTGGGCACCACAATATAAGAAAGATATTAAACTGATAGAGAGTGTCCAAAGGAGAGCAGCAAGGATGGTGAAGGGCCTCGAGGGGAAGCCATAGGAGGAGTGGCTGAGGTCACTTGCTTTGTTGAGCCTGAAGAAGAGGAGAGTGAGGGGAGACCTCATTGCAGTCACAACTTCCTCATGAGGGAAAACGGAAGGGCAGGCACTGATTTCTTCTCTCTGGTGATCAGTGACCTAAGGGAATGACCTGAAGTTGTGTCAGGATAGGTTTAAACTGAATATCAGGAAAAAGTTCTTCACCCAGCAGATGGTTGGGCATGGGAACAGGCTCCCCAGGGAAGGGGTCACAGCACCAAGCCTGACAGAGTTAAAGAATCATCTGGACAATGCTCTGAGGCACATGGTGTGATTCTTGGAGTTATCCTGTGCTGGGCCAGTAGTTGGACTCCCATGATCCTTGTGGGTCCCTTCCAATTCAGGGCGTTCTAAGATTCTGGAAATGAAGAAAGAGAGATGAGTCCCCTGGGCTCTTGGTGTTGGGTGCAAGTCTTCCCAGAACATACAATTTGACATTTGTGCATTGCAAACTGATGCAACAAATGTTTCTTTAGAAAATGTTTCCCCTAATTTACTTATAAAGCAGAAACTGTAAAGCTGCTCACTCTTCAGTCGTTTTTTCAATTTTTTGTTCCAGCAACTTGACTTTGAGTCATTTGAAGGTTTTATGTGCAAAATTATTGCAGGTACCCTTTCTCCTGGATTGAAGAGATTAAATGAGAGTTAACTAGGCTCAGCACTTTGGAATTGTCTATGCTTTCTAGCACTGAAAAGAAGTGCAGGATGTCTGTAACATATTGAATTTTATCCTAAACTTTCAGATACCATTCAGCTTAGCCCTGTGTTGCTCTCTAAGGCAGTAATGACCTCCTCATCCACTTCAGCTCTGGAGATAGAGATCTTCCAGTACATTGATGCACATCAAAGTGACTTCATCGAGGTAGGAACTATATTGCCATGAAATGGTGAGTACAGAGCTGGTACCCCAGAGGCCTGTGCTCTGTGTTCTGAAGAAGTGTTTGTCACTAAAGTAAGTGAGCAGTGTTCCAGGTCTGGCATCAAGAGTGGAACGTGAACATCACAAAGCAAGGCTGCAAGGGGATGGACTGTGCTGAGGACACTAGTGGTGAAAGATGGATTTGCGTGGACTTCCACAAAAGAGATGGCTGTGGGAATCCTTTGAGTGTGTGCAGAGAGAGGCTCCACTGAGCCAAAATGCACTCGCATGGTAGACGCAAGCCAGATAGAATACTTGCTCTCTTGCTTTACATCAAAACTGATTGCTGTAGGTTTGCTCTTGACAAGGAGAGGAGTCTTGGTTCCATGCTGGTTTGTGCTTTCATTTTTATCAGCCCACTGTGAAAAGGCAGAAACATAATTAGTCCAGTCAGTATCAGTTATGCTTTAAAGCTACAAGCACTTCTGAATCCTTTCGAGGGCCACCAAGGTAGTTTATACATAATGCAATTCCTACGATGTAAACTAGTCAGCATCTACCTCCTGTTCCACTGCATTTTAAATCCATGGTTGATGTGAATGCCTAAGTGTGAGCACCCTCCCTGTTCAGAAAATCAGGGATCTCAGCCCTGGGGAAACATCTAAGCAATTCATCTTTATTCTGAAACCTCAGAGTATCTACAACGTTGCTGTGATGATACAGAAAGGAAACCATCTTCCAGTGTGAGATTTCTGATGTCAAGGGCAAAACACCACAACATTCTGGGTAATCTAACTGCATTTTTCTTCCTGTGCAGAATCTTAAGGAATGGGTGGCTGTGGAAAGTGATTCTGTTCAACCAGATCTGAGGAAAGAAGTAGTACGAATGATGGCGTTGGCAGCAGACAGACTTGCAGCATTGGGAGCCACTGTCAATTTAGTAAACCTGGGGTCACATCAGGTGCCTGTCTGATTCTTGGATTTAAATCATCATATTTGCATGTGGTCTACTTATTGCATTCAGTGCCATGTATATGTATGTTATGACATTATGACATTTTTGGTAGCTAGCTACCAATTTATCAATAGTCCTGTACCTACATGGTATTTGCTGAAATCAGTCCCTCCCCAGACTGTCCGAGAACATACTTGGGAAACAAACAGACAATCCAAATGCAAATAGATGTTGTCTGCAGCAGGGAGTTTGATACTTTTAACTAGAGGGAAGCAGCCTGCAAAAGTAAAAGGACCGAGTTTTTTACCAGGGCTTGTTTTTACATTCTTCTCACTAGTGAAGCACAAGAGTTAATGCATCATTTGTCATCGAAGTCTCTATATGAGAGAAGCAGCTTTTGCACAGAAAATATTGTCAGACAGAAAGGGTAATCTATCTAAGGTATCATCTTTGGTTTTGGGAGCTTCTGGCAAATGATGCAAGCTATTTTCTTAATGATTGTTGGAAAGCAAGAATTAATCTCTCAGAAATTTTTGTCTCTAATTTACTTACCTTACTGTAGCTGGGGGCTCTTCTCTGCCCCAGGCTTTTACATTTCTACTCCAACAGGAAGTCAGAAGTTCAATAATAGTGATTCTCTCTTCCTTTTTCTGAGGCTTCTGGGGAGGATTCTGAGAGTCTTAGCACTAGGACCTTATAGTACAGGAACACTTTAATATTTTAGGTTATGTAATTTGATAGTTTTAAAGTAAGCAATTGGGCCATGTGTAGAACTCTGTTCTGCACAGAGATACATTACAGGATTTAGAGCCTTAACAACCTGTTTTCAAATCAGTCTGACATAGCTGCTGCTGCTTCCTGCCAGCAACACTTTATTTTGTTTCTGTATTTGAGGTTATGGGCTTCCTGCTCTCTGTCTGTGGTGAAATCAAACTCCAAAATAATTTGTATGGCTTTTGACTATTTCAGTGTCACAACAGACTCTACAGCACACACTGAGCTCTGTCTTCTCCAGTGCTGGGAAGTGAGAGTTTATTAAGAAGGGCATTTTTGGCAATAAAATGTTAGAAGAGCTTCATAAAATCCTCGCAGAATCTAAAGAGGTGGGGAAACAAATTTTAGTTTCTCTGAATAGGCTAGAGCAGGATTCAGTCAAATTTGTGTGCTTAATGGAATCAAAGCCAATTAAGTGTGTAGAAGTATTTTCAATACTGAGATTTTCAGGGCTTTTTGTACATTTCTCTTCAAAGTTTTTTGGCTTTTTTTTTCCTTCATAGCTTTTTTTTTTTTTTTTCCCTTCATTGCTTTCTTCACAGCTGCCTGATGGCCAGGACCTCCCACTGCCTCCTGTGATTCTTGGGGAACTGGGGATGGATCCACAAAATCCCACCATATGTTTTTATGGTCATGTGGATGTGCAGCCTGCCAAAAAAGAAGATGGCTGGAACACTGACCCTTACACACTGACTGAAATTGATGGTGTGTACAAAATCTTAATTTTTTTTTTCATTATTTGAATACACGACTGAGATTCTGAGTGGAAGGAGGCTTCCTGTATATTTAACCGAAGCATGAGGAATTCTCCAGTGGAAATCTTTCCTAATATTTGATGTGGAGTAGCCTCAGGAGGTTAAAGCTGCTTTATAGAGTTTTCAGGATAGAATTAATTTCTGCTTAAAAATTCTTGTTGGATTTTTGCATCAAGCATTATCCTTCCTCACACCTCCTGCTCTTGCTTCACGCCACTTCAGTACTTCCACCTGCCACGCTGGAGCTAAAGAGCATTGGTGGTGGAAGAACATGAGCTACCCTCCCCCCCCTTAACGTAATCATCCTTCCACTGCAGTCAGCTGACTGAAGGAACAAAAATGACAAGGTCAGCAGATAAGTGAGACCTCAGAAATAACTGATTCCCAGGCCTGTGCTATAAACATTAAGTCACCCTTTCTCATCAGCTGGGACCAATGCCAAACAGCCTTACTGGAGTAATTCTTCTGCCTCCACTTTATCCAGTGGGGACTGCTACAGGAGTTTATCACTGCACATGAAACTGAAATCTGTCCCTGTGTATAACTCTACAGTTTAAAAAGAAGTTACATACCTAGATTTGCAGCTTCATACTTCTGCCATGGCATTTATCGGTAGGGTTTTTGCTGCTTCTTACCTGGTTTAGCTGATGTGTCCAGAAGTTGAATACTGTGAAAACTCTTCAGGCATGTCTGGTATGAACAAAAAGTTCCTGAGAAAAAATGTCAAGCTCAAAAATTGGCATGCAGCAGAAACCACAGTATGAAGTATGCAAAAGGAAGGAAATTAAAAAAAAAGTGCACCAGTCCATTGGTAAGCACCTGAACACTCATCATCTTATCTAAATGAAATCCTGAATCTTTTGACACTTCACTTCGCTTTCCTTCACACATCACTACAGCTTCTGTGGCAACTGGAATTTTCTGACTGCATTGAAGTAATGCTTAAAAACATTCCTCTTTTCTTTTTAAGGAAACCTCTATGGACGTGGAGCAACAGACAATAAGGGACCTGTCTTAGCCTGGATAAATGCAGTGGAAACATTTAGAGCCTTGAAATTAGTAGGTATCAATGAGGACTTCATTATTATTGCTTATCATTATTATTATTATTATGTATTTGTTATTACTATTTATTATCTCTCTGGAGGGATGAATTTGTAATTATTCCTGTGAGTTAGATGATACATCTTTGACTCAACGGAGTCAATAGATTTTGAAATATTAGCTTATTTCTACTGCAACATTTAGGCAACTGGTCTCACTCCAGTAAGAATTTGTCCTTAAGCATTTCTATTTTGAACAATCTGTATGCAATGTAAATACAGTATTGCTGCCATTGCCCTGCAGGGGAAAACCCATGGGGAAGCATTCAATATGTATTGCATCCATTACACAGCTTTGATACCCTATTCTCTTGAGAGCTTTTAAAATGGTAAAATAACAGATATCACAGAATGTTCATGAAGACTCCTCTCTGCTGTTACATTCTGTTGATCCTTGATTTTGTCTGCCTGCCTTTGAAGATACCTTCATTTTATGTGTCTGTATGAAGAGAAAAATTATCTAAAAATGCTCCTACATAAGGGGCTGTTACGTCACCAATGGATTAGATTTATCAAAGCAAATGCTTTGAATGGGTGCATTAACCAAGTACAAATACAATGACTCAGAGACTGACATATCTAAGGTCAAACATTTGCCTATATTACTACAATAACCAATATAGTCATCTTCAAATCGTTTAATAATTTTGGGTTAGTGGAATCCCCAATACAAAGCTAAACCAATATATATTCTAAACTTATAACTTGGTTAACTAGCATCCTTTAAGGTGAATTTGCACTACATATTCTTTCAGAGTGCTGAGGAACAGTTTTGTGCCATCTTTATGATTTTATGGCACAAACTGAGCATTAAGTCTTGATTAAGTCCTCTTGCAAGCTTCTGGAAAGCATGTTTATCTTGCATCTATAGTACTGAATAGACCTTGGTGTCTCTTAAGTGATAGTAAGCACACGTTACATGCCTAAAGAGTAGTTGTTGTAAGTAGATATATGGTTGTGAGTCTGACTTTATGCATCTTTCAGTTTCTCAAATTACTATATAGCCATTTTTACATTTTAACAAGCAAGCAAAAAGAAATCTTTGTCTTTTGAAGCCTTTCTAGAAAACAGCACAGGCCATCAAACAATATTCACGAACAGTTTGTTTTTAGAATTTTTGTGGCTGGTCGATGAACTATCTGTAACACAAGCTCATTTAATTTTACACATTTCTTCTTGCATTTAATCTGAGCACTGAATCAAAAGAGAAAACATCTTAAAACCTGTAATGAGAAAGTGAATTGTAACAGGAAACTAAGCTGAAATTTATATCCCCTACAGGATGTGTCAGCATTTCCAACTCCCACTATTCCATAATAAAGGTTCTTCTAATTACTCTTGGAAATGCATCCTTATCAACCAGCAGGCACGCAAATTCATGAGTGCTAAAAGGACGGTTATAGTAGAATCAGTGGCAACTATGTGAATCTGGTGGTAGACAACACACTGGGAAAACCACAGCCAGTGGTTCCCACATGGGCAGTAAGAGTGGAAATACAAGAGGCAGGAAATGTTATGTGAAAATGCAACTGTTATTACACAGTCAGAATTTCCAAAGCCATTAGATTATTGAATAGTCCTGAGAGAAAGCCCATTTAATGAGACATTCCAGAAAATTTTCTGAAAAAACACAAAAAAGATATCACTTATTCTCCCTCAAAACCAAAAAGTAGATAAAAAAATGGGGAAAAGAACAAGTTTTTCTGAGAACCTATACGTGTCTGCCACTGGATGTTTCTACTGAAGCAAGGTATATATCCTACATCCTTCTTTTCCTAACACAAGGTTACAGCAAGCCAGTCTGCTCCTATTTAAAAGTGCTTTTTTTTATTTTGATTTTTGAAAATGCTTGTTTCTTACCCAGACTTTTCTAATATTAATTTAGGCTATGCCAGTGAACTTCAGGTTTGTAATTGAAGGCATGGAAGAAGCAGGGTCCTTGGGGCTAGAGAACTTACTTGAAGAAGAAAAACAGCACTTTTTCTCTGATGTTGATTACACTGTAATTTCGGACAACCTCTGGCTCAGCAACAAGAAGCCTGCCCTTACGTATGGGAGTCGGGGAAATGCCTGCTTCTCTGTGGAGGTAAAAGACACAGGTTCATTTGAACTCAGCCTCTGACAGGGAGCAGTGATGTAGCTGTAATTACAATGTAATTTACATGTAAATCTACATGCAGAGAATGACTGAGGGAAAGCTTAATATTTACAATCACAGAGCTTTCTTCTGCATCCTTTTTGGCTTCTACAGATTTCCCCCCTCGTTTCAGTTCAATTAGCCTTATTTACTTCCGTTAACTTCTCTTCAGTCATCATTTCTATCTCCCCATGATCCCTTTCCTATTCCATTACTCTTCTGCCACTCTTTCAGTCTCTTCTCATCCTCCTCTCTGCACATCAACTCAGTTCTCTTGCAGCATCATCCCTACACCCCGCCTCCAACTCTCTCCAAAACCATTTCTTCTGCTGCTCTGCCCTTCTGCAGCAGACACTGCTTAGTGCAATGAATCTGCCTAAAGGAACTCAGTTTATTTGGGTGTTTGGGTTTTAAAGCCGCACAAGATTTTTGTAAACCATTGACAGGAGTGAATAAAAGTGCACTGTAGCCAACACGCTATATTTAGCAGCCAATGTGAACTACTGTAAAATGAGGAGCAGAAATTTCTCATCTGGAAATGCTTCCTGATGAAGCATAAAAGGAATTCAGAGAGAAGATTAAAGAACTTGAGAACTAAAGGAAAATCTGCATTAACCTTTATGTCTGAAAAAGAATTAATCTTTTTTTTAACCAAAAGCGCCTTGACAGCCTTGATTCAGTTCTTCTAAATCTTGGTTAAGAAAAATGATGCTATTAAAACATCAGAAATGATCTCTGCCTGCTACTAGACAGTTGGCTGTAATGAGGTTTTGAGAAGAATAAACAAGTTTGTTACAGGAAAATATTTTATGATAAAGCCAAGTACGAAAATGTGTCTGGAAAAAACTCATTTAATAACCCAAATGCCTCTGTTCTAAAACCATATGATTCAAGAGACCTATAAATTTTTATTTGTTACAATTTAGAATTAAGGTTGGACATATATTCTTAATACAAAACAAGCAAGATACATTCTTCCCTTTGTTATGAAGATTTTGCATTAAATAAAAAGGATAGACAACTTGAAGAATTTATTCTCCGACATTAGAAACAGTAATAACGCAAATGTTTCACTTATGATGTATTTATTCTTACTGAAGCAAAAGAGGGAATAGAAGAAACCCTTATGGTTGGGCACTGGAACAGGCTCCCCAGAGAAGTGTTCACAGCACCAAACCTGACAGAGTTCAAGATGCATTCGGATGATACTCTCAGGCACATGGTGTGACTCTTGGGGATGGTCCTGGGCAGGGCTAAGGGTTGGACTTGATGATTCTTGTGGGTCCTTCCAACTCAGCATATTCTGGGATTCCGTGAAATGAGCCCCATTTCTCTTTACCAAAGTGTATTGTTCCTGACATGATGTTTTCCATTTTATAAATAGAAACAAATAATCGTTTATATTCATTTGTGGTCTCATGTAAAAACTGAAACCGCCAGTCGCAGTGGACAGCAAAAACTCACAGAGCAATAAGGTGGCGAGTGTTTATATGTAACTGGTGTTTTTGGTACAGGTTGAATGTGGCAGCAAGGACCTTCACTCTGGAACTTTTGGAGGCATCATTCATGAGCCGCTGACGGATCTGATAGCTCTGCTGGGTAATAACACACATCACTGCTTGGGAGTAAATGGGGAGCAGTGGCAAAGGATCAACCTAACAAAGATCAGTACCATGTTTAATCGATCTGAATAAGGCAAGTCTAATTAAAGGAAGATTTCCAAACCTCAGCATAGCCATGGTGACAGCAGCTGAGGAAGGGAATGTCCCCAGTAAGGCCAGGACTTCAAACATTTAAGCTGATGTCAGTCAGGTGTCAATTAAGAACATCTAAGGATTGCTGGAAACTTTAATACATACACACATAACAAAACCTGGCTTTTTAATGCTAATTTGTGTCTCGGGATGATGTTTTCATGTCAGAAGCTGGGCTGACATACCACACGCTACACACAAACAGCAGCTCAATAGTTTCCTTAATAAATACGAAAATACATCAAGTCTGATGGATGCAAACAATTGTTAGTTGTTAGGCTTACTGATTTGGTAAAGAGTTAGGTAGAAGCGAAAAGCTTGCCAAATGGAGAAAATAGGTTCCCCTTTTACCAACATCTCTATCTTATTTTGTAGACAGCCTTGTGGATCCCACAGGTCATATTATGATCCCTGGAATCTATGACAGTGTTGCTGCCCTGACAGAGGAGGAGAGGAAATTATATGAATCGATTGAATTTGATCTAGAGGAACATAAAAATAATAGTGGTGTGAAAAAATTCCTCTTTGGCACCAAGGTAACAAAATATCTGTGTAAATACTCTGCAGAAGGAATTTAAATCACTCATTTGTAGCATTTATGCATAAAGCCAAACCGAAAGATATTTTCAGCCAATGGCAAACTCAAAAGAAAATAAAGGAGCACTGAGAAGTAAAAGGTAAATAAAATTAGTCTGCCGAAGATGTAAGGCACTGCATCTGGGGAAAGGGGTATGAAATATGAATAATCAATGAAAAGGAATAATGCAAAACTAACAGTGTTGCTCTCCCTTCATTGCCTACCCCTTTTCTCCCCCCAAGTCTAACCAGCCAAATAAAATAAGAATTAAAATGTCTGTATTTAGGTTAAATAGTAGGAAAGAAGTTGTATTCAGCTCTCAAAAATGGAAGGCAGATTTAGGCAGATATGTTTTGCATGGATTTTATTTGTTTAATGCAGATTTTGATGTCTGCCAAGAAAAAGCATCCAAAGCTATAAGCCTCTCCTTACCAGCAAAATAAAAATTGTATTCTAAATAAAAACCAGCAGGTAAGGGCTGGCTTGGAAACATCTCTGCACAAGAGTAGGAGCTGGGGGAAAGGAGTGATTCACTTTTTATCACTAACATAATTATACTGGTATAAGATGTACGAACATGGATGTCTTTATTTCCATGAAAAAGCTTCCACACTAGCTAAGGCTAGACTGTAACAATCAGTAATACGAAAGTATAATGTAACTACACTGAGTTTTGGTGCTTTACCTATATGAGGATGAAGTGGTGCAAATTTTATATGTCGATAAAGATCTAGTCTCAAAACAGGAGTAGAAGGAAAGCAGCAGCCCCTTGAGGTTCTGCATGAAGACCAGTTAATAATTTATATATTTCTCCTATCTTCCTTAGAATAATAATTTTCTTTCCCCTTTCCATCTTCTCCAGAAGAACTTGGTTACTGAAAATTATCACCTTACCTACAGTATTGTTTAATGTTCATTAGTAGAATTTCTTCATTGATATTATCTGGGAGAGGTCTGGCTGAACGGTTTTTCCCATGCTTAGTTCTGGGATAAACAAATAGATCAGAACTCATTCTGATTCTACTTTGCACTAGAAAAATTTACCATCAAGATACTTTAAGACAATTCTCCATTTCTCTAATTTGGCATGAAAACCTGTTATCATCTGAATCTTTCTACAACTCAAAGCAATAGTATTTTTTAAAAATGGAAATATATGTACATGGGTTTAAATTAAAAATCAAACATCTTTAAAATACAGAGGTCTCCAAATACAAATTTTAGGATGGCGAAAGCTTGTTTCTTCACGCTAGTTTACATAAATTGTGAATGGCTCAGTGTCATCCCTTATATTTTCTACAAAACCTTTTTTGAAGGAAGAAATACTTCTACATCTGTGGCGTTACCCTTCTCTCTCTATTCATGGGATTGAAGGAGCTTTTCACGAACCAGGAATTAAAACAGTCATTCCAGCAAAAGTAATCGGCAAATTCTCAATTCGTCAGGTCCCCCACATGGACCTTTCGGTTGTGAAACAACAGGTAAGAGACAAACCTTTTCTTTGGCCTGTCTTGTGTAAACTAAGTCCCTCTTAGCACCTCACAAATTTAGACTTGCAGTAAACTGAACGTTTCTAGCACTGATTTGTTTCCAAGAGAAGTGGGAATGTGGGTATAAGCTGGAGTTGCAGGAAGATGGAAGCTTCTGACTGCAAAGTGTTTTCTCTGCAGGTGGTGGAACACTTGGAGGGTGTCTTTTCCAAAAGGAACAGTCCAAACAAACTGAAAGTATCTATGCCTTTGGGTGCAAAGCCCTGGCTTGCTGATGTTAATGATCTATCGTATAAAGCAGCAAGAAGGGCAATAAAAACAGGTGTGTTCCTTCTCTTTTTTTTCAGTTCTTAATATATCTGCAGGTGTGCAGGGGAATTTGCTCATCAACAGAGAAAAAGAGGTTTCCCAATTCAGTCCTACAGCTATTTACCCCTATAATCTCATTGATTTTGATAAAACAACTCAGCAACATCTTTCAAACCTTACTAAATTGGGTTATGTTTATTAGGAGTAGCCAAAAGAACTAGTTTACTTATTTTTGTGCTCATACGAAACCAGAGGTTTGTAGATTACAGCTGATTTGCGAAATCAGTTGGCTGCACTCTCAAAACCATTCCTACTTAGAAGCTCTTGGTATCAGCTATCTGCTTAAACATATGCAAACATTAAAAAAGCGCTTTGATTTCACTTAACCATTATTTCATTCTTCCCACGTATTTCAGTTTTTGGAGAAGACCCAGATTTTATTCGTGACGGTTCAACAATTCCTGTCGCCAGAATGTTCCAGACC
>JAYRBT010000082.1:93623844-93638678 GCA_036023395.1 Myiotriccus ornatus | reverse complement strand
CCAGTTTTTTTTTTTTTTTTTTTTTTTTTTCCTTCTAGCTCTCCCCGGCCCCCCCATTCCCCCCACGCGCGCGCAGCCTTTCGCGAAGGTCCGTGTAGCATAAGCGGGGATGAGCTTTGATAAGTCTTGCAGTTGGCGGTGAGGGACGACGCACGTGGCATCAGGAGCTCTGTACGCGGCTCTTAACAAGTGATAAAGGAAGGGTTGTAGCCGCTTTCCTTGTATTCTGCTTTAGTCACTAAACAGAGCAGTCATAGAATCAGTTAGGTTGGAAGAGACCTCTGAAATTACCAGATCTGACCTATGACCAAACACCACCATGTCGACTAGACCATGGAACTAAGTGACACGTCCAGGCTTTCCATAGACACCTCCAGGGACGGTGACTCCACCACCTCCCAGGGCAGCCCATCCCAATGTCTAATTACACTCTCTATAAAGAAATTCTTCCTAACGTTCAGTTCAAACTTCTCCTGTTGCAGCTCATGACTATGATCTCTTGTCTTGTCTGTGGCTGCCTGGGAGAAGAGGCTGACCCCATCTGACTATAACCTTCTTTCAGGTAGTTGCAGAGAGCGGTAAGACCTCCATTGAGCCTCTCAGGCTAAACAACCCCAGTTCCATCACCTGCTGCTCCTCAGAGCACTTGTGCTCCAGACCTTTCACTAGCTCTGTTGCCCTTCTCTGGTCTGTCTTTTGAGTCGTGAGCACCTTCTGTGCTGTCATAGTCTTGTGATGTTCAACATGCTTTTCTCCGATCTAGGGAATTAGTAGATGCTGAGGGGACCTGTCAGGCTGTGGCAGGGAAAATGTGTTCCCAGAAATAGCATAGAAATTTAATAATAAATTTCCAAAAGGGTGTATATCTTCAGTAGAAAAGATGGTTAAACCGAAACTACTGTTTTAGGTGGCCTTTGAGGGATAGATTATCATCTCTGTATCTGTTACGTCAGGAGGAAATATTTTACTGTGAGGGTGGTGAGGCACTGGCACAGGTTGCCCCGAGAAGTTGTGGATACCCCATCCCTGGAAGTGTTCCAAGGCCAGGCTGGATGGAGCTCTGAGCAACCTGGTCTAGTGGAAGGGGGTTGGAACTAGGTGATCTTTAAGGTCCCATCCTTTCCAAGCCATTCAGTGGTTCTATGATTCTATGATTCTAACTTATTTAATTTGACTTGTTATGACAGGTTTCCTGTTGCTCCTTCAAATACTTCTTGTAGCCTGTGAACCACAATGTTAATCTTAAATGTAGTGTTAGGTAAGGAGAAAGGAAAGGAATGCCGTAGCTAGTGGTGATCTCAGAATTTGCATATAGTTTTGTTTCTTGTTTTCCTGTGTCCTCTTTGCTTCTTTGTGTAGTTGTAGTGATGCAGACTTGAAAGACCTTGGGTTTGTCGTGTGCTTGTGTTCATCTATATCACACTAAGCATGATAGTAACACTTAGGGAGTAGTAAATAATGGAAATCCAAAAGTGTCGGGGTAGTAATGGCAGAAGTGATTTGCTGATGGTGCAAAACAATAACAGACTAACATATAATTTAAACACTGGATGTAATTCCCTGTGATTCTTACCTTAATAATCCAAAGGTGTGGCCTGTGAAGACTATAAATTTTCCATTCTCGTATCAGAACATGAGTAATCAAGATGTTTGCATGAAACCGGAGCTTTGGATGCTGGGATCTATATTTTTCCCAGGTCACACTTCTTCATGAAAGATGAAGACAATTACAGGCTTCAGTTTGGTCTCTCTTGCAATCTCCTACACTATTCACAGCAAGTTACATTCATCATAGAAGTAACATTGCAGTCATTCCACCCTTATTTCATAAATTACTTCAGCATGGACATATAATCAGATTGTAGCTTTTATATATAAAATATGGAGCCTGGCAGTAATTGTATAATCCATACATTTTAAAAAAAGTCAAATGCACTGATGTGACAGCATGTTGATGGACTGTGACTTTTTCAGTATGTTCAAACATGTCACTTTTATTAGCATTTTGGGAAATATAATTCAAACGACCTGAGTTAAATCCTTTACTATCATTCTTCTGTAGGAACTATTGCATAGTAACAACATCAAAGATTTCTAATTTATTTGCATGAAAGTTTTCTTTGTTAGAAATGCTTTTAAAACTTAAACTGCATCGTCTCTTTTTATAGAAAAACATAACTTGGACTTAGAATGTGTGTGAAGCAGATGTCAGTCACAATATTCCATTAAAACCAATATTTTGGAGTGAAGAACTGCATTTTCGTGTTAGTGTGAACAACATTAAGAATAAGGTGGCTTTGCTTTGCCTAGTTGTTTTGGTTTAATCTTTTGAATGTGTACAGATTTGTGGTTTTGTGCATGAGCTAAAATTTACAGACAGATATGGCCTATGATATGTGGTTGAACTGGAATTGTTGAGTGGCTCCTATGTTTGAATTTCCTGTAATGGTTTAGAATTTAAATATTCTCATTCTTGGGAAAACCAAAAGGCTTTATTGGATGAGTGACCCAATCACTCAAATAAAAACCTTGTTTTAAGATATGTCTGATCTGGTAATTCATTCCAGTTAATGCTGTGGTATTACGGTGCATATAACCAAACATCACCAGGTCAACTAGGCCGTGGAAGTAAGTGCCATGTCCAGTCTTTCTCTAAACACCTCCAGGGACATTGAATCCACCACTTCCCTGGCCTGTCCATTCCAATGCCTAATCACACTTTGGGTGAAGAAATTCTTTCTAATGCCCAGTCTAAACCTCCCCTGGTGCAGTTTAAGACTATGTCCTTGTCATATCGCTAGCTGCCTGGGAGAAGAGGCTGAACTACCATGCCTAGTATTAAAAGGCGTAGGATTAACTGAGGACATCTTGGAGAGAATGAATTAGGAGTAGAGTCACACAGGAGGTGGCACTGCAAACTGCTTAAATCTTGCCTAGTCCAGGGTGTCAAAGTTCATGTGAGATCTCTCCAATAACGTTGGACTGGTTTAATCTCTGGTCAGTTTACCTTTGCAGTGGACACTTATACATCATTACACAAGTGTATGAAAGTTTAAATACACCTATACCTACTTTTCTTCTAAACTGTGTACATTTTTTTTTTTTTTTCATTTTGGGCTGTGCTAACAAACTCAGTATTTATTAGCCTGTGTTTTTAAAACCAGGGAAGGAGCAAAAAATGTAAAGATGTTGTTCTTGTAATCTCTTAACTTTTCACCTGCAGAAATTCCAAAGCTGATATTTTGGTTTGCAGAAAGAAGCTATATGTTTAAAATGGGGGAACCATACCTGCAGCTAGGAATTCTGGTAATCCTGTTTCTGCCATCTGCCCGTGAAGGGTCTGTAGTTACAGAAAAGTTAGCCCATTCTAGGTGTTTATGTTAAATATATGTGGAAGTTTTCATACTTTACTTCATTTCAGTTTTTCTACAGCAATTGTACTACATTTTTTTCTCAGTAGTCCGTCCCGCTACCAAACTACTGTCTGTAATGGTACAGGTTATATTTGGCTGAGTTGGGAGTCTGTGGATATCCTTAATTTTCTTTGGTCCTCAGTTGTAGTGGGTTAACCCTGGCCAGATACCAAGGTACCCACTAAAGCCGCTCTATCACCCTCCCTCTGCAACTGGACAGAGGAGAGAGAGAGGAAAAAAAACAGCTAAGGATTCAGGAGTAGAGATAAGATCTGAGAGAGGTCAGTCACTGATTACCTTCACAGGCAAAACAGACTCAAAGTGGGAATAGTACTTAAATTTATTACTAATGGGATAAGAGCTAAGAATGAGAAATAAAACAGTCTTAAGAAACATCTTCCCCCCACCCCTCCTTCCTTCCATGCTCTCACTCCTCCCTGCCAGCAGTGCAGGGGGATGAGGAATGGGGGTTATGGTCACTTGTTGTTTCTGGTGTTGCTCAGTGACAGGAGTCCTTCCTCTGCTCCCATGGGGTCCCTCCCATAGGAGACAGTCCTTGATGGACCTCTCCAGCGTGAGTCCATTCCTCGGGCAGCAGTTCTTCCCACACTGCTGTCCCGTGGGTCACTCCTCCATGGGATGGGTGCAGTCCTTCACCAATGAGTTGTACCGGCGTGGGTCCCCCACAGGGCCACAAGTCCTACATGGGAAAAACCTGCTCCAGCGTGGGTTTCCCTCTCCATGGGCCACAGGTCTCCAGCAGGACCCTGCTCCATCTTGGGCCTCCCATGGGATCACAGCCTCCTTCATGCGTCCGCCTGCTCCAGCCTGGGCTCCTCCATTGGCTGCAGGTGGGTCTCTGCCCCCCGATGGTCCCCCATGGGCTGCAGGGGCACAGCTGCCCCACCATGGTCTGCACCACGGGCTGCAGGCCCTCAGCTCCAGTGCCTGGAGCACCTCCTGCCCCTCCTTGTGCACTGACCTTGGTGTCTGCATTGTTGTTCACATGTTCTCACTCTGCTCTTCCCTGGCTGGAATTTATTCTGCGCAACACTCTTCTGTTCTTAAATATGTTATCACAGAGGTGTTACTATTACTCCTAATTGGCTCAGCCTTGGCCAGCAGCAGGAAGTTGTCCTGGAGCTGGCTGGCATTGGCTCCATGGGACAGGGGAAACTTCTAGCAGCTTCTAACAGAAGCTACCCTTATAGCCCCCCTGTTACCAAAACCCAGCCACAGAAACCCACTACATGGTACAGGGAAATTAAAATAAATTTTAATTGCCTCTGTCCTTTTAAGTATAGAAATACATGTTTTTACATGTGTGTTTTGTGCAATGGCCAAGGAGGAGGCATGCAGAGTAATTAGGGTATGGAGTATTTCAGTGTATACATCTGAATGTATACGTATCTATAGATTGCTGTTTTGCTGTAAATGCATGGATAGTTACTTTTCTGTCTTGTATTTCTTTGTCTCATTGTAGTTATAAAGAAAGTTTCTTGCTGTCTTTAGCCCCATCTTTGGCATTTCAAAAATTCTTCTCAAAATATCGGTGGAAGGACATAACAAATATATACAAATGTTAAAATCCACTGCAATTTCAAGGTGTAACAAAACTCATCCTAATAGTAATACTAGGTCATTTTTTGTATGGAAATCGTTGTTTCATGTTTGTTTTTTTTTTTTGTCTTCTTAATGGAATCCTTACAGTTACATGGTATATAAGCATTTCTGTAGGAAACATTCCAGCGAGAAGTTTGAAAAGTGTGGAGATCCTGACAAGGATTCTGGTTTAAGTAAAGACAGAAACAGGTTGTTGTGGTGCCAATTGGATGGCCTCGGGAGCTCTGGGATGGCTTTATATTTCTGTACATGTGAGTTCTCTCTTTATTCAGGTTTTCAAGCTTGGGCTCTCTCTGGAAGAGCCTGTGGCCTGTGCCCGTTTCCATTTGGTGGGTTAATGGTTTGCTGTAAACATTTGCTATAAACATGTGAGAGAGTCCATTCAGAGTTGGCTTATGCGGAGGAGACTTAGTTTACCTGTACTGGTGGTGTGTAGCACATTGGCATCACACACTTCCGTGTTTGAGGGAGAAACAGGAACAGGGGTACCCTTTCCATCTGGGTTCACGTGCGGAAGCATCAGGCTGGGTAAGTTGGTGCCTCTGGGAAGCACAGCACTGGCTGGGATGCGTGTGTGCTTGTAGCTGAGTCTCACACCTGCTGTATGCCCAGAGCTCATGGCAGTGCTGGGATTCCCTGCTCAGTGTTCTGCACCCGTGCAGGAAATCCTGCATAGCTGAAAAGTGTGAGATTTCCTGGTGCATGGGGTGCTGGAAGCAAGCGCAAGACTTCTGAGGAGCATGTCTTGACCTTCATGGGATGGCCAGCACACATGCACATCTTTCTCCTCAAGAACCACGACATAGGAATACAGCACTTTTGCACTTTGCAATGCCATGGGGTCTGTTAACACGGGGGAAGAAATTCCTGTTGTATGCTTGCCTTCCACTGAATATTTAAGTGAAATCACACATTATATTTAAGTTGGATTGTTCCAAGTCCTTGAGAAGAGACTAGCAAACTACAGAAGTTCAATCAAGGTAGAATGTTGCACTTTCCTAGTTCCTTGCTGTGTTACACACTTTCTGCATGGTTGTATTGACACTGGATTTGGGACACTGAATAAGCAGCGAGGACAGCAGTGATGCTTGTGTTTTGGGTTTTTTTGTTTGATTTGTTAACTTTTTTCTTCTTCACTTTCCAGTTGCAATGCCAATGAAGTAAAAGCTGTTTCTATTCATGCTCCCGATGTAATAAGGCAAACCAAATTTTACCTTACTCTTTAAAGGGAAGGGGGTGCTTACCTTGTGTCATATAAACTGTTAATAGGATATACGCTTCTGGGGAGTCAGAATGGATAAATAATAAATCTAAAAACATCGATAAACTGCAGCTTGTTTGTTTGTTTATTTTGGCAACTCCAAAATAAAGTGCAATGAATGCTAAAAATTACTAGTTTAGCCTGTGTATCCTTTCTTGGGCAAAGCCTGATTGTTATAAGTCAGAGCTAATTTTTTTTGGATTGGATCCACTGCTAGCATAACATCTAAGGTCAAAGATACGGTACATAAAAATGTTTTCTGGATGTTGTCTTCAAAATCTGCCAACTTCATTTCTATTGTTCTGAGTTTTATTGGTACAATAATGGACTGATTTGAATTGCATTTGTTTTTTTTCCTTCCCTGTTGTTCCCATTTTCATTTTAAATTATTTACAAGTCTGAGGCTTGGAGATGTGAGCCTAATGAATGCTTTAAAAAATAAAACCTTCTTTAAGCATGTTATCCTTCATGTTTGGAATTTATAACCCAAGCCTTAATGAATAGTTTCCTAGTTATTTTCATCTTAGAATTTATGAGCTGTCCTATTTACAAGTTTCACCTATACAATGGAAAGATAATTCCTGTTTACCTTAAATGAACTGTTCTTGTTAACAAGCTTAAACTGCTAATTAGGAGTAATATGGCAATAAATACTATGTCAAACCTTTTAACAATGTGAAGGTGTGATATTTAGTTTTAGAGCCTTTTTTTGGTGCATTCCATATAAGCATACCCAGTGTTGTGGTTTTTGCTATCTCATATACGTATCAGGTTAATAAAAAGTATTCTAGGGAAAAACTGTGACATTTATGCCCTCACAGAAGCAGGTTCACTTCTGTCCTGTCTTTAGGTCTATATGTTTGTGCTCACACAGTATTGATATTGCTGTAAGCCTCACTGGTGGGAGGCTTCAGATGGATGGCAGACATATGTAAGAAGCCTTAGGACTTCATGTATATGTCTGTGTAGTATTTTGTTAATAGTTAAGTTATTCTCCTGAAAAAAAATAGCAGGAATAGCAGTACTTGTTTTGGTTTTGAGTGTAGATTAATATAATTTAATCAGGAAGGAAAGGAAACCTGGGAGTAGAATTTGATGTCATTTATCTGACTATAAATCGGAGTATTTTCATTTAGTTTAACAGAATTTTTTTAATTTGTGTCAAAATGATCAAACTCAGAACCTGACACAAGCTTCCATTTCATAATTTGTGCATGCAAAGCCAAAGAAATAAAATTGGATTTTTTTTTTTTTTTGGTCCAAATGTTATCCCAAAAAGCAGGTTGTTCTTGAGCAGAGCTTTTATAACAGTGTTGCTACTTGTTGGCACCAGGAACTTGGCAGGTATGTTGTATGAGAAAAAAATCCAAACCATCACTTTTTTTTCTTTAGTAGTTTCTGATTAGACTTTAGGTGTCAAAGCTACAGACTTGTGGGTTTGAGTGCCATTCTAGATCTAGGTAGCTTGAAAATTCTTGACAAGTATTTCTTTGACTTCTCTTTGTGTGCCTCTCATACCTGCAGACGGTTGTATGTAGGCTTTGTTCCCTGTCTGATTTTCTTTGTGTCACCCAAGGAGTTTCCAATAGGGATGGCAACCTGAGGAGGGAAGGGAAGGCAGAGACTGAAGAGAAAGCTGATGTAGGTCTGACACTGGAGGTGTCTCTTCTGCTTCTCCAGAGCAGGCATAAGGAGCTCCTTCTCTCAAAACCTAAGACTCCTTCTTGGGCATAAGGTTATTAGGTACAGTAGGTAGTTGTTCGGAGAGGCCAAGGGAAAACCTGGCCATGCATTTTGCTAGCTCTGTTCGGGCTACTTAGGTTCCATTTCCAGGTAAAAAACATGCTGAGCTTTGCTCGTGGAGGTTGACTTGCAGGAGGTTGAATGCTTTTTTACTTCATTCACATCATCATGATTTTATAGGTTCCTTGTATCAATAAAGTGTATTTTGAGAGAGAGTGTTGAATAAACTTCCTGATTTTTTTTTTCTTTTTTCAGGGAATGCATACCTTTGTATTTTTTATGGAAAGGGTATATACCCCATAAGGGAATAGATTTCTGAGGAGGCAGCATACAGGCAGAGGTAATATGTGAACTACTGTAGATGGAGAAGTAGGCAAGCTTTCAGGCACACAAACTTGTCTTCGTATCTGCTACTGGTATCAGGATAATTAAAATATACTTGAAATGAAAACAGATTTAAGCTCTGAAGTTAAGTGTTGCATGGAAGTGCAGGCATGTAAGGAATATGTCTTTTTTGTCAAAATAGTTGTCAAATAATATTTTATTCATACATTTGCTGTAAGTACTCAAAGGTCTTTAGACTTGCAATTACAGAGTTTTGGGCTGACAGTGCTGAGAGAACTTCAGTTGATGTCACTGTGGCCATGGTTTCATTTTTATTTTTCAAGTATTTTTCATCCTTATAAGTTATATTTCTGAGCTCGATAGCATCTGTTTAGGGAGAGGAAAAATACTTCATTATTTAAATTTTGTTTGAATAAACCACCTAGAAGCACAGAAAGAAAGGGTATATTTCTTAAAATAAAATCGCAGTAGGAATTTTGCATTATAAAAGATGATGTTCATAGTGCTGGATTTGTCTAAACCATCAGAATTGCCAAGCATAAGTAATTACATAATTTCACACTTTCCAGTGAAGTCAGACCCTGATTAAGAAGTTGACAGCCTGAAAGAGTCTGCTCTTTGACAGTGATGTCTGTATTCCCTCAATTTGTAGAGACTGTATCTAGGAAAACAAACTGAGCTTTAAACCCTTTACTTTGAATGAGAACACTTATTGACAGAGAGAGAATATTCCTTTTATTAAAAAAGTTTTCATACTTTAAATGCACAGATATTTCAGTTTTTCTGCTTTCAGCTAGTGTAGATTTTGCTGATACCAGGTCTTCTTGCTGTCTTGGTGCTCACTGCCTTTCAGTACGTTTGATATTCATATTTCTTTTTTATTCCTTCTTCCTTGCTGTGCTTTTTTTCTTCCTTTTCTTAAACAAATAGACAATATGGTAATACGAACTCTTAATAGGAAAAAGGCATTGTTTAACTCAGTTGGGGTACTACTAATCCAGTCACCAAATGTAACCATAACGCAGCATGCATTTTAATTATTAAATATAATGGAAACTTTGCATTTTAAATCTGGAGCTATAAACCACTTGTTTGAAAATGCACAGTTCAGCACTATGATTTTAGTTTGTAGTGAATTACAGGGCAGTATTCTTTGATCAGTTATTACAAGTTGAAGATTAGTAGCATTCACTGCTTGTGTTAATTTTGAGAGTACATATAGGAGTCACTGCAGGTCAAATTGAAGCTCAGATGTGTATATTTTTAATGATTTGGTGAGCTGACTGGATAAAGCAATGTAAAAATGTATAGCTAACGCAATCATGCCAGTCATTCCAAATAGGTGTGATTTAAAGGCACATTTTAAATACTGTTATTCCCTAAAATTCCAGTGCACTGTAAAATATGCTTTATTATTAAATGCCATATTGTTGAGATTTTGCTTTTAAAAAAGTTTGTTTGAATAGTTCTGCAGAGTGCTCCTAATGCTCTTTCAGTGTCCTTCCACTAAAGAAGAGATGCCAGGTAGAACAATTAAAAAATGTTTGCTTATGTTTGTTCAATACATGTTGCTGTAGTAAATATATTTTGACCATAAATACAGTGAATTCAAATGAAATAATCTCATTGTCTATGCATTTTTTAACATAAAATGTAAAAGTACTCCTGGAGTGGATGTGGATTTTACTGAATCGTCACAAAAGCTGACAAATCCTGCACGAGATGTGCAGGCTGTTTCCAGAAGTAGGCTACACCAAGTTATTGAGCAACTTCAGTAGGTTGGAGGAGGCTTTGCTTAGGTGCTTGCTTCAGGGTGCTCGTACAGCAGGCATGCCGTAGGTACAAGAACAAGATTCTCAGATTCGTGAGGGGTAAATAATGTGCTGGTAGCTCTGCAGAGTCAGTATCTTCTTTCTTTTGTCCAGTTGCTAAATGTAGCAGCTCTCCTTTTCTGGGTGTAGAACTTGTGCTTGTTGCCTTTCTCTAGCCGAGGAGACTGCCACATGCTGGTGGAGAAGGAGCTGGATTTTTTTCTTCTCTCCCTGTATTGTATATGAGATACCAGTACCTAAATGGGGACTCCAGGTCTCACTTTATGATCCAGACACTTTAAACCTTGACGTTGACCAATACAGTAGTGGCCAGCATACCAGGCAGATACAGACTTGATTGATTTTGGACTGTAATTTTGGAAATCGAGTGCAGATTTTTATGCCATAGGACCACCCGGTCCCTTAGAGGATTCTTGGCATCTGGTTCAGCTTTCCCTTTCCCTGCATCTTTTTTTTTTTTTCTGCTGGTGATCTGACATAAATTCCATAAACTGGTGTAACTGATTTTACAGTTGCAGCCTTTGCTCTTTGAGCCTGGTTGTTTTAAGGATATGTTTAGAGTACCAACTTTCTTGTTCCTCACTGTTCATCTTCATTGCAAATCAAATTATATCAAAATAAGGTTATCAATGTCTAATAGAGCCTTAAAATTCATGCTTTGTAGTTCTTTTTGTTCATGTACCGTTTTTTGAGTGTGTGGCAGGAGGGTGTGTTGGTAATATCTTTCTACTGTGTTTGTTTGTTTACACATATTTTGCAAATATCCTTTGTTGTCTGTGTATGCCAGATTAATATAGTTCAACAAAAGATCTTCATGTGAAGGTTATTTTTTTTAAACTGTGACTGCCTCTGAGCCTGAATCATTGTAGAGAACCAATGAATTTATAAACCTTACTTATTTGTGTTGTTCTGGGAATGAGTTGCAATATATGGACATAGGCCTCATGGGCTTATAGTTAGGGAAGCGCTAAGACACAGGCTTTTCTAATGAACGGACTTAGCTGAAGACTAAATGAAGGCTACATTTGAACCCATGGCCTTGGTGGTTCCCTCTAAGCAAAAGTGTGCAGCATCAACTAGGGCATACAGGAACTTCTCTGGACTTCAGGTCCTTGCCAGCTTCCCCGGTGCCCCTGAGTGTTTGCAGGCGACTGCCTGGCAGAGCTTGTTCAGAACCAAAGCAGGGTTCTGCTCCTTTACTACTTCTTTCTATTCCTTTCAGTCTGTAAAATGGGGACACTGAAAATGAAGGTGCATTTTGCTTTTGTACTTTTTGTTGTGCTTTAGGAAAAAGCTGAAAATAAGATATTGCTAGTAGGAAATAGCTTAGGTTGTAGCCTGCACATTAAGGTCATGGGTTACTTGTTTCTTCTTGCTTTATTTCATGCTTCATTTTGGAATCTACCTTCTTATGTATGAATTGTTTCCCATACTGTCTTTTATACCCTTAAATCCTTTGGCTTCCATGAACTTTGATGTTTTTTGTCTGTCTTTATCTTTCTGTTGCAGTTTTCATTGCACTATATGTTGTCCAATCTCCAGTTCCTGAATTTCTCAAGTCTTGCATCTTTATAGATACAAAAAGAAGCTTTTTTTTACATGCTGGTCTGTTTTTCATTTTTAAGATGTGCTGATGTGTTTTGTCTTGTCTCTTCTCTGACACAGCTGATTTTAATGCGTTTTGCGGTTCTCACTAATTTTCCATTTGTCCAGTTTCTGTTTGTACAGATTACTTTAGGAGGTAGCAGTAGGATAGGGAGGTTTTCGCCCTAGTCTGCCAGCCTGAACCTGGCAGATCAGAAGCAGCTTGAGGTCAGTACCTGGTGTCCATCCACTCAGGGGCTCTGCTGCAGCCAGCTGACCATCTCCCAGTAGTTCCTCAGGCAGAGGGGAAGATGGGTCTGAATTACAGTAGATGGCTCTTATTGACTGATGTAAGTGGCCAGGCATTAAAATTTTTAGTCTGATTGCTTTTCCCCTTCTCTCACATCCTTTCTTGCCTTCCTTCTGGAGCAGATTTATTTTTTTTTTTAAATTTGTAAAGGGAAAAGTATACCAACTTTAAGTATGAAGTGGATTTTTACAGCCACGTTATAAATTCCAAAACTAGGCGGTTTATAATGGAAATGCTTAGGGGGGAGAGAGTAGGGCACACTATAATACATATGTAACCTTTCTTCCCTCTCTTTAGGGAATAGACCGTTTAAACTAAATTAAGTAAAGGATATAAATTGTGTTGTTTCAGTTTTTAATATTTCATGGCTGATTTTATAGATAAAAATTACATTTAACAATAAATATGAAGAAGAATTTATACAGCCTGTTCTAGTTTGATATGGAACAGCAAATCCCATTTCTCTGTAGCTGTAAAGAAAATTCATTATAATGACTTTGATTGTAAGAGATGGCTTCATTGTGATTAGTTACGCTGATAATAAAACAACCTTTTTACAAATGGCACAAGATACATGAGGTCTCATGTGTCTGCCTTTTAATAGCACTGAATTTGTGCATTTGCTACCTTTATTCTGTAGTCCTTTCATTTTTAACTGGGCACTTTGAAAATCTACAAGTTATTGGAATAGTCTAATATAACTTAATTTTTCTTTTGAAGCATTCTGGAGAAGGAGTTACTAATGCAGCTAAGCATTCTTAATTGTTGAGTTTTCAAAATATGAACTACTTTTGTTAAAAAAATACAGGGTTATGTAATTTCATTCAATTCTGAATAACAAGTTTTGTAGATAAAATTGTGAAATCTGGATATATGGCGTTACTTTTCAAATCCTTTTTAAGCACCTAAAGAAATATCTTGATTTCAAATGCCCTATTCCCAGTGAATTCAGTTGGATTTAAATATTAGTATGTATTTGACTAATTTAAAACATAGTGGAATTGGGATGCCTGGGTAAAAAGCTGGCTGGTAAAAAAAGCCTAGAGAGTGGTGGTGAATGGAGTTATGTCCAGCTGGCAGCTGGTCACAGGGGGTGTTCCCCAGCGCTTGCTATTGGGGCCAGTCGTGTTAAGTATCTTTATCAATGGTCTGATCAAGGGGATCAAGTACACCCTCAGTCAGTTTGCAGAGGAGACCAAGTTGGGGAGGAATGTTGTTCTGCTGGAGGGCAGGAAGGCTCTATAGAGGGATCCTGACAGACTGGATCGATGAGGTGAGGACAGTTGTATGAGGTTCAACAATGTGGAGTGCCGGGTCCTGCACTTTGTCACAACAATCCCATGCAGCAATATGGGCTGGGGGCAGAGTGGCTCATTGGAGAAGTACCTGGGCACACTGCTGTTTGACAGTGGCTGAACATGATCAAGCAGTGTGCCCAGGTGGCCAAGAAGGCTAGTGGCATCCTGGCTTATACCAGGAACAGTGTGTCCAGCAGGACCAGGGCAGTGATTGTCCCCACGTACTTGACACTGGTGAGGTCACACCTTGAATCCTGTGTTCAGTTTTGGTCCACTCACGACAGAGCTGGAGCGTGTTCAGAGAAAAGCAATGAAGTTGGTGAAGGGTCTGGAGCACAAGTTGTTCAAGGAGTGGTTGAAGGAGCTGGGGTTGTTTAGCCTGGAGAAAAGGAGGCTTAGAGGAGGCTTATTGCTCTCAGCAGTAAGGTCCAGCTACCTGAAAGGAGGTTGTATCCAGGTGGGTTCAGTCTCTTCTCCCAGGTTCCAAGCGATAGGACAAGAGGAAATGGCCTCAAGTTATGCCAAGGGAGGTTTAGGTTGGATACTGGGAAAAATTCCTTTACTGAAAGCCTTGTCAAGCCCTGAAACAGGCTGCTGAGAAGAGTGGTGGAGTCACTGTCCCTGGAGGTATGCATATTTAAAAAATGTGTGGATGTGGCACTGGAGGACATGTTTAGTGGTGAACTTGGCAGTGCTGGGTTGATGGTTGTACTCGGTGATCTTAATGGTCTTCACCAATGTAAACAACTCTATGATTTGAAGAGAGGAAGAATATTGAGAGGATTAATTCAAGGGATATTTTTTTTTTCCGTTGTTCATGCGTCTAAGAATACTTACATCTCCTTAGCACAGTAACACAGAATGAGATTGATGAGAAAAGTATA
Organism: Myiotriccus ornatus; assembly: GCA_036023395.1. Taxonomy (NCBI): domain Eukaryota; kingdom Metazoa; phylum Chordata; class Aves; order Passeriformes; family Tyrannidae; genus Myiotriccus; species Myiotriccus ornatus. Next base: position 93,624,385 of record JAYRBT010000082.1, on the reverse strand, counting down.
ATGGTTGTAGTAAGATCCTTTGGATATTTATATTGCTGTGATTTGTGCTGTTACAGGGATTTAACAGTAAAATCTTCTGTACTGTTTAGTGCATAGAAATAATACCAGATATTAAGTCCTGGAAAAATGATGCATTTGCTGCAAAATTTTAAATTGTTAAAAAGAGAAGAAGAAAGTGATCATATTTGAAATTGTAAAATGGAATTGCAGGGTCACTGTTGGAAGTGAATTCCTTTCCTGCTTCATGTAAAAAGCTAAATAATTTGGTGCTTTAGAATGAGGAAGGCTTCATAGCTGACAAAGCAGAAGTTGCATTTGATTATCAAATATTTATGGAATTTACCAGAAAGTGAAAATCTGAATCATAGTTCTTGGGGAAAAATAGGATATAATGCTCAAGTCTGCTGGAAAATACATGGTGAAACAGCACACTTAATATTATATAAGGTAATGTAATGTAATGACCAGTCTTCGCGAACGAAGAACCGGGGAAGGTCTTTTACACCTTCCAGCCTGCGCATTGGATTTTTTAGGTGAGTTA
>JAYRBT010000082.1:93602713-93623744 GCA_036023395.1 Myiotriccus ornatus | reverse complement strand
CAGATTTGTTCTGTCACACACAGAAAATGATTCATCACCTAGCTATTGTAATGGCATGCAATGTATGAATATACAGTACTTAATATTAGGTTTCACTGTAAATGACATAAATCATTTTTTTCCCCCTATTATCTGTAAGCTTTAATTTTACACTATTGTTTCTTTTCCACTGATGATAACAGCGAGGAAAAGATGTCCTATAGCACTTGTTCAAGTTTTCCCGGAGTGAATACTGAGAAAATGACTGTTGATGACTGAAACACAGGACTTAACATTCTTTTTACCCCCTGAGAGAGAAACAGGCTATGCCAGGACCCTTTGCTATAGGCAGCAACCCAATTGACTTGCAGTCTGCTTTCTGCGCCTACATTGCTCTATCAGAGGAGCAGACTGGCTCTCTGATTTGGGCTGCTCAATTGACTGAGAATGCAGTGCTGAAACCCTGCCCTGTCTGTGGTGGGGAGATCTGACTTTGTGTCCTGGCTGTGCTTTACTGTGATAAGTCACCATGCAGGTCACCCATAAAGGTGAGCTTGTGGTCCCTCAGACCCTGAGGGTGTTTGAGCTGAGCAATAGCTGGCTTAGCGATATGTCAATTTTTTCGTTCCAAGAAAGTGTTGGAGCAGGTGCAATTTCTTAATCTAGCTTGATCTCTGGGTACTTGCATGTGGTTGCTACAGAGTATGTTTTCTGTGTTCATTAAAACCTATTGATCTTAGGAAAGTTAGTGGGATTGATTTCAACTTGGTGCTTTTCAGGGAATTACTAGTATTTTTAGTAATAACACTCTCCTAATGCATTCCTGAGAGAGAAAGTGATGATGATGTACTGAGGAAGTACAGAGGCCACACAACTAAGTTGCAGCTCCGACCCAACTCCCGAGGTCCCCTTGCCCTGGGAAGCACTGCATGGTTCTGCCATGACCTCCTGTGATGCCGGAACTGTCTGGGAAGGGTCCAGTAACATGCTGTACTTCCTGCTCAGGAGGGCTTTGGCTGTAGCAGAAGGCCACATGTGGGGCCACCAAGTTGACCTAGCACTTGTCTTACCAGTCTGCAGATGAGGAGGGCTGCGGTGTCACCCTGATCATGCCAACCAATGGCCAGGTTAGCAGTGGCTCTGAGTGACTGCTGGGCCCTGGCAGGAGGAAGAGACTCCCTTCACCTTGGGCTCCACTGCTGATATTTCCTGGAGAGCTGTTTGGTACTGTGGGTGCTGACAGGAGATTTGAGTTTATGATAAACCAGCAACTGAAGGAAATGCAGTGTAGTCCTGTGTAGCTGTTAAACGGTGTGCTTCAAAATAGGGAGGGTGTTTTTGCACACTGGGTTCTGAAGTAACAGAAATCTGTTACAGGTACAGCTCTTAGAATAGAGAGAAGCTTCACAATTTTTGTAGAAATTAGGGAAGTGGTGCCCAGCAGAAATGTTCCTGTTCTTACACCCTGTGCATGGCAGTGCACCTGAACACATGTTCCTCACATGAATCCTGGTGCGACTGTGCACATATTTAGGGATATTGCTGGTTCTGGAAGACTGCTGAATTTTAGGGGCTGATTTATGTAAACACCAAATCTTTTGCACTGAAAAACAGACATGGAGGACTGTTGACAAACAGTGGCATTTGAAACCTTCTTGGTATTTGTTTCCAAAATATCAGTACTGTGAATGCTTTGGACTAGTAAATGGTGATGGTGGTGTCAGCAAGGGGGTGTTCTTTCTCTTCAGTTCCTTCCCTCCTGAAGTTCTAGCTGCCTAGGACCCATCCTGGGAAGATGTGGTTTCATTATATGGACCGCAGTATAAGATGGATGCTGCCATGGCATCCCCTGGTATCCCTCTCCTGGGTAGCAGTGCTTCCTCCCTCATTCACCTCCACTCTCCAGCTGCTGACCAAGAGTGTGTTTTGCTGGGGAGAAGTGGGAGCTTGCTTGGCCTTCAGCCTCTTTTTGGTTCTCAGCTGGAGTGAAGGAGGCTTTCGTAGCTCCTTGGCATAGCTCTAGTGAAGGGCTTGAGGATGGGGAAGGGAAGAGGCTCCACAATATGCCATAGTAGTATCTCTTAACTGGTATCACAGACACCGCAGAAGTCATTAATAATTTTTGTATTGTGTTGTATTGCCAGTGCTTGAACTCACAGTGCCACCGTCACACTGGTGTGCCTCCCAGTGACGTCTTGTATTGGTTTCTATCTGTTGGATCTATCTATTCATCACAGACAGTAATGGAAATTAGAATAAAATTCAACTTTACCCTCTGAACTGTGCAGAGAAGTATTGAAAAGGCCTGCAGTGACTACAGCTGAAGCAAGGGTTTGTTCACCTGAAAGTAAGTAACATTTATGAAGGAAGCCAGGCTTTGCACAATTGTGCATGGCTTAAGTCGTAGTGGTGATCATCTAAGGTTACTGGGGGAAAAAAGTCCCCCTGTGTGTTGCAGAGGGCATGGCAGCACTGTTGTGATTGCTTGCATGTATTACAAAGGAGAAAATGTGTAATTTGATGTGCAGCTTTTCCTCTGCATGTTAAGGGTTTACCCTGTCCACATAGTTGAGATCTGTGTATAGCTGTCACTTTTTCATACTGATTTCTAATGATGGATATTAATTATTTTATTAATTAATAACGCTTTGCTAAAATGTACTGGAGGACTGGATGTGCTGGAGGGATTTGGGACAGCGTGCATTATACAGAGCCCTGCTGAGTGGTGTGAGGCAAGGGGTGTCACCGTGCTTCTCCCCCATCACCCTCTGCCTTACGTAAGCAACCGAGCTGGAAGATCAAAACTGAAAAAAAGTCGGTTTCCTATGTGTTATAGGGTTGAGCTGAAATACTTCCAGTGTGAATACTTGTATTTCACTGAAGAGAAAAACAGAGTTTGTTTTTCATTTTTGAGTATGTCTATGTGTCTACCAGTAATACAGTAATCTGATACAGACAGACATATAAGTGATGAATGAATCTATCATAATGAATATCTATTCTAATTGATAATGTCAGCTGTCATTTCTGTAGATATGCTTACCGATAGAACATGTAACACGTTTCTGTTGGATCTGCTTTTCTCAAACGAGATGCAGTTACTTCCATGTGTGAAGTGGCCACCAGGTGTCATCAGAATGCTTTTATTTTTTTTAACTTCTTTTCTTTAGAAGCGTATGTACACTTTGTATTCTTTTCTGGAAACTTTGTTAGCCTACCACACAAAAAATGCAAAGTCTTTGTGTTACCTGTTCGTAGAAAAAGGCTCACAGCTTTCAGCTGAACTTCTTGAATAGGCAGCTGGTGAGGAAAACAGGATGCACAACATTGAGAAGCACGTGCATGTATACACAGATTACTACATGCATTCCTTCCCCAGTTCTACTTTCTGCCGTCTTCTTCGCTGATGCCTTTTTCTGCAGTTTTTGTGTTCTGACTTCGCACTGAATGTATTTGGTTTTGTTATTTTTAAAAAATTTTTAAAATTCAATACTTATTTTATTTAGCTGTGAATTTTTGGCTGTACTTACATGAATTAATTCAATCCTACCTTTATTAATACCTTAATTAATAGAGCCTACCTTTAATTTATTTTTTTTCCTTCTTCCCTGGAAGAAAAAACTTGCAGTTTCTTCTAGTTTGTACTTTTTCAACTCAAAACAAGGGTTCTTGGTTTGAGAGCAGAGAGCTGGCCATCTGTGTTGGCATTTTCATCCTTTTCAGCTTGCTCAAGCTGAGTTAGTAGACAAATGTGTCCCAGGTTGTGATGATGGTGGCCTCTTGTTGCTTTCTGTGTAATATGGTAGTATTAAACAAGGGGCCAACAAAGCTGTCCCTTTTTGTCTTTTGTATTTAATTTTGACCAAAGGTTGATGGAAATTTAATAAGTCTTCGCAAATATTAAACACCGGAATAGCCTCCAAGGAAATTCATACACCCTATGTCTTATACGAGAAAAGAGACAGGGCTTCTAGGAGCGGGTTTCTAGGGTAAAATTTTCTAGGGTAAAAGTTTGCAAGTAGCAGGAATTTCAACTTGCTTTTATCTTTTGGTGCCAAAGTGCAGGAAGAAGTTAAGACTTTGAACATTTATTTTTCAGATGGCAGTGATAGTGCCTGTGTATTTCCTTTGATAATTGCAGTGTGGTCCACTGCACATGGGAGGGTACTACAGCCAACAGTAGAAAGGGATTCAAATTGCATTTTACTTTTTGCTTCTCTCTAGTTTTAATTGGTGTAGTTGGTGAGAATTGCATCTTGAATGAAAGCATGTCATTTGGAGAATTCCCACAAACTGCAGGAGTTATTACTGTATGTGAAAAATGAACATTTCTTTCCTGGAAGTTTCTTTCCTGGACCTGATGAACTCTCAAAAGTAAAGCGTTTTCGGAACACTTATGAAGTTCTTTTCATAAATAAATATCACAGTGCTATATGAATGTGGTCTTTCTTGGATCCTCAGAAGTTTCTATTGAATATTTTTATTGCTATTGTTATATGTATACCTTGCTCTAGAAACAGGCAGAATTCTTTGAATTTAAAATTCAAAATAAATGGACCCTTTTAAATTTTCTAAAACTGAAAATCTGGAGGTTACTTAACAATTTTTAGGAGATACTAGTGTATTTCCGCACATTCTCTGTCTTGGATATACATGCCTATGGATTCTGACAGCACTTGAAATGAGTGTATATCCATGTCTGGTTTTTTTGACTTCCTCTTCAAAGCTGATCTAGTCAGTGGTGACTGCTGCTTTTAGCAGCATTTGGCTCTATCTGAAATGAGTGGATGACAAACTAGGGGGCCTTCCCTGTTAATTTATTTGCTTTTTGTTTTTTGGTATGAATTAAAGAATATGTTCCTTATGTCAGGAATTCACAAGAACTTCCTTTATGTTGCCTTTACATGGAAGGCAGGCTTATGACACAAAGTCCAAAGTTCCAGCATTTTTGAGCTGCAAGGGAAAACAAATGTTTCTAATGGATAGTATCAAATACTCCTCAGAAAGTTGTGATCTTTGTTCCATTTGAACCAACAACCCTGTTGTCTCCTGTATTCCATTACTGAGGAGACTGTTAGCTTGGATTAGTCTCTCTGAAGGGAGTGAGGTAACTTTGTAAGGCCATGAGACAGATGTATGATTTGATTTAGGAAGGATGATGTGCCCCTGAGAAGATGCTTATTTGACACAGAGGTTGTATGTTGAGATGAGGAGTTCACATTCAGTTTTGTGCAGCCTATTTAAGGAGCTCATTAAAATGATTTTGCTTCATTGTATCTGTGATTTCATTGAAAGAATTAATTGTCTGAAAAGGGGAATTTTTACTGGAAAAAAAATGAAACTCTGTTTTCCGTATGTCACATCCTTTATAAACACTGCAGATTGGGCATTGAATACTTGGAGACAATAGTATGTGACTGAGAAGTACTTTGGGAATGCAAGGATTAGCATAGCAAATAATAATAATAAAAAAAAAGTAGAGTTTAGTACTTGTAAATGTACTTTCTTTGGGTTCTTCTGTATACATCCCTACCCCTTCCCTTGGCATGTGACCAAAAAGAGAAATAAATAAAGTTGTATGGAGCATCAAGTTAAGAAATTCTGCAGTTTATTACAGGTTTATGGATCATCACTAAATTGCTTGTCCTTTTGTTCTTAATTTAAAATTACTACTTTCTAAATTTCATTTGAGAATTATGGCAAAGCAAGTCTTACATTGAGAAGCTGAACTGCACTGTTGTCTCCACCTTTTGGTATAGAGACATTCTATACTGTTGTTTTGGACTGGCAGAAAAAAATTAGAGCGTTCAACTAAAATGTTCTCTATTTCCATCATAGAAAACAGCTTCTGTCCACAAATGCCTGATGCTTGTGTATAGAACTGTAGCAGACACTATATCAATATAGAAAAAAGCTTTGTACAAAGGATACAAAATCTGCATTGTTATCAGGTAAAAAATGGTGGTGGCAGCTCAAGAAGTGCAATTTTTTAGATGTTTTTTGTATTAATTTTCTTCTTTACAGGTAGTGAGATGGTGCTGAATTTTGACTGTGATGTATCTTTTAAATTAGTTTAAATATTGAAACAAAAGCTCCATGGTTCTGATGATTTGGAAATCCCAAGGGATGAAAGAGGAGGATCTTTAGCTACATTGGCTTATGTGACATAGCCAAATTACTGTGTATTATGAACTTGCTATTTAAGAACGTGTGTCTCCTAATATATTTGGTAAAGATTTGGATATTCGACCTATGCAAATGTAATATATGTAACTTAAACATTTTGCTTTTGAAGATCTTAAAAATGTGTTTTACTTCTTTTGGATATTTAGAATCTTGCCGAAGAAAAGCATTATGTTATAGCGCCTATTTCCAGTAGAATTATTGAGCTCAGCTTTTTCTGCACAAAAATTTTGAGGTCACAACAGGTTTCTTTCCAAAACTCAGGAACAGCAGTGTGCTGCAAAGAACCTTAAAATGCATTAGGTAATGTATGACTGTCTCCAAGCAGAAGAATTTGTTAACCTGAAGCTAATGTGGCAAATTAATTTTTGGTCATATCTTTTAAGAATCTGTTCAGCTATACTTGATTTATATGAACATTAACAAAAGATTTATGTTACAAAAAGTCAACCCACTTTTGAGTAAGATCAGCTTCATTTTGAACATCAAATACCTTGTTAAGAGACCGCTGTTTGACAGAACTGGCTTTTAAACTATGGAAATACTGAAGATACTGCTGTCTGCCTAGCTTGGGTTTGATCCTGTGCTCTGGTCTTGTACGTTGTGTTGTATCTGGCAAAACCATCATTGCAGTTTTGGACCCTAAATAAATCCTTCCTGGTTTATTTATGCAATACATTAAGTGGTTATGTATCCTTGTGCTTTAGGTACTTCTTACTTGTGAAAATGTAACCAGACGATGCTTTAGAAGATGAGAGCTTGTATCTTGCCTTGTTTTTAGTCTTGTTGGTCTATGAATAAGGTAGTTCCAGAGCTGTTCTTCTCCACTCCTACTGCTATACAAGTTTGCCAGCATAACATTGCTATCAAAACGATTACTCAGTCACCTTAATAAGTAGGAGTTCGACTTAAGCATGTGCTTAAGCTGCTGTGGCTGCAGGGGGTTATTTGTTATATCTAGAGTGTGCTCTTAGATTAATTGAATTAAATTCCAGATGCTGGTTCTTCGCTCGTGATGATGATCCCTGTGCCAGACTCAGGTTTGATCCAAGATTAATTTTGTAAAAAGAAACCCATTTAACCATATGTGGTCACTGCAACTGCAGACTTAGAGTGCTGTTGATGCCTTCTGTACTGCATTTGTTCCCCGCTATTATACTATTTTATATATATAATACCAACTGCAGGTTAGCCCTTAATTAGTGTGGTGGCTTTGATGAGAGCAGAGGTGAATTGGCTTAGGCAAGCAGAGGATTAGGACCACCCAGATTTATGACCACTTTGTTCTTTGCCATTGTCCTCCTGCCTTGCGGCAAATCTGGGAAGAGGCTTTCAGGAGAGAAGCTTACGCCAGAGTAAGGTTCCTTTTGTCTACAGGAGGCTTATGGTATGTTGAATGCTTCTTCAGGTAGTGATAATCGTTCATGCAATAAATCCATTCAGGAAGGAGCCCACAGCTCCCTTTGGGTGTGAGGCACAACTCTGCCATCAAAGAAGCTGACGTATGTGCTACTGAAATCGTGTTAGAGGCATATCAGTGTTATCTAAGCAAAGACTGTAGTGGGAAGAAATGGGGACATGGTTCAGTACTGTGGGCTCGATCTTGTGTGAGATGTGGAGAACTGACCAGAGCTCACCAAATTGCTGACTATGGTACCAACAGAAAGTAGTGACAGTAGCCATTAAGTGTCTATCTCAGATGCACTCTTGTCCTAAAGACAACTTTAAGAGAGAGCTAAAAGAAACTGAAGGCTATTTAATCCCTTAGATTGATTAATATAGGGGTAATTTAAGAGGAACAGCAACAGCCACCTCATAGTTGCTTTCTTTCATAGACAGTTCTTTCAGGATTATGGTTTCATGCAGGTGCAGGCTCCCATGTTATGGCACACATTATTATGACACACATTATATGGAGGTGGGACAGAGGCAAATCTAACTCTGGGAAGCGGGTGCAGGGGGAGACTATTTGCATGGAAACTCAGATGTGAGGTACTGATGAAATTGGGAAAGATATATCATTAATTGTTGCCACACCTAGCTTGCTGTGCAGCTGAGGAGCAATTGCCTTGATAATGCCTACTAGCTGTGGGGGTAGATGTGAGACAGTTGACTTCATTAGGAATACTGCCTATAAATGGAACAGAGTCCATCCGTGGTCTGCCTGCTAGGAGTTTGTCATGAAATGAAGGCAGAGATAATTGCCTCCATTTACTGCTGACTTGGAGAAGTGGGAGAATTAGACAAGAAGTCTGGGGTGTAAGGCTCCTTAGCATATTTGTATTATAGATGTGACTATTTTAATTTCATACTGAAGTTATTGGCAGCACCAATGAGATTTATGTTTTGCATTTTTCACTTGTCTAGCAACTAGTTTGTAGCTCTGACTACAAATAGTTTAGAAAGATAAAATAGAGGAAATTTTTTTTTTTCCTAAGCACTTCAAAAATCCACAATTGATGCAATACAGTTGAGTGGAAGAGAGACTGTACACCAGAACTGGAATTGCGATCTGAGCACAGAGCAGGATGAACTTCTATTGAAGAGTTTGTGAAAACTCACCAAGAAACCAGGCTAAACCTGCAGACACTGTATGCAGATAATCAGCATGTTTTTTAGGTGTGAGTGGCTGGTGGAGGTGAGCTGAATTTGCGTGGGTGTGGCAGAAAAGGCCACACTTTTGTTGATGGAGAAACCTCTAATTATCCCAATACAACCTTTGATGCAGGAAATGTTCAACATCAGTATTAGTTCACTGCTGGTCGAGTTTTCTGATAAATCTTATGGTCTGAGAGGAAAGTATCTTATAAAGAAGATGGAGAATTGTTTTGAGATTGCGAATTGTCACGTACAGCAAAGAAAAACTGCTGTTCTTCCCCAGGCCATGCAAGGAAAGAGTGGTCAGGTCTCAGTGGTGGGCTGAGAACCTGCTGTGGAGGTGCAGCGAGGCAAGGGACCCACGGCTGCTGTGTGCAAACATTTAAACATGGACTTTTGACACTGATCACTGAAGTAACTTGATATTTTGCAAGTTATATAAATAAACCTGTACTGCAGTTAAACAACATAATTTTAATCCACTCTTTTTTTTTGTATCCCAAACAGTGCTCATAAACCTTTTTGGGGTAAGCTTGCATTTCAAAGGCTTCTCTGATCCTGCTATTAATTGCTGTAGTGTTTTTGAACATACAGTATGCTGACTTATACCAGCTGAGAATATAGATCTGACTGTTTTAATTCTTACTAATTGTGATAGTTCCTCTCATGGTTTAGTGAACAAATTAAAATAATAGTGTATAAGAATCAGAAAACTACAGTTAGAGGAGCAATATTGCGATTCTCCAAAAGGCTGTTGTGAACTGGGAGTGGTTATTCTCTTGTTATTTAGGTATAACTAGCTATGTATGTGTTTGGTCAGTGCTTTAGCTCAATGAGCAACCTACAGTTGAAAAACTGTTCAATGTATTCAGCTAATGTGCACTCAATTCCTTGGGGGCCGTCCATAAATTATTCTTGAGCAGAAAAATACTTTTTGCTTCCCTAGTCCAACTGATTTGAATGTATTTTCTCAGTTTAATACTTTCTTATTTTGTCTTCAAAATTAAGCGTAATTTTTTTTTTAGCATGTACTTGAGTGGGTTTTTGTACCCTACGTTATCTGTATCAACATTGCAATTACTTAATCTTGTCAGGAAGTACTTACAGTTGTGGTCATGGCCTCATTCAGTGAGTAGCTGAACAAAAAACTGAATACTTGGATCTGCAGCAAATTGATGTTTAAATCATAGTGTAAAGCACATAGATAAACATTTAGTATTTAATCATCTGTTAAAATGAAATGCATTTTCAATTCTCAGTTGCTTCATATCAAAATGAAAAGGTAATAAATGTCAAGATTTGATTTCCCACCCCCATCCCTCTTATAAACTGTGTTGGTAGCATCAGTTTTCTAGTGGTGACATGTTTTTGGGAACAGTATGGTCACACTGGGCAGTTGAGCTAAAGCTGGGTTTGGACAGTTGGAGTTGATGCGGGGTTTCAAAGGTGCTGCCCTTTTCTGCACTGCTATTTCATGACTTTTTTTCCTCCTCCTTCCTCCACAGTTGGGAGGTAACATTTTAGAGGATATTTTAGGAATGATGGGATGATACTTGGGGCATAATCTTTTAGAACATGGCTCTGTTTGTGTTTTCCCTCTTTAGCAGTTAATCTAAGCTGAGGAAGGAAAGCAAGCTGCTTACTTACAATGTTTATTTATGTTGACCTTGTTTTGGTTGCGGTTGCAGTCATGGTTATTTCCTCCTTGGAGCTTTTAAATTTAGGAACCTGCGTTTCTAGTTCAGGAACACTTAAACGTTCCATGACCAGTTCCCTGAAAGCTACTAGTATTTTGTGCCCTAAGTATGCTTCCAGAAACAAGATCAGGCTTGTCTGCCCAGGTTTAAGCATGTAGTAGATTCCTTGATTACACGAAAACTATTGAACCTAGTGCTTGCTCACATGGTGCTCATCACAATAAGAGCCCTGTAACAAAGTGCCTAGAAGGTAGTTTAGGTACCATGCTCAAATGTAGCCTCAGTGTCTTATTGTATCTGTCTTTCTGACATGATTTTAATTTTCTATATTGCAGGACTTCTTTTAACTTTTGGTTGTGAATAAAAGACTAATAATAACTCTTTTGTTTTGTAGGTTAAAAGCTGAATGATCTGCAATTGATAATATCAATGTTGAGGATGGATGGGGAGGAAAATAAGAGAGATGATGTTGATGAGAATTTACAAGTTGAGTTGACAGAAGAATCCTCAAGAAATACATCAGGACAAAATGCTGGATGTAACTCTTCATCTCAGCAGAAAACAAGGCTTCTGTCAGATGAAGTGTTCAGGGACCTTGAAAAGAAAGGAAAAGAGAATGGCACAAACAAAAGAGCACTACCAGGGTCACCAAACCTGGATGTTGTTGAAGAAGACAAACCTGAAAATGTCTCCAGAAAAAGAAAGCAGAGTTCTTCAGAAGACATGAAAGATAGTGGAAGAAAATTACAAAAAGTTTTAGCTGGAGAAGCAGATAGTATGATAGCTGGAGCTGTAAAGAAGGAAGGAGTCACCAGTTGTCCTGGTAGTGACATATTTAATTCAGATATCCTGTGCCTACCTTACAATCTCAGATGTGCTGATGATGAATCCATTCACAAGGAAAATAAACATCCACAAGAGGTATCAGCTATTGTTCCTGATAAATTATCTTCAGAAGAAATCAGTGGTGTCTGTACAGTTGGAAACATAGACAAAGATCTTAAAGGGAAAATAAATGATCAGGGTTTACCTTCCTGCTCTGATATGGAAGAACAGAAACATTTAGGAAGCCTCTGTAAACCATCCAAAGAACAAACATGCCCTCATGGCAGTTGCATAGATGAATGTGGTTCAGTGCATATGCGTGTCAAGCGAGATCCTGAGAAATCCAAGATCTTTTGTTGTGAACTTTGTGGTTTTCAGAGTGCTGAAGAAAGTCTCCTGAAATCTCATTTCCTTGGCAAGACTCATCTTCGACGCCAAAATCTTGCTGCACGGGGAGGTTTTGTACAGATATTGACAAAAAAATCCTTTAAAAACCAACAGTCTACTGCAACCAAAGACAGGAAAGTCAGAGCAAAGCCTGGGACCAATAAATTAAGAACTGCTGATACAAAAGAATTAAGGGTTTGCACTACACTGAAAGGCTCAAAAGTAAGCTTGCCTAAACAAAATAATGGCAGTGAACTTGTTGAAATGATACCATCTTCAAATACTCCCACTGAAAAAACAGATGCTATGACAGAAGAAACATTGCTTTCTTCTGGTATACAAGGAAATGATGAAGTCCATACTGAAAAACTAGAAATAGCGGGACCATCAGAAAATATCTTGCAGAAAACAGAATTCCCTTTAACTACCAAAAAGCTACTGAACAGTTTACACAGGACAAGGAGATTTAATAGACTGAAACATAAAAGAAACATTTTCCTGTTAAGGTCTTCATTTGGACAGAGTAGGTCTTTTAGACTAAAAAGGCAGGTTAAAAGAAGGTACACCTTGTTGGGTAATAGTAAGAGAGACAAGTCTGAAACTCTGAGAGTACAAATACATCATATTTCCAGCACACAGCTTAAACCTGGTGATTCAAGCCCTATGTCACATACAGAATTAGAAACAGATGCTAAAAGTAATTGCAATGCTACTGCAGAAATTCAAGATCTTACTGAAGATAAGCCAAATACCCTTTCTTGTAGTGCTGCAGATGCTAAGGATTCTGATGTTAAACTTACTGGTGATCATGGTACTCTTCATACTTGTATGGATTGTGGTCATGTTTTTCAGAACCGAGGAAGTTTGGAAACTCATGTTGCGAAGCTTCATACAAAAAGGATCCAGTTTCATTGTCAGATGTGTAACTATTCCTCTGAAGTCAGGGAAGACATGAAGCAACACTGTCAGGATAGTAAACACCAGATGGGTGATTGTAGCTTTAATTGTCAACTCTGTTCATTTACAACCTTGAATTTGATCAACCTTCAAAACCATATGAGTGAAGTGCATAATATGTCCCATAGTTGTCCAACTTGCATTCTTTTTTTTCAATTGGAAGAAGAGCTGATAAATCATCAAAAAAATGAGAAACACAATGGTTCATTATTTCAGCAAGTTACTCCACTGAGTAACACTGATCAGACCTTGCAAGAGGTAACTTACGCTGACTCAGTATCAAACAATAGCCAAAGACTTGGAAGTGAAATGGAAGTATCAATGCAAGCAAAAACTCCAGATACTTCCTTCATAAGTCATAGAAATGAACTGAAGCATTCTGTTCTGAATAAAACCCAATTTCAATGTAAAAAGTGTTTTTATAAGACAAGATCTTCCACAGTTCTTACAAGGCACATAAAACTCCGACATGCACAAGAGTATCACTTCCTTTGCAAAGCATGTAATCTCTACTCGCTGAGTAAGGAAGGAATGGAGAAGCATATCAAAAGAAGCAAGCATCTCGAAAATGCCAGGAAGAACAACATTGGACTACGTTTTGAAGAATGTATTGTAAAGGTTTGTGTCGGTGTTGGGGGTATTAAACCAGTGGTGGATACTTCTGTTTCTGGGAGCGGAAATGCTCAGTTAGATAAAGAAATTATACATGTTTCATCCTCTTCTGTAGAAACTGTATCAAGAAATAAGGAAGTTGTTCCACTTGATCAAAGGATTAGTGAAAATGAATTGGTTTTAGCTAATGCACCCAAAAGAGGAAAACCCAAAGGCGCTATTTCTCGGACCTGTACCCACTGTGGTCTCTTGGCCTCCAGTGTTACAAATTTGACTGTTCACATCAGGCGAAAGCACAGTCATCAGTACAGCTATTTGTGTAAGGTTTGCAATTATTACACTGTAACCAAAGGAGATATGGAACGCCACTGTGCAACCAAAAAACACAAAAGTCGTGTTGAAATAGAAGGATGTGGAAAACAGAACTCGGAGATCATCGTTAGCCCTGAAGGAGGTAATTTTGAATCCATGATCAAGAAGGTTAACAGCCCCATGACTGCCTTGTATGACCATGCTGAGGATGGTGGCCAGTCACCAGATTTGGAAAGTTCTGTCTTAGACAATCAGGAATTGGAGCGAGGAGATACTGAGCTAAAAGTTATAAATGCGAATAGGCTGCCAGATTTGCAGCCTACTATTGATCCACTAAATATAAACCAATGTGTTCCTCTGGAACCAGTGAGGGTTGCTCAAGACGGTGACCCAAGATTCCAGCGAAGAGCAGTGGGTGCAAATGACAACAAGTGTTTACACTGCAGCTTCATTGCTCATTCTGCTGCTTCTTTAGAGCTGCATGTGAAGCGAAAACATACAAAACAATTTGAATACTACTGCATGGCTTGTGACTACTATGCTGTTACTCGCAGAGAGATGATTAGGCATGCAGCAACAGAGAAACATAAAATTAGAAGAGAATCATATGTTTATTCTTCTTCTGGGGAGGAAGCAAATACAGCAAATATTGCTGAAGAAGGCACTGCTTTGCCTCAAGAGGAGCACCATCACAATGCAGGAGAATCAAAAACTGTTTCAGTTGAAACAGAATGTGCCAATGATGCAGCACAAGGTGATCATATGAGTAAAACCTTAACTGAGTGTACTGTCTTAGATGAAAATGCATCTCCAGGAACCCCTAAAGATGTCAGTTCCCAAAATGCAGTAGGAGATGCACTTGATGAGGAGTCAAAAAGTGGAGGAGAAAACCTTTTTGGTGAAGGATTCCAGCAAATTACTCAGAAAGATGAAGTTGCTGCACTTCCCAGTGAAGTATCAGTTCAAGAAACAGGTCCTTGTGAGGTGCAAAAAAGGAAGCATGGCCAGGAGCTGCTTAACTCAGATGATGATTGCACTGCAGAAAATCAAAATAGATCAGGCAACACAAACTTGAATCCAGGAAAAGGCGAGGAAAGCTTGGAAGAAAATAGTGAAAACCCTGAAGTAGAGTGTAGAAACAAAGACAGTCTCAAAATAAAATCACTGAAGAAAAATAACCCACTTACGCTAAGTCTTCCAGAAACAAGTAGTGCAGTAGAGCAATCAAATTTTGCTGGAAACATTGGAGAAATGGTACAAAATATACATAGTTTAGATGGTGACAGAAGTTTCAGAGAGAATCCTACTGGGGAGGAGGAAGAAGCCCTTATGGAAGCACAACATGAAGCTGAAGTAACTATAAATAACAATGTTTGGGAGGCAGATGGCTCAACAGCTGAGGGCATGCAAGAAAGTAGTAATGAGGCTTTAGGAACAATTATCAGCGGTGATGATAAAGGAAAGGCAACACAAAATTTTGGCAAGTTTGATTCTTCTATAGTGAGGTTAAAAAGTCATCAGGATGGGGAGGCCACTGACCAGTCTGCAGAAGGACAGATGCTGGGTGCAGTGAAAGCTAATGAGCTCACCGTGAAAGCAGACACTTCACCAAGTGGTGGGAAAAAGAAGAAGTCAGAAGGAATTTCCCTTGGGGAATCGACACGTATTCGCTGCGATGACTGTGGTTTTCTAGCAGATGGTTTGAGCGGACTAAATGTTCACATAGCCATGAAACATCCTTCAAAAGAAAAACATTTTCATTGCTTACTCTGTGGAAAATCATTTTACACAGAGAGCAACCTTCACCAGCACTTGGCCAGCGCTGGGCACATGCGAAACGAGCAGGCAAGTGTGGAGGAGCTGCCTGAAGGAGGCGCAACCTTTAAGTGTCTGAAGTGCACGGAGCCCTTCGATTCGGAGCAGAGCTTGTTTCTCCACATCAAAGAGCAACATGAAGAGCTGCTGCGAGAAGTGAATAAATACATTGTGGAAGACACTGAGCAAATAAACAGGGAGAGGGAAGAGAACCAAGGCAATGTTTGCAAGTACTGTGGGAAGATGTGTAGAAGTAGCAATTCCATGGCCTTCCTAGCTCACATCCGTACCCATACAGGTATGGAATACTCTCTTTGCAAGTGGTCTCTTTCAAAGAGAGTCAATTATACCATTGTTCTTTTTCTGCTTGTTAATCTCTTTAACATTTCTTATGAACTGGCATTCGTATTGCCTGATGAGCCCCTGATGAAATTCAAAATTACCCAAAAAGGTATGAAAATACAGTAATCAAAGGGCAGAAAATGTAAGAACATTTTAAGCACAGTCATCCTTCTGCTTTTTGTTTCATATAGAGAGATTTTCTTCCTTTTTAATCGAAATTGTAACCATTGATTGGTTCTTAAATTTATATAATGATGCGGTGATGGTTTGAGAGAACAGTTAGTTGGTCTTTCTAATTTTCTCTTCCCTGCACTTTTTTCATATCCAAATTGTTTATTTAATTTCAGTTCAGTGAAACTTTCAGCATTACATAATGTTTCAGGATAGACATTTAATATTACATCATTCCTAAATAAATACCAATAAGAAGCAACAAGAGGTTTTTGTAGAAATGAGTTATAGGGATTGGAATTGGTCAGCCTTTTTGGAAGGTAGTGTGCAGTGCTGATGGGATGTACAGGGATATAGCATCTGATTTAATTTCTGTGCTGATCACACTTTCAATTCATTTTTATGTTTAATTTTAAGTGGAAAATTTAAAAACATTTCTGTAGAAAAATGCATAAGCTGCAGTTCTAAATTTATGTAAAAATTCACTGCGATGTTTCTATAAACCTGCCATACATTCTTTATTTTAAATAGACAGCTTTTCTAAATCACTGAGCTCTGCTTAGACAAGTGGTGTCTCCATGGTTGAATTTATGAGTGGATTTGAATAATAAATTCACATTTCAATGAACATATTTTCATTAAAACTGTAAGGTTTATTTTACTGTACTTTTAAATAATGGCTTATTATGGAAGCTATAGTTTAAATTCATGCAGTATTTGAAACTTAGTGCATGGTTACAAGGAAGAGAACAAAAAGGTAAGAGAAAAGAAACATAAAAGAATGGTAATTCCTGACATAATCCTAAAATAGTTTTGTAAGGTTTTTTAATGAAAAGGCAAGGGCATGACTGGACAACAAATCCTTAAATTAATATTGGGGAACATGGACATTGTATTTCAAACCTTTCGAAGTATTTTACTATAACTGCAGTATTCATGTATACCAATAACTCACATACTTAATACTTTCAGCATTACTTCTGTCCTGTCAATAACGTAGTTATCTGTATTGCTTCAGCTAATATCCAACTTTGAATGCAGTGTTAAGTCTTTACGAGGATGCTCGTGTTCACATGGTCAGAACAGCTGTATAAGCCCTTAATATGCCCTCTTACGGCAGATAAAACGAATAAAACTAAGGGGGAGGATGCTAATGGAGCTCTCTTTAGAATTCTTTATGCAACTGTCTGGTCAAGACATGTTGCTTATAATTGATGTGTCCATTACTTGAATTCTCTTGTAATTATAGTCAATAAGTCTTGTAAATGTGTTAAAGCTCACTAAAAGCATACAAATTCAAGAACAGAGTAAGGCTAATAATTTAAAATAATCAATGTAGGCATTTCAGCACTTAATTTCCCTTGTGTGTTGATAGCTGATCATTCTTAATCCATTAAGATTTATTTAGTCGTTTACAATGCAAAATAGGTTTGCACTGGTCACTTGTGCCATTTGAAAATGTCCACCAGGTTAAGTGCAGAATGTAGTCCATTAGTCTTCCTTGACTGTATGTATTAATTGCATTTAAAATCAAGTTAATGTGGATGTGAAAGTGAGGTAACTATCAATATATGACAAAGCAACCCTACTTACATAAGTTACATCATTGATTGTAACATTAAGTAAAAGTTAGTGTACTTTTTAACATCTTGTGTGTAGGACTTATCACGGAGTATACTTTTATTGTGCTTTTGGATAGCACTAAATATGCAAAGCAGTAAAAGAATATGTTTAATTTTGCAAGTCACTTTTTGGTGGTGCGTGCAGAGGTATAGAAGGGTTACGGAGTGGAATTTTATCTGCCCTCTTTCTCACTGTACCCTTAAATGAAATGCTTTTCTTATTCTTTGCTTATTCACGTAAATAGTAATGTGGAGATTTTTATTAATAGTTAATGGGAAGAAGTCTTTCTCTTCCAATACGTATTTTCATATTTGTGGTTTTCTTTGTGTCTTATAGAACCTTTTCTTCCAATCTGTATCACAATGGATACAGTTTAATAAGAAGCAAATATTTTTAGGTTATTGGGAGTGGTGGCAGAGGGAAATGACCTACTCCACTGACTGTATATACACTGGCTTGTAACATTGGTGAGGCAAATGACAGTATTTCCAGTTTCTAATCTGTTCGACAGTAACAACAGGTACATAATAGGAGCATGGCTGCACATTTTCCCGTTTATTTTTCTGATTATGTTCTTTTAAAAAGATCTTTCTTCAGGATCTGGATGTGTATAAATATGTTTATATGTATGTGTATGTGTGTGTAGCCATACCCAACTCCTTGTCTTTTTTTTTAATTGAGTAATTAGTGATAGTTTGGGTTGGTGGGGGAAAGGGAACGGAAAGTTTTAGAAAGATACAACTAATGATTTTCATTAATAGAAAAATAATGTTTCAAAATACCATTTAATAATGTAGGAGATTTTCACATTGCAAATGAAAGGAAAGCTTTGTTAGAGAGGACATAACAAATAAGTCCATCACATGCTGACAAGTGAAAATGAAGAAGTGTAAAGAAGAATAAAAGGAGTAGTAGAGGTGGAAGACTTTGTAGTTTGCAATTGATGGAGGTCCCATAAACTTAATTAACAATCAACAT
This sequence comes from Myiotriccus ornatus, assembly GCA_036023395.1. NCBI lineage: Eukaryota > Metazoa > Chordata > Aves > Passeriformes > Tyrannidae > Myiotriccus > Myiotriccus ornatus. The sequence goes on along the minus strand of JAYRBT010000082.1, from coordinate 93,605,265 downwards.
CTGAGGAAAAATCACCTGCAACCACATCATCTTTCTTTCTTTTCTTGTCAGATTTCTCTGTTAATGTCAGTTTTGCCCAATGTAAATGTGGTATTTTACTCCCCATGTCCTAAACATAGGAGGAAATGGTATAGTGATATTTCATGTGGCTCTGCCCACTTTGTATTGGGCCTGAGTTAGGAACACAGCTATGCCTGCAGGTGCAAAGATGTTGCCTTTGGCTGGCTTAAAGCTGAGGCAGTGAATTCTTTCTTACAGCTTTGGGTCTATATTGTCCTAATGTAAAGTAAGGACTATGAACTTAAGTCTTTTTTTATAAAACAGTAGCATGGTTTGTGTCTACCTGACCAGAAATCTTAAATTTAGTTTTATTTTCAATTTGGTGTGGTGGTGGTGTTTTTTTGTTTTTAGTTTTTTGTTGTGTTTTTGTTTGGGTTTCTTTGTTGGTTTTTGATTGGTTTGGTTTTCTCCCAATTCTCTTGTTAAGAGCCTTATTGTTTACTGCTCCCATCAGAAGATGTACACTTGTTATCCATGCCATAACATGTGGGTAAAGTAATCCTGGTTTTGTTTGGTTTTGATTTTTTTTAAAGTAATTTGGTTGAAAGGATGCTATATTGGAAGTATTTTTCTCATTTTTCTGAGAACTAAAAGCTGTGTGAATCTAATATATTACATTTAACACAGCATAAGAGAACTGTTAAAGTTTGTGATAAGTATGGCTAAGAAATGGTTTATTGCTTTGACATTGTTTCAGATAGCTTTATGGGAAATACAGATCTTATTTTTTTACTTTAACTCTTAGTCTACTGTCTTCATTTTTAGTATGAAATTTTGGGTTACTCCATTCAAGAACATACTGGAACAAATTTGGCACCAGCAACCTAAAAGGGAGATACACTGCTTTTGTTGTAGGTGATAAGTACTGACGAGCCCTCCAGCACTTGAATTTTCTTGGAGTTTAAATGGAGATGTTAACAGATATTCAGCTCTGGATCTGAGGAGAAAAAAAAAAATCGAAAACCTTCAAGGCCTCAGTGGTTTTTGGATGAGAGCAGTCAACAGAATAATACATTTCTGTATTGTCAGCACGCTGTAGCCACAATTGGTCTGAACTCAAGTTCTACACAAAGGAGTCATGTAAATGGAAAACAGCAAAGGTCTTGTATGGAAGCCCTGTGGGACACCTGCAGTAACAGAATGAGGAACAAATTTACAATTTAATCAGCAGGAGAGAAACTAAGGGAACGTAGGATTGAATCCACATGGTATTTGAATTCTGTGAGAAAAAGAGCAGTATAAACACCAACAGATTTAAATAAATCCTCTCCAACTGTGGTCTTGATGTTATTAATTGTACAATTAAAGATCATAAGTTTAAACGTCAACTTTTAATATTCTTTTAATGCAAAGATAGGTTTTCTTTATTTGCATGGGTATCTTTGTAGAATGCAGTGTTGATTTGAAATGTCACCAAATTAATGATTAATTTAGTTTTATCAGGATCATTTAAATAAACTGGGTTTTTTCAGAGTGATGGATAGAATGTGATTGCTGTGAGCTGCAGTCTGAACCTGCTTTTGACATTTAAACATATAAAGCTGACTAGATATAACCATTGAGGTGCTAAATATATTTTACATCTACTTCCAACAGTAGAAATGGAAGAATTAAGAGATCTGGCTTCATTGTCATTGAACTGTGAAATATTCAACCTTGTCTGCCAGTGCTTAGTACTGTTGACTTTTTTATTTCAGTTAGAAGATTAAAATTAAATGCTTCATTTTTCGTTAGCTTTTGGGAATTAAATTGAAATTTAAGACTCTAGAAATTTTAACTAAGATCCTCAATTTCACCAGTGCATTCTTGGAGGATGTTCTGTTTTCAAGGGCAAAGCAAAAAGGTTCATTGATCAAGTATGATATAGTGCAACATTTTCCTTATCAGAACTCTTTATGTATATTTATTAAAGATCATATATTTCACATTATGCTTAACTTATTGGAAGAAATACTTCACAAAACATATACTAAACATAATATGAAGTCTCTGTGACCATATTGTACTTACTTTTAACTGCAATTCTATGATTTTGATTTATTGATTTAAGGATTTAGTGGTCAGAAAATTGTAAAGTGCTACTAGAATGGTGTTGTTGCGTAATAACATGGGGACTGACGTGTGCCCAATTTAACTATGTCAGTAAAAAAACAGTTTTTCCATCTTGAGAGAGGATCACTGCTAATTAAGATAGACAAATAATTTGGGGTTTTTTGTGAACAGATGTGATACGAGAAATAGTCTGATACTTCTTCCTTGGAGAAATAATTTCAGAGTTCTTTGGTCTGCAGTGGATATTTAATATTAAAGTTTGTTCTTGAAATAAATAATAGCCAAAATGTCAATACTTCTGGTTTGCAGAATAATCATAAATTCTTGACCATAAAACAGTCATAAAGGCATAATATTTTATCCACTGTATATTCATACATTGCATGCCATTACAATAGCTAGGTGATGAATCATTTTCTGTGTGTGACAGAACAAATCTG
>JAYRBT010000082.1:93596495-93602585 GCA_036023395.1 Myiotriccus ornatus | reverse complement strand
AAAAAATCCAATGCGCAGGCTGGAAGGTGTAAAGACCTTCCCCGGTTCTTCGTTCGCGAAGACTGGCCATTACATTACCTTACTAAATATTGTCCTCATTTAATGTATTTTGTGGGGTTTTTTAATGATAAGAAAAAGAACAAATTAAAAGTTAAGAGGATATTTTCTGTGTTGTTGAACTTTAGGAAACTTCAGTGAGTAGTTTATAGTGTATACTGTCTGTGTCCTGGGAGTTATAAATTTATGTACAAGATACTTTTTTTATTAGGCAAAAATCTCAAACAGGTTAAATGTGGGATAGGCTTTTTAAAAGGTTATTTTTTCTCAGGATTTTTTATTTCTTTAACTGTGGGTGATATTTTATTCTAATTCAACTCATATCTTATGCTAAATTTTACTTAGGATCAAAGCCATTCAAGTGCAAGATATGCCACTTTGCAACAGCTCAGCTCGGAGATGCCAGAAACCATGTCAAGAGGCACCTTGGGATGAGGGAATACAAGTGTCATGTCTGTGGGTGAGTAAATTGAAACAGTCTCCACCATGGTTAACCAGGAGAAGAGCGCAGGATATGCATTGTTTCAGAATTGAAAACTGTGATGTGAGCAAGAGTGGCTAAAATTATGCATGCATATCCTCCTTTCCATTGTTATGGTAAATTCCTTAAATACAGTTATGACATTCTTTTCCCACTTCTAATCCTGCACTGAAGATGAGCAATTTTATGGGCTACAAGGTCAATTTGAACCTGTAATCTGTAAATTGACTAAATTATAGGATGTTCATTCACATTGCCAGGGAGAACTGTAAATTCCATTTAAAGACATAAAAAATATATAATGTAGACTTTACTGTGTGGGGTTTTTTCTTTTGCTATACTGTTATAATTTTAGTACCATTAACAGATTTCTGGACTCCATTAGGGTGTTCATTCTTTACAAAAACAAAACAGAAGACAGGTTTTTCAAACAAACGGATCTAAAATATTGCAGGCATAAGACTTTTAAAATAAATTGAAGTCTTTTATGTGTGCTTGTGTTCCTGTTTGTTACCCAAAAAATCTTGTTTTTCTTTTTACAATCGTTATTTCCTCGGAAGGATCGTTCATAATGTTTAATTGTCCTTCAAATGTGTTGCATTTAATAGGAGGCATTGAGACTCCTTAATGCAAAACTAATTAATTTAGCAGAAATGTTTAAAAGGTTTTAAAATGCCATGGCATATATGGTACATCATAGGACATTCAAAGTTGGATTTTAATACCCTAGTTCTGATTAAAAATATATTTTAATGTTATTATGCTGAAGAAATTAACTAATATATGCATCAAATAAAATATTTTACTCAAACCTATGTAATCTACTATAGCAGTCTTATGGCTAATGTGTAGAGGAGCACAGGTTCAATTAAATGATGCAGTGCACACATGAATGGTGTGGTGTGATGTTGGAGATAATATTCAGCAAGAGAGGTTTTTTAGCCTTAGTGTACCAATCTACTGCAGGACAAAGTGAGTTATACACTTTATAGGACAAGTGTATCTTCAGCTGAAGATGCAGCTGAGTGATTTTCACTGATTCATCTCTCTGTTTTTCAAATAATTTTGCATGCAGCATTATGAGATACTTTGGATGGGTTTACTCACTTAAGAAAATTAATTGCTGACTTCTTGAAGCAAGAAATAAAAATGTATAAGCCCAGTTCTTAAGTCCACTGTATATCCATAGTAGAATCACTTGTGCTACTCCTTATTTTGCAGCGTGGGTGAAAGCAACATGGTAGGCTAGTTTATTTTGTTTTAAAAATATTTATTTACTATCTCTGCTATAGGAATTGCCAAAAATTTGACATAGAAGATATTTAAAAACTGCAGATCCTCAGCAGTACTAAGTCTAAGCTCTGTTCTTTAGAAGTTGTCCACAAACTTGACATTGGTTCTTTATTCAATCCTCTTTTAACTTAAACTGAAAAATCATCATGTTAGTTAACTATTCATTGTGAGAGAAAAAGTAAAATAAATCTCAAATTAGCTAATACGGTATCGTTTTTTAAAAAAGAGAATTAAAATTATTAGGATTTGGTACAGTGCCATTCTATCACTTCAGGATTGACATGTCTGACAGAACCTGTCTCAGAAATTATACAACTCTCAGTTGTGATTCACAATGGTTATGCAAGAGAGATTAAAACATGTATGAATGATTTAAACTTTGGATTGGAATGTTAGTCACTTTCCTAAGCTGACTGCTTACTGTATGTTGCTGACATGTCATACCTGGTAGCCAAGCAGGTACTCGTTTTCCATTTTTTGTGTGTTGCTGTATTGCTAATTTTCATCAACAACATGAAGCTGTGCTGTTTAGGTATGGCAAAACAATCGGCTGAAGAGACATACACCACAATACCCTGGGCTCACAAAAATCTGTTTTATGTCTGTCTTTAAATAATCATTACATTTCACTTAATGTGCACCAAAATCTGTTTTAACAACTATACACTAACACTGTTTTATTTAGAAAATACATTCTTGTGCTGTAGCTAACAGTCCTGAAGAATTGAGCAGGATTTGAAGGAGTAATGACCAGAGCAGTTTGAACCGTAGTCCGTATAATGAATATGCCATCTCTATATGTGGCAGAGGAGAAAAAAAGTGTTAATAGCCTGTGTTGTATTTCTGCTCTTTTAATTGAAAGGATTGGGTAGTCTGTTGGTTAAAAAAATAAAGTAACAACATAAAAAAAAATAAAATAGCTAGGATTGGCTATCGGATTAGTGGCACTATAGAGCATTGGTACATTAACGCCACTGACAATGTCAATTCATTATCATTGATGGCTAAATAATCTTAGAAATGCTCAGTGGACCTATTAGTTCCTGAACATAAGCAGCTCATGCTGCATTTCTTCATTAGCTTTAATTGCTATAAATTTTACCTTTTTAAAAATCATGCTTTAAAAGGTGAAGTGATCTTTCAGGAACATTAACTCTGTAATTTTGTCACAAACAGAAGGTCCTGCACTATGTTTTCTTTTCTACAGTAGTTAATATTCTATCCTCTGACTTTTAGATTCATAGTAATAAGCCCTCTGCTAGTTGCGAGGATAAATTATGTTTCAATGCAATTTTTGTGTTTTGAATCTGCTTGGGCACTTTTTAAAGGTGAAATGTCAGTGCAACATCATGGTGTAGTGTGGTCTCAAAATACCACTTTTTAAGAAGACAGATTATTTGGAATTTTTGTCTTACGAAAAAAGGCAAAAAACTGTATTTTTTGTGTTGTTTTAGGAAGGGTTTTCTGTGTCCCAGTTTTCCAAATGCTCTTCAGATTTACATGGTACAAAGTACACAATATATAATTCATTTAGTTGTTGAAAAAGGCAGTAATTTTGCTGTGTGTTTTTTTTTTTTAATTGAAGTTCGGGGTTTGTTTTTCTTCAGCTGCACAGAGAAACTACATGACACAGAAATTGGACACTACTAATATTTTAACATTTGGAATAAACCGTCTGCTACTCCTTTCCTTATTGTAGATGTGTGTTAATTGTTTTCTTTTCCATATCCATGGCTGTAAAATATATCTCATTATTTCAGGAGTGGTGTCTGTTTTTTGTGGGTAGCAAAATGCTGCATGTTTGAATTGAATTTTTGAAAGTCTGGCTCTAAAATTGGCTGCTAACCTAGGTTAGATGAGAAAATCTTGGTTGCCCAGCATTTAAAATTTTTGTTTCATTTGCCTGGTGAAATGCAGTGAAAAGGCTTATCTTGCACTTTTCAAATTTTATGCCTTAGGTAGAACATGAAAAATGCATTGTCCTGCAATTGAGATTTTGAACAGAATTTATAGGCAATGTTTGATTTAAAAATGTGTCTACAATTCCTTTGCTTTTTTCTTGCCTTTACTTTCAGAAAAAGAATTTTTGGGGATGTAGTTTTATCTTTCAAGTAAGATGAGCTGCTTCTTTCTTTTGTTTTTTTTTCTCCTTTATGACTTCTTAAAAATCGACTGAGGAAGATGGGTGTAAGGTAGGTTGGTATTTTTAGGAAATTTTTCAGTATTTAAAACATGCATATAAACATTTTTTGCTACCTTCCTACAAATTGAAAAGGCATTTGTAGCAATGTCTTTATTATGTTTATTACACATTTAGTATTTCATATATAGCAGTCAAGTGTTTTAAGAACAAAAGTAAGTATTATAGGCACAAAGGAATGTGGAGGGGCGTGGAAAAGGCTGGATTTTTTTTGTGTTTTGCTGCAGTAGTTCTTTCGTGTAGTTTTTTGTTGTTGGGGGGGGTTTGCTTTGTTTTGGTCTTTTGGTGGATGGAGGTGTTAATCTTTTTTTACATTATGCTCCTTAGTTCTCAATTTACTTTGAAACTCCTTTTTGCAATTAATTCTCAAAACGTCATATGATGTTCTGCTAAATAAGTGTTTTGCTAAATTCTGTTATTTTTTAAAGCCCTGTATAAATAAGCTTTGAAGACAGTTATAGTGTCCCAAGCATGGAAATCACTTCTCTTCTTCTGCTGTTGTTAAGAGTAGTTTAGAGATTTGTATAAAGTTTAGTATTTTAGTGCACTGGTTGCTTTGACAATATCTGAAGAAAAATACCCTATACTGAGCACAGTGGCTAATAGATCTTTTTTCTTTATAGATAAGGATGTGCTTTGATCAGCTGCACTAAAAAAATTTGGCTGTACTCTTGTGTGCTATGTTCTAAAAAATCTTCTAGATTTTCAGATTTTTTAACTGATTATTATTAATTGCAGGTTACTTTTAGTGAAAGCTTGCTTTTAAGATTGCTTTTAACCAGCAAAAAAGACTTATTCATAAATTTATTGGTGGGAACAGGAAAAACATTATATTTTCAAGGATGCCTTAATGTACTGTAATGTAAATTAATTATTTATATTTGTGCAGTTTGGGAAATCTTAAATAGAAAGTTGCTACTCCAGTAAAACTATTTTTGTGTAGTATTACCTAGTTTTTTGTGCATTAGAAGGGATCTCTGTGTAGATGATTATAATGTCACTTTCTGACCTTTGCAGCTTGAGTAATTGTAAATCATTGCTTCATAACGTGTCAGAGAATGTCTGTACTAGGGAATTAAATGGCAGAATATAATAGACCAAATTATTGCCTGTCATGTTTTCAACAACACAGTTAGTATTTGAGTTACACTTAATCATTACGTGCATTAGCAACTTCATTGGAATCCAGCTTCAGGCTGAGCATGAAATACATTACATTATTTAAACCTCTAATGGTAGAAGTCATTTATTTGTGTTGAAGTGTACAACATGCAGAGTTTCATAAAGCAAGGAACACTTGAGAGCTTAATTTATCCAAATCAAAGTCTAAATGCAGATAAACACAAGTGGCAAAAATTAGTAATTTTTATAGTCTGGAAATATTTAAAAATATATGGTTGTGGGTAATTGTAGGCAGCAGGAATAAATTAAAATCACTATTTTTAGTCAGTGCTGAGAATTAAAAGTGTTTTATACCTAAATAATCAAATGCATCATGAAATTGCATTTTTGAATGAACAATTAATTACACACATCATATCTACAGATGTGTCCAAACAAAAAATATATATTTGGTGCAGCTATTTAGATCAGAGATAATTGTATGTGAAGTGGCTGTTCCAGATCCAGCTATTCTTAGTTTCTCTATCTGCATTTTACCACTTGGTCCTATCATATACTTGTGTCTACATTTACTTTAGTAAAGAAAAATGGGGTGACCCTACATAACAGCTTTCCAAACTTGCATATGCTTAAAAAAAATTAATAAGAAAACATCAGGAAAATACATGGAGTTAAGTAACAGATGTGTTATATTATCTTGCCAATTTTTGTTAACTTATCTATCATTTTATTAGATTTGCAAACCTGACTTCAGTATGAGACTATGAGTCTTTCCTTTTGCTATTTAAGAAAACTACTTGAAGTGGAAGCAATTTCCTTTTATTCAGAAAAGCTCCCAGCATCTTTAAACAACTGGTATGGATTCCAGGGCGTGTTGTGCAAGACTCTCCTGGCCTGGAAGTCTGCCATGGAGTTGGCTAGTGTTAAAGCAAATGAC
>JAYRBT010000082.1:93498995-93591495 GCA_036023395.1 Myiotriccus ornatus | reverse complement strand
GATCAGGTTTTATTGGGCTTCGTTTGTTGAGAAGCCTGTACACACAGTAGTATAAAAGATGAATAGAATCTCGTGCAAGCGACCTCGCCGCAGTGGCTCAGCACATTATTGTTCCAGCTTGTTGAGCCTTATAGAGCGGGAAGGGGATCGAGGAAGGGATTTGAATAACACTGCAGTTCAGAAAGAGATTCATAATTTTAGTATAATCAGCATGTTGGTCTGCCTTGTAGTGACAGGTTGAGTTTATTTCCGAGAGACTGTTCTGTGAAATAGGCCATTAAAACTAGAAAACCCTATATAGGGAATGGCTGTGTAGTTTCCTTAAGACTTGTGGTCCTATATCTGTCCAGCCTCCTCTTTTTTGGATGGTGTCTGGATACTGTGGGTGCAGTAATTGTCACATGTTAATCCAGTGATATTTAATCGATCAAACCCAGATTTTATGGATGCCTGTATTACGCATAAAAATGAAAGTTAAGTGGTTGTAGCATGGCACAAACTTGTCTTTTAGAGTTATGTAGAAAAAGCAGATGTTTTTAAAATGCCAGTAAAACTGCAGAATGCTTTGGCAGTATTTTGGTTTCATGAAAGAACATGGTGCAATTGACTTGGGTAGCACCAGGTTTTCACCCTCCGAATTTATGATGGTCTGTAGAAGATAAAGGCAATTTTAAATGTTGTTACTGTCTATACACAGTTATTTTCTTCAGCGGGTTTTGAGAATTTGTGAGAAATGGTCAATTGTTTGACATTCAATGTTGTTTGTTCAGCAGCCTCTTGTATTTCAGGCATATCTTTTAATATTGAACCTTAACAAGAAGGCCACTATTTCCCACATAGTGCTACACAGACTGGATGAACTGTCATATCATGTATTGATTCCATAACCAGTTATCTCATTGAGATGTCTTTTATAAAATCTGCTGATAGTGATTTGGGAGAAGGGAGGGGGAAAAAATGAAAGAAAAAGCTGTTCTGCCTAGTAGTACTGAAATACTGGGAAACCTTCATGTCTGTGCAGAGCTGCAGTTATTTATCATTCCTCTATCTTAAACATATACCTGGAATTGACTGATTTGGTAATTTTGTTTGGCGCTTTTGATAGGTTTTTTGGGTTGTTTTTTATTTAATTTTTTTTTAAAAGAATACATTGAGTAGTAGCATATATTACAAGAGATTTTGAATTTATATCACCAACAGATTCAGAATATGTTTTATCAACGCAGGGTTGAATCCAGCAATCAATGCATTTGATTTTACTCTAATTATGAAAACCTTCAGGTCTTGATGTACCAGCTGTTTCAGGAGAGCTGGAAGAAGAGTTGTACTGATCAGTAATTGAGTAAGCTTCCCTAATAGTTAGGGGTGGAAGACCAATTTTTTCTATTTTGTTTATTTCTTCTTTTCTTTTTTCCCAACTTTTGATGACAATATGTGGTTGTTTTATGCCTTGAACTATGAGTATATTTTGTCCATTTTGAGACTTAATGGCAATGGTTAAAGCCGTTACTACCCCATCTGCTCACTACCCTTTCTTCCTGGTGGGGATGGGTCTTAGAAATTCCTCTCCATTTGGTGGACAAAATAGTTTCATCAATGAGAGCCCATCCCTGCAAAGAGTTTAATCTGTCTGAATTTGCTGAGTAGAAGTTTTACTGTTTATACCTTAACTAATTAATTTCATTAATGGGCTGTTATAAGTGACTTGCCAAGATGTTTTTTCCCATTTAAAATTGTTTAGTTACATTTCACTTTGTTAGACAGTGATTTGTAATTTTTTTTTTTTGGAATTATTGAATGCTGCTGATCATCTCAGGACACAAAGCTTAAATAATGGATTTTTTTGAGAACAGTTGATTTTCACACCTGGCATTGCTAGTCTCTTAATGAATATATTAGAGCAGATTTTTAAATGTACTTGTGAAATTTCAGGCACAGTTGAGGAGACCTTAACATCCTTCTGACTTCAGAGATCTGCTGAGTTGTTCTGCGTAATAATTTTTGCTTAATACTTTGATGGCCTCCTCTGAGCTGTAGAGGCTGAGTTATGTAGGGGTTAATCATGGCATAAGGAATTTATAGGGACTCTCCCATTTTTTAGGGCATACTCTATATATGTGACTGTGTGTATGTACTTTCTGTGTTGTTATTTGAATGCTATCAGTATCCTTCACTTCTTTTCCTAGCTGTATTTGACCCCTTTTTCAAGAAACAGTTCCAAAAGCAACTCATAAAATTTAAAATTTAGACCATTATGCTTCCCATTTTCCTGGATTGCCCTTCTAGTGATTAAATATTGTACCTTATTCTGATGGGCTATTTTTGCTCAAGAAAGACATTAAATCCTGAGAAATCTCCTGTGTCTGTTTTAGCATCTGAATGCAACAGAAAACATGTTTCTGCTGCATTTATGCATAACGTGAACTGAGTGCCTTAGGACACCTGAAGTGCTTGAAGAGACTCGGATGTTGCTTTTGAAGGGCCAAAATGCCTGAGGACAGAGGGGAAAGTGTGCTGATAGTATCCCCTATGAGTCCTCTCATAATAGCAATTAAATTGGCCAAAAACTACATTAAGAGTGTGACAACAGTGTCTTGCTGTGACTGGTCTTGCCTTTCCCCATTCAATAATTTTATCTGTATCTTTACATCTGATGCCATATCTGAATACCTTCAGCTTGGGACTACTGTCCTTTGGCACTGGGCTACTAGTAGTGTCTTTGAGAACATACCATTAGCAATGATGTTATTGCAACCATGATGATGGGTCTTGGAGATACAAGGAAGTGATGCTTGTTGATGAAACTATCTCTGGAAGAAGTAGACATACGAAATCCCACTCAGTCCCTTTCCTTGAGCCCAAGGGGAGATCTTGCTTACTCTTCTAAGAGCTAGCATCTCCTCTAAAAAAGGTATTATCATCTCTTTCTGCTGGTGGTTTTCCCTCCATAATGAGTTTGGATTTTACTGTAGGTCCTTCCTATCCCTTCAATATGCACTCCTTTCCTGATAGAATTTGAGATGTTTTAGAAGATGTACCTAAAAGCTGAACATAGGTTGAATTAATTCCTATAGGAATAGTCATCCTTATCTCATGAAAGGTGAATGTAACTAGAGTGCCTGTACTCAGAATATTGCCATAAGTATTGGGATAAGCTCTCACATTTCAGAACAGCAGCAAATTTTGGTATGGGTTGATCTTTTAGCTTTTTTTTTTGTTTTTAAAATAATGTTAAGCTTATTAAACTATTTTACATGTTGATGGTGATTAATGAAATACACTCTCCTATGATAATAATAATAATAATAATAATGTGCTGAAATTATTTAATTTGATTTGCTTTAAAATTAATATTCAATAGGTAGAATTTTGTTTCACCTGAAACACTTGCTATTAAGTGCTTTTGAAAATGTAAATTCGGTGATCGTAAGATAAAATTTCACCATTTATATTGAACAATCTATGCATTGCTATTGTAATAAGTATTGCATTTTTTCTAAATGTGCTTGCCAAATGGATGAGTGTATTTTTTACATTGTTTAGCCTGCGCTGGCTCAGAGAGGTATTCTTTTTCCACTACTAATAACATCTAACACTGTTCGTTTTTCTGGCATATACTAGAGCATTCTAAGCAACCGAATTCCTGGGGAGGAACATTGTCTTAAACATTTGCTTTATCTGTTCATTCCAGTAGATGGCTACAGTTCACTACCAAATTGTGGCTATAATAGATTTTTTACAGTAAGTAAATCAGAAGATGAAGGTTGAATTACTATAAATGAGTTGACCCGTACATTTTTCTTATTTCATGTGCTTAGTCATGCACTATTCACTATTTTTCTATGTACACCTTTTTCAAACTACAGGAAAATGTTATAATATCTTTTTGCCGTGTTGGTCAAGGTTTTGTAATGTACGTGACTCTCATGTCTCTTGCATTTTTCTAGTATTTTTAATTGTGCCTGATTGGAAGAATGCTTATACCATCCAAACACTGAGGGAACTCAATCGCTGAAAAGCTGTACGTTACTTTTATGATAGTGGATACTTCCAGAGTCTCAACATTCTTTTAATTTTGTTCTTGGGTTTAGGCATTTCAGATGGAAACTGTCCGTTTAGCACTTGCTTTTGCCAAGTTGACTTTAGCTTTTATAGAAGCAGATGTTTTCTAGTAAGCATTTTCAGTGGTAAGCATGAAGCAGTGACTTTAACACATACAAAAGTATGTTTACTTTTGTATTTCATCTATGTTGTGCACTGCAATGTTTCATTATTCTCAATTCCCATCCAGGTCTTTCTTTTTTTAAACCTAATTTGCATACAACTAAGATGATACAAAGGAATTTCTTTTAAGCCCCTGGAAAAGCAGCTTGCTTCTGAAAAGCGACTCATTAGCAGTTCGCAGAGTGGAATTCTTTCAAAGGTACATTACTCGTTTGTACTGTATGAAGTAGCTCATAGTACAACACTGAAATATTAGGTATGCCTTTTGACTTTCTCAGATCGAGTGATTCTGAATTCGTCATGTAAACTAGTGAATATTTTGCTTTAATTTTCAATGAGAAGGAAGTGTTGAAACTGACTTTTATTTGTACTCATATTTACTGGTAAATGCTACCACCATACCGCTTTAATTTTATCCTAATACTTTCATTTTTGCCTTACAATAGCTACAAGCTAATTTAAGGTGCAGGGTTTTTGTTATTTTACAAATGAAAGGGCCATTTTTTGCATTAACTGCTATGCTGTGCTATTGCAATTTTAGGTCCCTTTGCAATCAACTGCCAATTTATATAGCTGGCTACAACTGCTTAATCTATTATTAATAAGCAGTGCTACTGAGCTCTGCAAATGATAAAAATGGTACCAGTTTTATACAGGAATTTCATTTTCATATCTAAACTACATACAATAACTTTATTCTCTACCATGAAGATAAATGTCTTAATTATTTATAAATTCTTTATATTTTATGGTATCGATTTAAGGATTCATTCATTATCCTTGAAATATATTGAGAGGCCTTAGCTGTAACTAAAATATTTTTCATTTACCCATTTAGTTACAATGTTGTAGTCTTAAGGGCCAAAATTTAATGTGTTTACAAAATAGTTTTACAGTTTAATACTGAGTTGAATATTCTAGAAAATAAATGAATGCTCTGTTATTCTTAAGTTTTAAAATCGAGTATTTTGGATTATGTGTGTTAAATCTGAACTTTCTTCTATGTTTAGATTTTTATTGTAGCCATGATTCATTAAATGAGTTTATTTTCTGAGAGGAAAATGTATTTGACCCCTTCTTGAGAGCGTATACAAGAAGTACATCAAGAATCACAGATTTGAATACGGTAAACAGCATTAGTTCTGGTCCCTCCTGTGTTTGCGGAACTGGGACATGGCCAGTACTCTATCCTTGCACTGTGGAAATACGTTTGCTGCCCTAGAGAGCACCTGGCTGTGTTTAGGACATCTCAGGCATGAGAAGGATTGTACCTGGAGGGCAATTATGGTCAGGACAAGGGATTCACAATAGTAAGTCCCTGGAGCTCTTTAATGGGCTACAGGAAGGAAAAAAAGGGGGGGGGGGGAGAGAAGGGTAACAATTGTTTCTAAGAATGGACTGTGAGATGCTAAACAGTGTTTGCTAGAATGTACTTCTAGTCATGTAAAGTTGTGTCTAATCACATACCTGGATTTCTTGGAAACCCATTCAGAATTTGTTTTACCTAATTATTTAGGAAGAATTTAGAGATTTATTAAGTGTGTTCCTTGTTTTTATGCAATATGCTTCCTAGATTAAGCATTTCCACAAACGATTCACTAGTCGCAGTGAATTGGACACTATTTTTCCCCCCTCCTTTCTGGGATTTAATTTCGTCTGAATTGTTGTGTGTCTTTTCGGTGGCCTTTCGATGATTTAATCACACACAGACACGGACACACATGCTCGTGTGCACAGATGTGAGAAGTTAAATGGGAGAATGCCGAGACACAGAGCATGAGCACTCCGAAATGCTGTCGGTGCTGCCGCCGGAGTGCTGGGGCGCGGGGGCACGGGGCTGCCGGGCAGGCACACGCCGGGTTGGATGCCGGGCTGGATGCCGGGCTGGATGCCGGGCTGGATGCCGGGCTGGATGCCGGGCTAGATGCCGGGCTGGCGCTGCTGTTCCCGGCGCTGCCTCCCTCGCCTCCCAAACCTGGCGTGGCCGCGGTGCCGGTGCCGGGGCGGCGGGGCCGGTGCCCCTCCGCACTCAGCCGCTAGGGAGTGTCGGAGGGAGAGGCTACAATTAATTTTTTCCCGTGAAAAAACTGGTTTAACTTCACCTCCAGCAGCAGCATTTGTGTGTTATAAATAGACGCAAACATTACAAAGGCATTTATCTTTATGATCTTTAGAAGGATTTAAAGATAAGATGTGGAACCGTTTTACAAGTAGACATGAATTATTTTTGCGCAGATTTTGTGTTTACTCGTGATATTGCAAACACATCTAGTTAATCGTAAACTTGTTTGTATAATTTGGATAGTAAGTGCAGCATACCTGTCTAGTAAAGAGATAAACATTTTTAATCTGATAGGGGCTGAAAAACAGCAGCTTGTCTTTATCTAATTATTTCCTTAAAGGTTGGTCAGCAAATGTCATGTATTTCACCAACAGTGTGCTTGCTTGGAACAAGACAAGTTATTTACATTACAGTGGATCAAGAATCAGTAAAAGTGCAATTGTCTTTAAAATGCATTTTCGTAGTTTTGTGAGTTTAGATTTGGTAAGGTGGCATGCCATGGTATTTAACAAAGTAACAAATGTTTCTTTAAAGGGTGACACAAACAAAATTACACCCATTTCCTTTTTTTTTTACTGATCTGAGGAACTTATATTTAAATGGCATAAGTAGTAGATATAACAAGCTTGCGAATTCTTTCCTTCCACCTGGGGAGTTAAAAAAAATTTGTAACAAGTCTACTGGGGTGGCTTACATCAGGTCTACATTATATGTTTGCTTGCCTTGGGGTGCTCTCATAAAAAATAAAGCAGAGCTTTATACAGTTATAGTGTGCACTAAATTCATGTTCAACATCCATAAATAAAATATGCAAGTCCTTCTGAAGAAAAGGTATTGTTTTGAGATATTTTCAGGCCCAAAAATATGCCACCACTGTGGAAAGTAGAGGATTTCTCCTTTGGTTTTGCTTTTATTTTTTAATGATCATTGTTGTTGCTACATACCTTTATTATTGCTTTTGCCTGACTGTCAGGATGGAATATACAAAAGAGGTTCCTTTTGTGAATCATATTTTCAAAAAATTCAGAGAGCAAACCATCCATTTATGCTGCAGTATGTTTTGGTTCTGAGTAAGCAAACTGTATGCCTAATGATTTCATAAGAATTTAATATTGTGTGTTTTACAGATGGAAAAATGTTGATAAATTTAGGTTAATTTCTACTCTATTTATGGAACTACTTATGCATTTTTTAAAAGAAACAGAGTCTTCTTAAATTATATATAACTTGAAAAAGGGTCTGTTGTTTATTTTATTTTAAATATTAGATTGTCCCCAAACGAGGCAGAAAGAGTATTATGTAGAACACTACTTATGGAAACAGCAAACTGGTAAATCTATGCTGCACTAAAGTAAAATGTTATATTATTCTGATAATATTTGACTTTTGCACAATATTTAAATGAACATTAGTATAAATAAGAATGCATAACTAAAACACAAGTTCATCGTGTAGGCTAATGCATTACTCTTGTATATTTGTACATGAATGAACAATTATTCTAAAAAGTTTATGCATGTGTTCCAGTGACCAAACTTGTATTAAAACAAACTGTTCCAATAGTGGTGACAGAAGACACGGTTGATGGTTGTGTTTGAGAAGTAAATGGGCAAAATATTTGTGGATCTTTTAATGATTACAGTTCTTGATAGCTTTCATAAGAGTGCACATAATTTGTGACAACTCTAATAAAAAAATGTGGCAGCAAAACTTTCTGAGTTAGCGGCAAAGTAAATGGGGCAGGTTTTGCATTTTGAACAGAAATCTTATGAACTGTGATTGAATTTGTCGTGAAAGTGTGTCAGAATTAATAAAGTATTTACGTGCAAGGTTGCTGGGCTTTGCAGACTGGTTAGGGCTGAGGATTGGTTAACATGAAAAGTCATTTCTGTGCATTTGGTTCTCGACAGCAAAGGACAAATGTACTTCTGTGCATTTCGGATCATAATGCCATTTCTCATTTCAAACCATTTTTGTCAGGACACCAGGCAAAACAATGATGCTTTGAGGACGTAATTAAAGATATTGTTCAAAGAACAACTTTCTGCATATTTGAATTATTACTGTCATCAAAATCATACAAATATGGAAATATGATTGCCAGAAGCACATAAATCAATGATCAGCATGGCCTCAAAATCCAATAAATATGTAGAGTTAAATACTTTAAAATGCAAATTGCATCTGATAATTTGCATATGGTAGAATTTAAAGGAAATTTTGTTGCTTAACAACCTCTAAGGTAGCAGTTAGGGCTATGGGTAAACATAGATTTTTTTATTCATCATTGGTCAAGTTGCAAGATTTGATAAATGATAGGAGACTGCTTTTCTTGGTGAAAATGACTGCATTCTTTACTGAATCCTGAAACTGCCTTGAAGTCATCTGAATAATTAAGAGTTAATTATTCTTCATCCATCTAAATCAGAAAAGGACAGATTTAGGGAAGGAATTTATAATTTTTGCCTCATGTCCTGTCATGTCGTAATGTGATAAACTAAACTGACTCCAAATAATATCTAGTGACCTTATAGTAATTACGCCTCACAAAACATTCTGGTTGAAATTTTTTAATTGCTTACATCGATTCCAGAAACTACATGTTAACAGACTCTGAAGTTTAATTGTGTTCAAAAGAAAGCAATATAAAATTTGTGTTCTGTTACTATTCTAGTTTAGTTTTATCAGGATTGATACTGTACAAGGTCTTTCACTTTCTTCCTTGTGATAGTGCCTCTCTGTTTTCTCTGTTTTGCTCTTTTTGTATGCAAGCCATTATTTTTGAAGGAGAATGAATATGTACATCAAGATTATAACTTTTTTCTTTTGTTTTTCTTTTTAAGAAAAAATTTTTAAGTTTAGTGTAACCAGGGATTTGTCAGTGGCATCAATTCCAGTTTGCTTGCTTTTTGCAACTTGGAAAAAAATGTACCCCTAAAATACGGGCAAAGAAAAAAAGAGTGGTCTGGCATCTGTCTCCCTGTGGAAAGAAGGACCATTTCAGAATTCAAAACTGAAACCTGTTCATGTTTGCTCTTTTCAAAGTAGAATTTTTTTTTTTCCCCAAGAAGAAGGGTTTACGAATGTTTACTGATCACAAGAGGAATTGTAATAAAGAAATCAATATGCATGATCCCTTTTCATGTAGTACAACAAGGTTACACTGTTAGGTTAAGTACAGGCTGCATTCCTTTTCAGAAAATCAATTTGCTGTATAGTGTGCAACAGCAAGTCTCTTCTGAAAGAGTCATTTTATGTTGTGTGCACAGTAAATTCTATATTGACGCCTTCAAATAGTATTGACTGATTAAAAAAAAAAAAGAGGAAATGCTAAGCAGAGTAACCTTAGAAGAGTATTATAATTTTCAAGTAATTGCTTTCTTGCTAATTGCTTAATTTCTTTCTAAGAGACAAACTGATAAAACGTGTTCTTACATATCCTTTAAATTATTAATACTGTAAAACTGGTGTTGTGACATTATTTTCAAAATCTTTTAAAATATTATTTTCATAATAGCAACAGAATGCCATATGTGATTTCAAATACTGTAGACTTACTTGCTGAATTCAGAGGATGCTTTTTTGGGGGGTTGATTTGGGTTCTTTTATTTGCTTGTTGGGGATTTGGTGTTTTTGTTTTTATTTATTTTAGGGTCTGGTCAGTGTTTAAAAAACAAGTATTTTCAGTTCTTATGGTTGTGTACATTTAAAGTGTGATGGCTCTTACAAAGCAGCACTGGGTTTTTGTAAAGATTATATGTTACCTGCCTGGATTCCGAACAAAACAAGCAGTGCATAGAGAGGGAGGGGAAAAGTTAGTAACTGCACTCAACCTCCTTAGACATAACATGGCTTAAAAGCCAGATTTTATAAGGGAAATATATGGAAACGTGGTTTATTTTCAGTTCTTGTTTTCTCAGAACATAAAACTATGTCTTTTAAAATGCTTTGACCATTTTTGATGCAACTGTTCAATTGTAAAGACAATCTTTTGCTTTTTGTGTGTTTTTTACTGAACAGTTCTTGATGGACTCTGACTTTTCCTTTTATTTCTGTCAACCCAATTACAGTACATTAGAGCGCACCCTGATCCTACTTGTTTGCCTGTTATGCAGTGTATATGTTTAACTTATAAGCATGTTCATTTAGATATTTCAGTCTGATCATGCCGAATGTCTTGCAGCAACACATATTGATGTCTACAGAACATTAGATACTTTCAGCCTTAGTTATTCACTCTAGAAATTGTAAAATGCAAATATATATGGTTTTGATTACTTATGAGCTGTCGTATCTGAAAAATCAAATTTCCCAAATTGTTGTTTCTCTGTCAAATTCAGTTGTTCATTATTGCGCCCGAAATAAATTTCAATTTTAATTGGAGAGAAATTTCATTCATTAAAATTTGAATTACATAGAAAAATACCTGAATTTGAATTAGAAAACTGGCTAAACTGCTCATATATTTAGACCCAAAGTTAAAATACTGTTTATTATGATTTCATTTCACTAAAACAACAAAAAAAATGTTCACCCTCTAAAGGTAGGCTGGCATTTAACATTTACTAGTATTAGAAAGACACTTAGCTAACGATGTACCAATTTCCCATGCTTTTTTTTTTTTAAGTTTAAAAGATTTGCTTCATTGGTAGCCTGAAAAGGAAGTGATTCAAAAGGCTGGCTGCATTTATTTTTTTTTTGGTCACGAAAATGCATATAGCAATACTACTTGAGGTGTAACTCATTGTTTAGAAACCCTTGGCTACTATTTGTTTGTAGCATTCTTGGTAGGGATCTGAATTGCCCAAACAACAGTGTAAACCAAGCCAGGCATAGCAGCAGACAGAAAAATACATTCAACTAGTGGGATCATGGATTTGTTTGATTCAGGTAATTGAAAGTGTTTCATACTATTATTGCAACTTGAAGGCTTGTTTAAGTGTCTAGCTGTCAGTCAGTTTGGAAGGTGAAAAGTATTCGATTGTCACTCTGTCAGTCAATAGAGATGAGAACTGTCTGCCTAATGGATTTCTTTACGTAGATGTCTGCATGGAGGTAGAAGTAAAATCAATGTGTTGTCATGTGCAAGTACGCTGCATCAAACTGCCAGGTGAAATGCAACTGTATTTCTGTAACGTCTACATCCTTGTGTTGTTTGTGGAAGACAGACAGATGCTCTCTGTTTACAGGTAACAAACTCTTTGTGGTCACACATGAAGGCTTATTTTTGAACATTTTGTAAAGAGTTTCATCTATTTCCACTTCCTCCAGAGGGTTTTTCCCTGCTTGCTTGATCATATCAGGGATCAATACTCAAAAACTAAGATTTAACTTAATAGGAAAAAACATAGGTTGTTATTTCATGAGACTCAGATGGTTTTCTTTTAAACCAGGGTTTCTGCATGTTTTCTGCTTGTCAGTAATGACTTATATTGAGCTAACTATTCTTCTTGCTCAAGTTTGGGCTGTTAGGGTACCTACATTTATCAGTGTGTATTGACTTCCTATAGCAAAAGGAGAAGAGAACATTTATTGAATAACGGAAGGTGGCACAGGTTTTCATCACCCTTGATGAAACCGGCATCATTCAGTGACCCCTGTATTTTCTTTGGGAGATGCTTACAATACTCAGTTCCACTAAACAGGTTCTGATAACAAGTGGCATCTGGAAAGTTCTTATGACATCTCAGAATAATAGTACTGATTCTTACAGTTCCTACTTATTCCGGGCTTAATCCTGTATAAAATAGGTGCATTATGACAGTAGCCAGAGATCTTATTAAAAATTGTTTTCTTATTAACTGATACAACAATACATATAAAGACATGATTCTTAGTCCCATTGAAGGCTAAAATGAGAGATAACTAACTTCAAAAAATGGTGATATAGTCACCTATTTCCTACCATAGTATTTGTATACATGTGATATTTTTGATATTAGAATATGTAGCTCTTAGCTGCTGCTGTAAGGGAAAAAGAAAAAGGAATAAGAACTAATTCCCAATGAAGGAACTTGATTGTAGGTAATGAAATCCTTAAGTAGCAGAGACTGGTGGTAAAACAAAAGGCAGAACTTCAAAAGAAAGATCAGGATTTTGGGTTTGGCTATAATAATTTCAAGATGAAAACAAAATGGGTGGAAGGTGGCCTCTGAGAGGTAGAGGCAGGGCTGTGAATTATCAGCAACATTTTTTAAAATTTCTTTCTTAACTTGAATAAGTACTTCCAGTTTTTGCAGTAAATGATGCAGGAATTCCACTGTTGGCAGTCTTGTTTGTTCCTAGATTACTATGTTTGTTATGTGGGGTAGATGGGGGAAAATAATGTGTTATATTTGTAATTTAAGTTCATAGTGTGTTTATGGAAATAGGCAGGAATAAGTACAAATTCATAGACTCAAAGCTGAAGGAAATAGTCTGATCATCTAACCTGCTTGCCATCCTAAAAGTGGTTGTATAATTTCACACAAAGAGTATTGGTGTTGGTGCCTTCTGATTTGTATACTTTACTGCCCATGTGCTGTTTAGTACTCACCTTCTGTGGGTTCTTACAGAGGTTTTGAGTCTGGCTTTGTTTTACAGAGGAAACAGAAGATGCTGTATGATACAAAACAGGCATCATCATTACAGTTTGAACTTGATCATGAGTATCTACCACTTCTGAGCTAATGGCTCAGTTAGAAAAGTGGTCAGCAGGAGGAAGAATTTATTTTGTTGAAGTAAGGTGCTTCCAATATGCTCAGTTAGTTTGTGGTAAGGGATCTAATGAAAAAATAATAATGGTGGACTGTATAGAATCATTGAGTTCGTGAGTAGAAGTGGCTGTGAGACGTTGCATACACAACCAAAAGTGTGCCTGTATCCTGGGCTCCCAAAACGAAGAAAAGAGTATCCATTTTGTCTGTTTCCCGTGATGGTGTGCTCTTTGTGCTGTACAATGAAGTCAGGGAAAAATATAGAAAATGGTTATTTTTATAAAGCTTTAGGTCGATTTAAATGGATTTATGAGAGATTTGGAAAGGAACCATGAAGGGAGTCCTAAGCTCTTTGCCTCAGCAGATGTGAAAGTGTGATCTCTCATTCAGATACAACTGAGAATTAAATTAGCAGCAAGAAAATATACAAATAGTATAATATCAGATACTGAAACTATGTGAGCATCAGTTACAGAACTAGCATTTACAGCTTCAGTCTATTTTTCTGACAGTACTGGGTATTTCAAAGAATTAAATGTGTTGGTCGCTGTTCTTCTCAAATGCATTTGTGTTTCTTGTACAGCTTTTTGAATTTCTCTCTTAAATGCTTTGTGTTCCCCAATCATGAAAATGCTCCATGTGACAGAAAATTATGGTTTTACAGATGATTTTGATTTTTTTGTAACCTGTAACCCTGTAATATCTTAAGCCACAGAACATAAAATGTAACTTTTTAATTTGGTGGATTTCTTGGGACTTTTTTTTAAATTTCTCTTTCCCCTATTCTCCCTCCTGCCCCTCACCCCTGCCCATATCAGCACAGTGGTCTATGTGTTACAGTTTTAACCCTCTTTGTTTTTCTTTCCTGTCATCTCCCCAACTAGAAGCTCAGTGTAGTGTTCATAAAATGTTACCATGAATCATTACATAATAAATGGCCAATAGGAATATTTATTTCTGAAAGTCATTTAAAGTTGAATGAGAGATGTGAATTTATACAAGCATGATTGCACGGGAAAGCTGGCAGTAGTCAGTAGGAGCAATAGTGTGATGTC
Organism: Myiotriccus ornatus; assembly: GCA_036023395.1. NCBI lineage: Eukaryota > Metazoa > Chordata > Aves > Passeriformes > Tyrannidae > Myiotriccus > Myiotriccus ornatus. The sequence goes on along the minus strand of JAYRBT010000082.1, from coordinate 93,577,459 downwards.
AAATATGTGATCAAACATAGGAATATCTGTTGAGCTCCCAGCAGCAAGAGAAGGATCCATTTTGTATGTTTCCTGGGTAGAGAGGTGCTTTTGTGTTCTCTAATAGTACTTCATTTCTGATATTAAAAGATAATGTATCTGATCTTAGCGTTGCTCAGACAGTTTAATTACCACCTAAGTTCAGATATTATTCCTTGTCAGATCTTTAAAACCGCAGTCTTCCAGACGCTGAGATATCTGCCTGTTATGGGTTGCTGATAGCCTAGTCTGAGAAGTGTTTGTGCTTTATAGGAACAGAAACTGTACTCATTACAGGCAGCAGGAGATATTTAGCCAGAAATTAGGAAAGAGAGGTGCATGCATAATGTGGGCAGAAGGAATATAAGCCTTGCGGTGACTCACCACCACCCTCGCTTGGAAGGACTGGTGGCTCGCCTCCAGGTCCATTTAGGGTTTTGGTTTTAATCATGTGTCTTGTGTTTGGTGATCCTTTTGTTTCTTGATCATTTTGCTGCATCGCTTTGTCCTATTGTCTTCTCCCCACCCAGGTGCCCAATATATAGTTTCCAGCAAAAGCAGCAAAGAGAAAATTATTTGTGGCTGTAATCTTTATTTCATACTTTAAGTATTTCAATTAGGCACTAAAGGCATAATATGAAGTCAGGGGAGAGATGTGGATCCCTTCCAAATGTAGGACAGAGCACGAGCTTGTCTTAGTCATGGACAGCAAATGGATCAGAGAAGCTGGTTCATGCCATTTACTGTGGGGATCCCAGACAAATCAGCTTTTCAGCTGAGACAGCTATTGTGTGCTGAAAGGTAGGCCAGCAGGATACCATGGCCTTCACCCTTCCTCTCTTCCTGCAGTGACTGATTACAGATGTGTAACTACACTGTTGTTTCTCTCCCTGGGGAACCTGAGACCGTGGGCTGTCCTCCCTTGCCTTCCCTTTCTCCTTGTCAATCAAACACAGAATTTGCAAGCAGTATTGATTGGAGGCTTGGACATTTTTCTTCAGTCAGTCTCCAGCTACTGGGCTTGATAGTTCATCTTTTGCCTGTTTAAAGAGACCCCGCTCTGCTATTGCAGTTGACTGTCACCTGTCATAGTGCCATAGTCTGGATTTGTTTCTATGTAGAGAAAGTAAAATGTTTTGTAGGAGATACTGGAAAAATCTTCTGGTAGAAATCAGCTTTTTCACTTTCCTCTTGTTTCCTCTGTTGGAATAATTCCAAAGGAAATGCATTGGTCATGCAACTCTCTTTCCATCGCTCTTGGTGAGATTGATTTGGCATTAAAATCTATTTTGTGTAGCTCACTGATGTTTCTTGTCTCAGTATGAACGCAGAGTTCTTGGAGGCATAACGTCTTTAAATCTTTGCACTTCTTAAGGCCGTATCATGCTCTAAAAGAGAAATTCAGGATTCAGATTCAGTTCAGTTCCTATTAAGGGCAAAAATACCTTGTTATTCTCTTATTGAGGTATATCAAAAGTCAAAGACAGTCGAAGATGGTTAAGATCTGCAAGAAATTGTAACAAACTTTCTTGAACATTAACAGCAATGCATTTTGTCAGATGGATATTCACTTTGAAAGAGTTTTATTGCAGAAACAGCTTGTTGGTGATCTTTTTCTTGAGGTATTGGCAAATAAGCTCTGTCAATTTTAAGAGGTTTGCAGCCCCAGTAAATTGGTGAAAGCAAACTTATGCCAGTTGTTTACAATCCATCATATTATCTTAGACCATCACTGACTTCATGTAGAACATATCCATGTAAAGTCAGTCCTTCTGTCAAGTTCAGTATATAAAGCGTAGGCTCTTTTACAGGGATGCAGCAAATACTTGGGACTGATAGACTCTTATTCTCATAAAAATTGGCACTGTGTGTTCCTTCCTCTGCAGTAGTGTGGAGATGGCCATTCTGGATGATCATGCTTATTAGATTTCTCTGTTTCACTGTTAATTTAGCAGACGGATTTGCTGCACTCTTAGCAAGTCTGTGGGTGACAGTAACTTTGTGGGAGTGGTCAGTGCGCTGGAGGCAGGGCTGCCATTGACCTGCTCTGAGTGGGACCTACTCAGGGTGGACGAATGAGCTGACAGGAACCTCATGATGTTCAAAGGAAGGCAAATCCAAAATCCCATGTTTAGGGTGAAATAAACTCACCCAGCAGGACTGAATGGGCTCTGACTTGCTAGAAATCAGCTTTGCAGAAGAAGGCCCCATGCCTCTGATTGAGGACAGGTTGAATATGGCAGTGTGTGTTCGCAATGAGGAAGGCTATTTGCATGATGAGCTGTGTTGGCAAGAGCATAGCCACCAGGTTGTGGTAGGTGATTCCTACCCTCTAGCTGGCATTTGAGGTCACATCTGGAATACTGTGTACAGTATTGTAGTCCACAGTTCAAGGAAGACTTCAGTAGACCATAGTGAGTCTGGCAGAGGGTCACCAAGCCAGTCCCAAGCAAGCCTCAGGCTTCCTGAGTGATGTGAAAGGAGAAGCTGAGGGAACTGGACTCAGCCTGAAGAAGAGAGGACTGTCTGCAACCACCAAATGTGGAGTATGGAGAAGTCAGATCTGAATTCTTGAGGGTGCATAGGTACACCTTGGAAAACAGGACTGCAGAATGCACTTGCTCAGTGCACTGAGGCTACAGAGATATTTCCTAGTTACCTGTCTATCCACTTGCCTTTCCCACGTGTTCTAGTCATGCCTGCTAGTACCAAGAGTGGTAAGTCTGGAATTGCATTCATCATCTGTCCTCTAGAAAATGGGAGGACTAGTCCATTCCTGTTTGTACTCTCTTTGGTTCTCCTAATGTTTTACTTGCCTTATAGTGTTTTCCTTAGAAGATATTATGTTATCTAGACTTCTTGGTAATACTTGGTAGAATAAAAATTCTTCTTTCATATGTTTCTCCTTCCCAGCCTGGCTGGGGAAAGTCCAACTTTTATAACATGTTCAGAATGAAAAATGAACAACTGCTGCATCTGTCTTTGTGAATGAAGAACAGGTGTCAGCTCATCAGAAGAAAAAGATTTTCTGAGCAGATTGTGAAGCAGATGAAGAGCCCCATGAACAGTTGTTCAAGGAGAGAAAAAAGTAAAAATTTTTGAGGAATGTTCTAGTAAACAAGAGTGCTGACTATCTTCTATGCTTCTACACTTAGCAGTTTAAAGGTCTGTAGCTCTTTCTTTAGTAGTATCCTTCCTGTCTTAGACATACAAGGAAGGTGTAGTGCCCTTTTCTGGAGTACTGAAAGAGCTGGGAAATAACTTCTGGATTAATAAGTAATAGCAGGAATATTCCTTCTTTCATTTTAAAGTTTGATATGATGTATCAGTTTATATTTATTCTTTCTTGAAATGTCACTTCATGGTTTTGACCATGTTATTTAATACTTGATTACTGGGTTGCTACAGGACTGTGGCTGTGTAATTTTTTTTGATTGTATTTTTTCACTATTAGTAACAATAGAAATGTTGCTGAGTGGCAATTTCTTGAGTTAATGGGACTTTCCACTGAGGGCCACTTTCAGAAAAGTTAGCAATGAGTTTCATTTTTAGGGTAAACCTTCATTCTTCATTTCTTTTGCATATCTTTTGTGTTTCTCCTAGGAGGTCTCTTTGTACATACTCAAGATGAAGAGTCTTCTTAGTTATCCAGAAGTGACTAAGCTCTTCAATAAGTTGTGACAGTTATTTGTAGCGTATAGTCCCTACTGTGAAGGTGGGTATGTCTAAATTGAGGCTGTCAAAAGGGATTGTGAATTGCATTTCAGAGTGCTGTAAGTACATGTGGACAAGTCTCTCTGAAGACCTCACTACTGGTATTACATGGAACTGCTGAGCTGCTTGCTGAGGCTCCCTACACTTACATCATTTATTAAAACATTGCTACTTATTTATGTTCTGATGCTAAAGTAAATGCCCATTTTGTTTTGTAGATTTTACAGCCTTTTTCTTTGGTACTTAGCTCTTTCATATCACTGCTTCATTCTCCAATGACTGGGGTGTCTCTGACTGTCTAAAGCATAGCTGAGGGTAGTAAAGAATTGGTTTGCTTTGTGTTAACCATAGCTCTCTGGCTGCAGGGCAGTCTTCTCTGTTTCTGAATAGTTATTCAGCTCCCCTCCTTATTTCCTTGGGGTTTTCCTAAATGTGATGAGATTGAGCTGAATATATATGTGTTGCTCACATGTATAGATTGTGATAAATATACCATGCTGCTAAACATACAGTTGAGATTTTGAATTCTTGCAGAAGTTCAGCAAATCTATATAGTTTCTATACTCAGTTCCTATGTCAAGATGTTTCAGTTCCTGTGTTAAGATGTTTCGTATACAGATTCTGAAGCATTTTACCAAATTAGTAAATTTTACCTTTGCTTTGTAGATACGGAAACTGTACAGGAAGTGATTTGTGTAGTTTCTGGGAAGCTGAGAATGGAACCTGAATTTCTTCTTCTTGTTCCTTATTCACTGAATGGTACTATTTTCCTTAAATAGTAGTTTTTCCCCCAAAGTTTTATAAATAATTTGAAGAGCCTACTAAATATGCATGTTCTAAAATACTCAAACAGTTCCTTTTCATCTGGCACAGCATGGAACTAGCAGCTTTATCCTTAATCTACCACAAAATATGTGACTACTGTGTTTAATTTATACAGGGGCCTATTCTTAGACTGCATTATAGTTTATGAAAAACTGTTGGCATTATTTCATAAAATTAATCAGTTGTAGGGGAAAAAAAAGGGGCAAATAAGAATGTTCTAAATGTTACTTACACTGTACCAGTTCATTCAAGGACTTTGACTTTCTACTTTATCAACAAAACCAAAATCAAGTACCTTCAGCTACCCAAAAATGCAAAAAAGGCTTTTTATTTTTAAATAGTGCCTTCAGTGGCTTATCCGAGTTCTTTTTTGGTTTTTGTTTGTTTTGTTTTGTCAAAACAAAATATTTTGAGAAAATGCCATGGTTTGCGACTTGCTGGATTAGTCTGAGCTCTCAGTGTAGAGGAGGGTGAATTGGGTAATAAAATTCTTGATTTGAACACTTCAGTGCAAGTTGTCAGATCTGCCTTCTGCTTTTTTTTGGGGAAAAAAAAAGAGGTCTTCAAGGACTGGAGGGAGGTGCAGTGTTTCTCTTTACCGCCAAATTGCTGGTTGTATCTTTTGATACCTTGCTTCTGTGACAGGATTACAAAAGGAAACATAAAGAAACTGATCCAATCTGTTCTGAGGCCTTGGAAGGCTCTTGGATATTTATTATCCACCACACTCTGAAGAAAAAACCAAAACACCAAGGGGCTGTTTCTTGTTTTGATCTTAATTTAAATATTGCTGCATTTTGCATTCACCTTTGTACATATGATCCACAGCTATTTACTTAATATTTAATAATTGCATGCAGAGGCTGAAATGTTACTTACAGTATGTAGTTCAAATATTTACACAGAAAGTCAGTCTTTTGACCTGTGTTTTATAGGAACTATGAATGTGGTGGTTTTTTCATTTGTTGGACCCTTATCTCATATTTTACAGATAGGCTTATTAACACACAGAGATTAGTGCGTATGGATTTGGAATTATGTATTTTTAATTGCACATCTTCTTTTCAAACCTTTTGACCTGGTGTTTTTAAGAGTGAACTGATGCTTTATGTTATCTGTACTACACTAAGATTCTGCCTAATTTTTTTCCATCCCCCTTCTACTGTTGAGTTTTGCCTTCTTCAGCCATTAGGAACCCAGCTGTTCTGTGAGGTGTCAGTTTTGATGTGGCCCCTCACAGCCCATCTCTTGTGAAGCTGGTAAGGGATGTGGAAAACACAAAGGCCACGTGATTTAGAGGGTTAGAACATCCTCAGAGACGGAGAAGCGAGGACAGTTTACATTGCGGAAAGAGGAACAGATATGCCAGGGCTGCCTGCAGAGGAGGAAATAGCAAAGAAGTAGTGGGAGAAAAAAAATTTTTCAGCTTAAGCAGTCTTCTCAATTCTGAGGTCAATTTTATTTTAGCCTTGCATATTTGACTGTTAATGGGTTTGTTTTTTTTTTTTTTAAATAGGTTAATAACACAACATTCAAAGAAACTCTTTAGATTTTTTTCTCCTGTTTTCCTTCCTACTGAACAATGTAGCATTGATATCTAAACTTGTAATTGCAGTCTTACTTTATATAGCTTTGGCTGCCATGAGAAGTTGCTTCCCATTTCTCTTGGTTCCTAGATTCTTATGACCTCACAGACGATGATCATTAGCCACTTGGAGCTGAAGACTGTGGATCAACTTGCTTATTTGTTTAAAACTGCAAAGAAATTGCCATGACAGACTAGGTTTGTTGATCCATCCTACTTCAGTATTCAGTGATGAACAGTGAAAGTTTCAGAGGAAAGTGCAAGAAACTTGGTTTTAAACTACAAAAGGACAGGTTTAAATTAGATGTTAGGAAGAAATTCTTTACTCAGAGGGTGGTGAAGCACTGGAACAGGCTGCCCAGAGAAGCTGTGGATGTCCCATCCCTGGAAGTATTCAAGGCCAGGGTGGATGGTGCTTTGAACAACCTGGTCGAGTGGGAGGTGTCTCTGCCCATGGCCAGGGGGTTATAACTAGATGATCTTTAAGGTCCCTTCCAAGCCATGCCGTTCGGTAATTCTGTGATGATTCTAAGCTACTTATTCTTTGATGGGTTAGAGTTTGGGTTAAACTCTTGAACATGATGTTTAATAGATCTTGGGAAATTATTAGAGCTCTGGATATTTTTGTTACACCATATAAATGTCTAATCCTTTTTCCAGCCTTATTAAGTCCTCGGCCTTAATGATATTTTGTAGCAGTTAGTTCCACTGTCTAATTATGAATTGTATGATAGAGTATTGCCTATTTATAATGTTTAAATTTCATTGGAAGTCCCTTGTGTTAACAGTTGAAGAGAACAGAAGCTTTCCTTACTTTTCTGGCTTAAGGGCCTTGTGACTAATTTGTTCGTTTCAGGGATTTGCCTCATAGAGGAGAAACTCAACTGCGCAATGTTCAACTTAGAGTTTCGGAGAGGTTTTTGCAGGCTAATTACAAAGCCATTGCAATGAGCCTTGAGATTCCAGTGTCACTGATCTTTTACATTTGGGAGAATTTGGTTTTAGGATTTTGGGCAGCAGCAGATTAAATTTTATTTCCAGAATAATGTTGAGTGAAACAAGTTGCTTCACTCAGGTGGAATGCTGCACTTGCATAGATCCATGTGAGAAAAACAGTAGCAAATCAATGGAGGACTTCTTCTGAACATTCATTTCAGAATGCAGTGGATATGAAGTGTCACAACCTAAGTCAATGCAGTGTGTTTGAGTCTGGCCATACACATCTGAATGAAATCATTTGTCTGAAAATCCTTACTGGTTTCATTTTTTTTAAAAAAATATGATCCCAGATTAGACAGACCTAATTTGACTGTGAAGAGTATGTTTGTTATCACAGTTCTCCTAAACTGTGTATAAGATTTGGTGGTTGTTTATATCTTGGTATATTTTTCCTGTATTATCAGGATTGATTTCAGGATATATTGCTCCTGTTGACTTTTCTGCTGCTGCTAGTCACAAGTTACTTTAAGAGACTGTGCTTTGAACAAAGAACGTCTTGATTACAGTACTATTTATATACTGACAACTCACAACCATCTCCCTAGAAGCTACACATACACATTTCCACAGAGTAGGTCCCTCCATGTACTCCATTTGACATTCAGACAATTGGAAGAATACTTGTCCCAAGATGCTGGAGAACAGCGAGTGTATCATTGCAAATCTCATCATCTCATACATAAGTCAACAAAATGCCAACAAAATTGAGATGGATAATTTATTTATGTCTCCTTCTCAGTGAAGATAAAACTATGTAAAACCATTTCTTAAACTAGGTCAGTTGAAGGCAAAGATAATTGTAAAGTCAAAGTACATTTAAATTTTTTCCTTCTCTCATATCCCTGCCCAGTGCATGAATGGCTGTACAAGTTCCTTTAAAGAATGCCTGTACTTCTTGCTTACTAATTACAAATATCCTTTCATTCTCTCTGGAGATAGAGTGCCCTGTTGGGCCTTAGACACCTTTTGTGTCTTGACTTGCTATGTGACAAGGGTGGATTTCATGTTTACTGAGTTGCTGTGTCCAAAACCTTATGAGGGAAGATAGTGAATTTATAAACTTCCGAACTAATAGTGTGCCTCTGTGATGGAGTAAATCAGATTGGAGGCAGTCATATTTTTTCTGTGAAAAAGATGTCTGATAGTAATAGTCTATAATTACCCTTATTTGTTTGTATTCTAAATATTCCTTAATGTCTATAAAAGAATGCAATTGGCAAGATGGATTTCAATGACTACATGGTCTCCAGCAGACTGGCAACAGTATTTAGTTTGTGATCTGAACTTATGTGGCCTGAAGGTTTGTAATGTTTGCTTTTAGTTGTGGGAAAGTGTAAAAGGGGGCCTTTGAGGCACTTTAGAGCCTGGGGACCAAATGTAACTTTACCATGTGATTTGCTGTGTCTCACAACCCACTTGAGTTACCCTCATCTTTGCAGACCCCTCAGCCATCCTCTGATCCACTGCCTGTCTCCAGGGTCATGTGGTGAATGGAGGGCCTCACATGCAGGAGAAATACTTGGCATATTTGAAAACATCATGTATTTATCCCCTAATATTAATAATTTCTCTTGATTTGCTTATAATTACTTAAGATTTTTTTTTTTTTAATGTAGGCTAAAAGCCTCCTGTTTTGTTACTTGCACTTTCAATTCACATTGACTGGGTCTTGCTAGATGAGGTAACCCAAGGGTGTTCGAACATACTCTTGGCTGTTAGACGCTGGAGAAAATAGTACATATTTCAAAATCTACTTCAAGTTTTAATTGCATCAACTGCCTGGTGAGAAGTAAATGTTGATAAAAATAAATGCTTTCTGGTAGTAGAAATAAGGAAGCGGGGGAAAAAAATATAATCCCTTTTGCTTAAATCCATGTTGTTTTAATTAAAAAAACCCCAACAAACCAAACCAAAAACACACCAAAACCCAACATAGTCTGCAGGCAGTATTTTCTAGTACAGTTGCAGAACTGCTTTAACCTTCAGCCAAACGTTCTGCTGTTTTAACCTTCCAAGACAGACAAGGATGTGTAGCTCCTATAATGTAGTACCCTTTCTGGTCTCCTGGAACAGGTGAGAAACATGAAGAAAAAAACCCCCATACCTGGCCTGTGCAAATATAGAACGAGCTTTGCTCTCTTCTGTTTTGTAGGATGACATTAAAAGAGGTACATAAAAATAAAACACATAATGGAATTACATAATATTCTATCATATGAGTAAATCCTGCCTAGCTTTCCGCTACATACTTACCTGAGGGTGTAGGAGGGCTGTAGATGTCAGTTTTCTGATGTTTGTGTCCCTGTCTTTTTGTGCTTTATCCTTCCCTATATCTGCTGTTGGTTGAACTGCTGTGTCCACACACCAGCCTCAATGGCTGGGATAGCATTAAAAGCCTTTAATGAGTGTCTGTAAATCCAAACTTTCTCATTTTGTTTTTGTCTATATAAAAAGAAAATTATCCTTATTACTAGAGGTTAAGCAGTTATTTGGTGTGTGGTTGTTTTTTTTTTCCTTTGGCTGACACTTTTTTTAATAGTCTCTGAAGATTTGCTTCACTTCCAGAAGACTTGACCACAAGAGAAACCTGGCTTTGTTGAATATGTCAGTGCTCAATCTACTAATTTTCTTTGAAAAAACCTAATAGTAACCAGCTGCTTTGATATGTAGCAGAAATAGTTTTTAATTTCATGTTAGTCGGTTTATAGCACACTGTATGCACAGTGTTAACCAGTTTGTAGCACTAGGCAAAAAGAAGATGTATTTATTATGGAAAAGAATTAAACTTAATAATACTATTAACACTTTTAATGTTACAAAAATGGCATAAGACTTTTTTTTTTTTGTATAACCACTGTTATTTGGTATCAGTTTCTGCTTATGTTGTGACAAGTGTGTCCTTACACATTTATGTTCCATGGGTTTGAAGGGTAACGCTGTAAATAGGTAACCTTCAAACAAACAAACCAGGGGAAGATAGGAACACTGGAAATCAGAACCTGGCTGACAAGCTTGCTTCCCCAGTCTTGAATTGGAGTTTAAGAACTGATGTGTTCAGATTTTTCTGCCTCCAGATTAAATGATGTTTCTCTGCTTAGAAGGGTACGGTTTGCTTATCTTTGATAAATGCATTTAGATGATACTCCCTATAGTGCACTTAAACTTTTCCTCTTGCATCAGGATATGGGTGTTATACTGAGTTTAGTTATAATTTAGGGAAGTGATGCAAAACTCTGTCCTCAACCTGTAGATATTTACTACAGCACTTAGTATTTGCAAAATGGTTTTGAAAAGTCCAGCTTCAAATGCATCTTAGTATGGTATAATTCTATTCAAATGTACTGGGTATTTTAGGAGCATTTTCACTTAAACAGGGCTTTTGCAAAGCATGTAGGACCTTATGGTAGTGAACTGTGCTGCAGTGACTTGGTGCTGGTTGAGCTTTAGATTTTGTGTGAAAGGTTTTAGGAGGTTTACAGAAAAGAAATTACTAATTTAGTGAATAGTAATATAGCAGAGAATAAGAAAAATGGTAATTCTTGGTGGGGGGAGAGGAAGCAAGTGGACTTGGGAACAAGATACTTAAAATAATATTTAGTTTTAATTTAATGCTGTATGGTATGGTCCCAGCTTTTCCTTCTGTATTGAGAATATAGAAAAATTTGTATTACTGCACTCTATTTCCCCAAATTATACCTCAAGACTAGATCTAACAGAAGTGATTATGCCATACATTTTCTTTTTCTTCTTTCAAATCTTAGCCATTTTGTATTTGAAAACCCAAACTGTCACTGGTCTGTTTACTTTATCTCACTCATGTGCAGTGGAAATAAGTGGCATTTGTAGAACACACAAACTATTTTTGCTTGAATGCTCCATTTATGATTTATAGCCAACATGTATTCCTGATTTTCTTTTGAGATTGATCTTTATTGTCTTTGTGTACTAACTCATTGCAGAAGCACTTGTCTATTTTGAGCTAAACCAGACCTCTTGTAAAAAGAATCAAATTATTTCATCATGTTGAAAATGAAAAGCTATAATTACTTGTAATTTGGCTTCAGAATTTTTGAAAATTGGAAAATTCTTTTCCAGAGGTTTAAGATCACTCCAAATCATAACCTGTGGAAAATAGGAAATAATTTTCTGTTCAATTTAAAAGTGATTTAATTTACACTTTTGACAGCTATTTTCCTTTGATATTTGGTAGGAGAAATCATTCAGCTGTGTGGTTATTACTAAAATATTTTCTGATATCTTTTATTCTATATAGATCACAACTTTATTTTAATTTCTTTGAGCCCAAACAGAATCTGATGCACTTTAATAAGTATGTAGAGTAATTTTGGACTGCTTGAGTTTATTAAGCAATTGCCTACATTTCATTTTTTTGTTTGTTTGTTTCTTGGTCTTTGTAGTTATTTCATTCTGTTTTAACAAAAACACAATGTTCTTCTATGCTTTAATCTTTATAAGTTTAAGTGCAAGCTGGAAAAATCTGATGTACCTTGTAGTTCTAGGTATTTTTTCTTTTAGACTTGTTTAAAAACAATTACTTCAAATCTCCATTCTAACTTATTAATAATCATCATCATTACCATCAATATTACAAAGAATATGCTGCCTATTTACCTTTTTTTAAAATCTTTTTTTAACAGAGCTGAATAGATAGGATAACTAGTGTAAGATCACATTGTGTTCAGTTCAGCAAGCAGCCAAGTCTTCCAAAACCCTAATGCACTGGCAAAGGAAGTATCCTCTGGAGTCAGCAGAGGGTTCGGTAGTTTATGGCCAAGCAGAAACTGAGTATAAGCCAAGGTAGGAGGCAGGATCCTGTGGCATGGGACTGGCAGCCAGAGGCAGGCCTGTTAATTGTCACCTTCAGGCTTGAGGTTAAAACGGCGTTCTGAGTATGGCAAAGTCTTTTTCAGCCCTAACTGCGCTGTGGGGAGAAGAGTGAGGAGATAATTAAGTTGCACACAGGAGGATATAAGGACAATTACATATGATTAAAAAACTATGGTGGAAAGTAAACCTTACTGTAAGCCTTGTCTTTTCCATGTTAATTTGGGACAATCACTTAGGTCAAGGCACATAACTGCTTGAGTTAAGCCTTTTGTAAGCATATTTCAAGTAATTTATGTTTTTTTTTAATATTTATCAGCTGTGATATGGGCCAGTTCGTGCAGGGCATATGGGAAAGGTCAGTTACCTGCTTCTAGTGCTCATGTCTAATATGAAGGCAGGAGATCTGTAAAAGAAATAGGCATAAATACAGAAAGGAACATCTTGCAGTGGATAGACTTAATAATATAACACATACCCATTTTCATCAGTTTTCATTCTAAGAGAGTATTTCTGTATCCCAGAGAAAAATTGAGGTGTGGAAAGAGATTTGGTAATGGACATCTAGTGAGCCAGCAGTAGAGCCAAGAATAGGAACAAGCTCTCTGTGTTCCCACCCACTAGTCATGTAAGACTTGAGGCAAACCAGTGTTCTCTTTCAGCTCTAGTGCAATTCCAGGGATATACTTTCTAATAGTTACTGAGACCTAATCTTAGTACAGCCTCTGACTTTCTGTGATTATCCATCTAAGTTCAGTGTAATAATTTTTTTCTATAATCCAATTCCTTAACTAGTTAAAAAATGCCTCTTAAAAATATCCACAGGGAAGCAGGTGGAATCTGCTAGAGCTAACAAAAAGTTGGGTATCATATATTGTCATTATGCAGCCACCTGTATCATTCATTGACTGTCTAGCACTATGCAGCCAGTTCATCACTCATCGTCAGTTTGGTTTGTGTGATCAGACCTTTTGTGGATCGAACCTCCCAAAACAGAATTGTTTCAGATTTAAATTGAGCCAGAAGCCAACTATAAATCTGCATTTTTGTTATTTTTAAATTTGAACAGCTTAATGAAGAATTGGATCTCATGATGGAGGAATACTTTTATTTTTTTTTTTGTGAGATGGTTTTATTATGTACCGAGCTCTTTTTTTTTCTTTTTGAAAGAATCATGTTTTCCCAAGATTAACAATATTCTTAAAATTATTTTTGAGCCATTATAGATATAAGAGTTTTTCTGGATCTTTTTTGCTTGGCTTCTTGCCATTTGCTGCTGTGGAAAGTACATCTTCATGCGAAGAAGTGTGTGTTCTTTCTGAAGGTTAACAAGGGCCTGCAGAGCACAGCCTAAGCATCTGGCTCATGAGATTAAAAACCTTAGAAGGAAAGAGCTGTAGACCTCAAGGATGAGTAACCACCTTAAAAAGAAGGATAGGTGTGAACAGACAGCCTAAGAAATGGGGGAAAATATTGATCAGCAGGAAATTTGTCTCTTTTTAGTGAACAAGAAGTATAAGGCTCTGCTGAGAACTGATAAAAATCAGGCTCTCAGTTTTGGCAAAGGGCATTAAAAAAAGTAATGAGAGGTCTGGTAGGTAATTACTCTGAAGGTTACACTAGGATAGATCTTATTAAATATTTTCATTATTGACCTGGCTTCACACACACACAAAGCGAAATTGTAGTTATGAAAACCTGCTGAGGGCATAGAACTGGTAGACATTGTTGGTATGTTGGAGGGTTGGAATGCCACAGGAATTGCATTATTTTGAGGTCTAGAGTAGTAGAAATTGGATGGCATGTAATCAGAATGCAAGGTGGGTCACTTAGAGACTAGCAAGGTTTTCACATAACATTTGGGAGCTTGGTGGGTGGAGGGATTCCAGCAGATTGTTGCTTTTCCTGAAATGCCTCGATTGCAGACCTTAATTTAATGAATTTTATCTTTCCTGATTTATTTCCTGATGAAGGCAGTCCCCTAGATGCCTGATTCCTGACAGGCATTTTATTAAAAATTAAACTGTCAGCCAGGAAATTTACAAAATCTATGTAATGGTTTATTTATATACTTGTGATGAATATCCATTACAGAATTTTATTCTTATAATTAGAAAAATTATGAGGAAAGAAATACATGGGAAGTTATTTAGATTTGTTAGATTATTTTGGGTTTTTTACCTCCTTTATTTATTTATTTTTTATACATACCAGAGAATATCAAACAAATATCCCATCAGTTGGATAAACAGACATGTGACATTATGTGACACTAGTGATCTTTTCGACCATGTGGTGTTTGCTGTCCACATAAAAAGGATATCCTGAAATAATTTTCTTGACAGTGCTTCAGGGTTTGTTTGGAGTAGGTTTCTATCTTTATACATACATATAAAAACATAGGAAATAATCCAAAATTGTTTCTGAAGTTGGAAGTTAATATCAGCCTCATAGATGTAATATCTGATACTCCGGATTTCCTATGTGTAAAGCTGCTGTGGTGTGAGTTTCCCAACAGTACAAAGGAGTCTGATACACCACTGAGGATGTGAATTTGTGCCCAGATTCTGGTAATAGTGTGGATGCTGTGCTGGAATGTGGTTACACAAAAAGCCTATGACTGTTTGCATGATTAATACTTTTTTCTCTGTTGCTAAAGAAGTATTGGAAGGAATGTTTGTCACTGTTGGGACAACTTTGTGTCCATGGAGATGTTACTATGAAACTTTTAGAAAGATTCCTGTATTATTAGTATAAAATCCTATTTCTGGCATGTTTTACTTCCTCTACCTACACATGTATGCATGTCCCTCTTCTTAACAGCTTTTCTCTAGCTCATTCACCCACCTGTAGCTAAATGTATTGGTCCATACCGTGTTGACCCCATGAAATCCTGATGCTGCAAATTCCAGCTCTGTTGACTCTGGCCTTTCCAGTCCAGCCCCTGTGCTTGACTCGTGGATCAGCTCGTGGGAGAGCATCTCTTCCCCCACTGCACTGCCAATGTGAATTCTTCCCTCTCAGCTCAGGTCTCCACAGTCCATGTGCCATGAGTGTTTTTCTCATGGATCACTGGATCCTCCACCCTCTCCCCAGTCTGTCAGTTGATTTCTTCAGTATATCCTACAAAGGAAATGCATCTCTCCCACCACTTCTTTCCTCTCTCTGAGTTCTCAGGATGAGAAATTGCAATCCTTCCCATTATGCTAGTGCAGCCTAACCATTTGTCTTGGCTCACTATTGCAATGGGGAGAGGAGGAAATGGGATGGTGGAGCAGGAAATCTCTGCCTGATCAACCAGCCTTCCATGGGCTCACAAGAGGGAGTTTCTTAACTACACTGTGATTCAGACTCTTTGGTGAGAAGAGGGACACTTCTGGGAGTTGAAGAATGGCATACAGAACTAGAAGTGATCAAATCGAACTAGAAGGGTTTTGTTTGTTTGTTTTGAAAATGTAACAACAAGCACTGAACAACAACAGTCTTAAAATAGAGAAGCAAACCCACCGCATTTTCTGGAGGGCTGAAGTTACAGAATTGCGTCCCATACTTTTTCTCTGTACCTGTGGGTCTTATTGTGGAAGGAGGACTGTGTTGTATATTTTAACGCTTTCCCATGCAATTTGGAATAACTTCTAATATTCTTTTATAGTTTGGTAGAGAAAATAGTGATTTTATGTATCTATAATTCTGTGCTTTATATATGAATTATTGTCCTCTTACTCAAAATCATTTACAGTAAGATAATTCAGACTTCTCTTTGAGTCAAGCCTAAGAAAATATCTGTAAATTAGTGCTAATGGTCAGTGTGGCTGGGGGAGAAACTCTTTCATGTTTGGAATTGACTACAAGATTGAACTTACTCTACTTTATTGCAAAGTCAATATTCAGCTTAAAAATTAAAAAGGTTAATAATTATTAGGTTTTCAGAGGAAAGTACTAGTGTTATGACCTGCCTAACATCATACAGCTACAAAAATGCTATAAAATGATTTTTTAAGCTTATATTTATAGTGAGTAGATGGCTTATTCCTTCATCTCACTACTTATGCATCCATGAACTGCTAATTAATACTTTTGCAGTAATTAAAGAATATTTTAAATATACATTATTCTTCTGAATTTTAAAAGATCAGGAATTTTTTATTAATTTAAAAGGATAATAGGACTGACCCATACTTTCATCAACTCTTTAATAAAGAGGTGCTTTTTTAGATCATTTAAATTTTTACATTTTGATTGCAAGGAATAATAAAAAGTCTTTTTATTTCATACTTTTTTCCATTTACTCTTCAAAGTTTAGTCACCGTTGTATCAGAAAAGGTCATTGTTCTCCATAAAAAGGTGAGTCATTGCCTGCAAGTATTGATACAAGGGGAACTTGCATCCTAACTCTTTTGACTCCTGGCTTGCAATTTTCTTTGTACAGGGAGCTTTGGTTTGTAAGAGAAATTTTAATTCCATTTAGTTTCTTCTTCTTTTCCACCACTTAGTTACATGCCTGGGAATGTTTAACCTGAATAACTGGATACCTCTTTGCAATGGAGATTCTCCCAGTGCTCTTTGATATGTGGCTGCCATAAGAGCACAGAGGAAAACAGAGTACAGTTTTTAGATGAGCAATACGGTGTGTGAAAGAAGAGGTAATACGTCATAATCGAACAGCTGATACACTTGGAAAAAAACACATAAGCTTCAGGCACTTCTAGCTCTTTCTCAGATATAAGGAAGAATTTACAGCCTTCGAGCTTGACAGAAGTAGAGATCATTTGCCTTGGAGTGCAATTGATTAGGCTTACTGTAAGAATTCAGAGGAAGAGGCGATTGCTACTTATGGAGCAAAGGAGTGGTATTAACAGAAGAGACAGCAGAAGAAAGCAGAAGAAAAGCGTAAATCACTGGGTACAGAGAGTTCCTGCAGGACACCCATGGCATGCTGTCTGATCTCAGTCTTCCAAAGCAGAGGGTCAGCTCCCTGGAGGCAAGTGTATGCTGCCAAGGAGATGCCTTTATTGGGAGCAGGGAGGTGGTGGAAAGGTGTAGCAACTGTGAAATGGGTTGCAAATAGTAAATATTGTTAAAAAGACTTAGTCATTGGCAGCAAATTTGAAAATCATAGAAAACATCCCACATAACAAAGTGGGTTCTAGATGACTCTTTTAATCTTTAAAATGCAAGTTAATTTTCATGTGGTGTAAAATATGTCTTCATATAATTTGCATGTATATATAAGTTGTGTGCCTTGGCTTGTGCATGCTGTGGTGAAGTATCTTTGGACTTCCTGACATTCCTATTTTTAATACAGTTTTAAGATTACCCCTCTTAAGATTTGTGGGGGTTGTGTGTTTTAAAGCAAGGAGTAAACAAAAGATAACTGCATTTACTAAACTTAAGACGTCCGAGTAATGGCAAACTGACTGGTTAGTTGTGGTGCATATTAAATTGTTTGTGTAAATGTTTATTTTTCCATGTCATAGCCAGAGTGATTCACTGCAAGCTATGCACATTCAGGAATTTTGTTAGACTGCACAAATGTAAAAGCTGGAGGCACGGATGCACGGTGAAGGAATCACTCCTCTGTCCCTGCTTAAATGTGCCTCTTGAACTTGAGTAGGTGATTTCTAGTAAGTGGTTTGTTTATAAATCTCTATTTGTGAGTTATTTGCTCACATCTGATACAAATCATGACTCAGTTCGAAGAACTGAGTAGGCTATGCAAATATTTCCACAGGTTGGTTGTATCTAAGTAACTGGATCCATGTCCATGGCAGAACTCACTTTCTTACCTTTTCCACATTCATGTGTTTAAGGATACCCTTAATTTTGACTGCCTTGCATTTGCCATAGTTGTCTGACCTTTTCTTTCAGTTGACCCAATAGTGAGAGGTGCTGAGCAGGGCATTCGCCCAGACTGCAGAGAGAAGGGCAGGTGAGCCATGTTTTTCAGAGCAGGTATTTTGCTTTTATGCTATATTATTGGCTCCCTTGTGTTCTTGCATAATACTGTTTACAGAACACCTAGTAAAACATGACATGTAAGTGCCGCAAATTGTATGAAGGAAGTGGAATAGTCTACCACGAGGTACATTTAATTTGCTGAATTGAGAAATACTTTGTGATCCTGGTCAACCTTTGCTTTTTATTCTATATTAAGGTTCAGAGATTTCTGATTCCTCTTTATACCTCCTTTCTGTAGAAAAGAAAGTCATACGTGAAGATTGGCAAGTGTAGTATGTTTTGACCATCTTTTTAATCTGTGTAAGTGGGCAATAAGGGGCTCTAAGGTACACCCACAGTACAGCTCTGCTACTCAATCTAGGCACCATTAGTTACGCTGAATGCAACACAATTAAGGACGTTTAAGGTTGTCTTTTCACAGGAACTTATATGGAATACAGTTAAGGGACATTCTTGTTTGCAGTGTTCCTACAAATTTAGTTGTCTTCAAAGTGGTTTGCTTACTTAAAATATGTATTTTTAGTGGTTGAGTGTTTGTGATGAGGTTTTGCTGATTATTTAGGCATGTGTTTTTCTGAGGTAGTGTGCAGGTTTTCCAAGCAAATTTGTGATGGAAAACTATTGTTTCTCTCTCTTGCAGAGTGGAATACTAAACATTGTCATTTCTCTCCCCTGATAAACCTCTGAGTGGTAGGCTAGCTGCTAGCGTGGGCAACTATGTTACATTGAACAGATTCTTCAATTTATTGCTATCTGCATTTCACAAATTTCCATTTTAAAAATTGCAATTTCCTAATTTTAAGAATTTTATAACATGGAATGGTTGACATCTCTTTCTTTTAAATGTTTTAGCTGATGGATCACTTATCTTAGAGATTCTTATTTTACGTTTTGTTTGTTTGCTCATGCTGTAGTAGTGTAGGTATAAATTTTTTTGAACCTCAGCTGTCAACCAGTACTAACCTGTAAATCCCAGTTTATTGTGAAGATCTACTGAGTGGTTGCTGTTGCAAAAGTTGAGACCTGACAGGGAGATGAACTCAGTATTTTAAGCAGAATTCAGCATGCATGAAATGTGATGTTCTTAGTGATGCAGTCTAAACTTTTAAAAATAATAAACCCTGAACTAAAAATATGAAGTCAAAAGTAAAAACTAGATATCAGCAGGTTTTGAAAATATCCAAATGTAACAATATTACATTTGGAGATGGAGACATAAGCCAGCTGTGAAAGCTTTCGTTTATATCTCCATCTGTGACACTGAAGCGCAGCGTTATTGAGATTTTATTCTGGGACGGGTAGGTATATTTCCTGAGTTGCTTCCTTCTCTCCTCATTTCGAAAATTGCTGAGGGATTTTTATTTTCTGTTGTTTCTGTCAAGGACAATAGGCATAAGAATATGGTGTACCAGTGGAATTGGTAGGGGTATCAAAAAATATTGGGGTGGAGAGATGTTTCATAATATGTATGAAGTGCAAAATACTTTAGTGCAGGAAAGGTGGACTAGCATGGATGGCAGTACGTGCTTGTGGTTATCTAAATACTGAGCTTATTTTGAAATCTGTCTCTAATGGAGAAAGGAGTATTTGAAATCAGTACACACTAAAAACTTTACAAAGGAAGTATTTTACCCGCCATACTCTGGTGTAATGTATTATGTGTTACAAGTGAAGTAACAAGATGCATTTTCTAAATTGAAGTGAAAAGTGCTTATGGCTTTTTGTGATGTCTTGCAAGTTACACAGTAAAATCCATTTCCCTGTTCCTAGCACAATAACTCCTTCCTGGACCTTTGTAGTTCATGAACGCCTTGTAAAAGGTCTGTGGAGCAAAGCAAAGCGTTTGTTCAGGCGTGCCTCTGCTAGCTTTGATTTAACAAGGGCAGGTAGCGGCTGCCACTGTAATCTGGTACTGTGGGCTCTGCTATGGCCTAACGACCAGGGTACCAGCCTGCTACGGGCCCCCATGTGAACTTCTATGGTTTCCTTCATGTAGCACGTCATCTCCTGTCATCGGTGCCAGCTACATTTGCATGTCAGTACAGACAAGCTGTTTGACACATAACTGAAGGAAAAAAGGCATTGGCCTGGAATATGTATCAGCTCCACCCTGATGCTAATTCTTTTTTTCTAGTCTTTATTACAGACTTTATTAAAGTGCTCTAGCACTTATTAGTTTATGAGGAGAGTTCCTGTGAATGTATTAACACTTTTTGCCACAAAGGGAGAGCGCTGCTGGCTTGTGTGCTGGCCTGCAATGTCAGCCAGTGCTTCCTGTATCAGGCTATCTACCTCTGGGTGCCAAAATGAAGCACGGTGCAGCCGGTGCTCGGCAGACCTGGATGCAATTCATCTGAGCAGTCAGACACAGAGAAATGCCTTATAAGCTTGCTGCGTTCTTCTGAGTTCTGTAAATTCATGTCTGGATTCCATTATCACATAATTGCAGTTGGACATAAGATCCCCCTAGAAAACAGTTTTGACCAAACCAATGTATTAGCGATGGTCTACTGCTGCATACTTGAATGTCTTTCAGTACTGGCAAACCAGTCAAGAAAGAGATTTGTCTGCACATATAACTAAGAGCCAAGGACTTTTTGGTCATGAGAGGTAAGATTTCATGTAGTCTTTCTCTGCCCCAGGTTGACTTTCCTTGGGCAAATTACTAAAGTCAGCAATTTCAAACTTAGGAGACTGGAGTTAGGTGTTGACAGCCATCTTTAAGTACCTAAATAAGTGGTCTCATTTTAAGAGGTCCTGAACACACAATTCTTTTTGACTTCAAAAGAAGCTGCAAATGCTGTGTCCACTTTGATTAATTGAAAGGCTGACCATCAAAGTGAAATTATGTTGCCAAGCTAAAGGAAAAGAAATAAAGACTTAGCACACTGTATAAATCAATCGCAGATCAGAGTTTACTGGGTATAAAATGTACAGCATCTTATGTGCCCTTTTGTACTTTCTGAATCTCACTGGGCCCAAAACTACAACAGAAAACCCCTCACGGTTTGTGAAATATGGCAATGCCCAGAAACATTTGCCAGTTTAGCCACTGAAAAATAGATATGGCTGCTCAGAATTTATACTGTTTGCTAGGGCCTTAGGTGAAAAGAAAACGAAATTTTAAAATGCTTATTTTTTTTCATTTGAAGGTAATGTCTAAATCCTCAAGAGATGAACAGCCTACTACCTTTCCCTACTTTGATCAATCTGTCTTTGAGGCATGATTTACACCATATTATAGTACTTCAGGTTGTGGCCTCTGTTCCTGAAAGTTTTCTGGAGATAGGTGTCTGGGGAGTTTAAAAAAAAAGACCTGAAAAGTGCCCTGATGGAAAAAAAGGCTCCAGTTTTTGTGTGTGTGTTGGTTGTGTTTGCCAGTCTTCACAGCAAAAGGAACGCTTTGTGCAATGGAAACTTCAGCTGGGGCTTGAATAACTCCTGAGACATAATATCATGAGAGGACAGAATTTGCTAATGCCACTGTTTGTAGAATTATGGTTTTCTTTTGGGCTTGGTTTGCCAACTCTTACATCCTCATCGTGTTTTCTGGGTCATCAGCACATTCAGGCAAACCAGAGTGCCAGCTTTAAACATGGCATTTGTGTTGCAACTACCTATTTGGCGTAATGTAGACTGAGGCATCAGCAGTGCTGTTACTCAAAATTACCATGATTTTGGTTCAAAATGAATGTTCAGTGTTGAGCAATGGAAGATAATAGTTTCTACCACAAGTGCATCACCTTCCCTGTTTAGTGGCTCCTTGTCACCAGCACCCAAATACTGATCTGCCTATATAGCCCTCTGATGGATCTTCTAGTGACAGAGGCTGCTGCTACTTGTGTCTGTGGGTGGGGAAACAGGAATCACTTCTGTCACTTCCTTCCTGACTTCAGTATTGGAGGGTGTGTGTGAATTTGGAAATCTCTTCATTTTATCATCATTCTCTCCAATACTTTTTTTTGTGTGCAGCTGAAGGCTAGGTAATAAGTTTTTGTCATGGCTCTCTGATACTACTGAAGCTCACTCCGTTATCTGGTAAGATTAGTAAGTCAAGCAGCATGAATGGTTATTAAGTATAATTGTTTGTTTATATAAATATGACAATAAAATAGTTTACTCACACAGGGCAAGTGACCCAATTATTCAGATTTTGAAGGTGCAGAGAAGATGTGCTATGTTGCTGCACTTTAGGGAAAGAAAACCTTTGTTGAACTGCTCAGTAAGTTTTATTTCTTTTTGCAGTGCTAATTGATGGGGAACTACTGGTAGTTCATCAATACTACAGTTCATATTTTTGTCTCTAGAAAAGGAAGTTGTTGTAACCCCCTTACTAAGTGACCATTTCCTGCAGTGAAAGCTGCAGTTCTTCCTGTCAGACAGTTTAATTGAACATAAGTGAAATGATACCACTAGGTCTCACCCTGAGTCTTCTATAGCTCCTACTTCTTATTGTCATATGCTTGCTTTAAGGGTGGGTTTGGGAGTTTCCATGAGGATTTCCACAGGTTTTATCTCAAGCCTCATGCAAAAAAAGTCTTAAACCAATACAGACAGCTTCGTTAGCCCTTCTGAATTTCTTCAAAACACTTGGCTTAAATAGGAAGCTAGCCAAACTGAGAGACCTAACATTCTCAGAACTTAGTTTTTTTTTGGCTGACCATAGCCTTTGTAGTTTAGCTGCGTGTTTAAAAGTCCACAACACAACCAGAACCATCCAAAACAACGTCAAAGTCCCAGTAAAGCGGAGGAACCAGTGTGATTAATCTACACTTCAGTATTTCAGTAGTTTCTTGCTCTGCCGTGTGTGTTTATTTGTAGCTGAAGAGCAGAGTATTTTAACTGTGCATAGATCTGTAAGAACAGGGCTTCCTCTGCTGCTTCCTGTTGAGCAGGAGCAAACACAAACTGTAGTCTGCTGTTAAGTTGTGCATAGCCCATCTTTACGTGTATCTCCCCTGACATACTTTTATTGTGCACCTCAGGGTCAGCCACTGGATGCTTCATTATTTCAGCTCATGAAACTGATCCCTGTAGTCAGATTTAAAAGAACAGGCTATTGCCCAGTTCACACAAAGCAACTCCAACCCTAAAGCAGGCCAGCTTCTAGGCTGGGATCTCCAGGCAAGGTTTTATTGCTCCTTATTTCCTCCAGAAACCTGGCTGAGCGACAAGTGAGCTGTTAAAAAATATTTTGTCAACATTTTCTTTAAAGAATATGGACTTGCCCAACATGAAACATTTTAAGGAAGTGCAAACTTCTGACTTGTTTCCTGTCTTTTTACCTGGCAAGTTTTCTGGGACTTCATGGCATCTTGCTTGAGGACGTTTATCTGAGTTTGCAGCCTCCGGGGTCTCCACTGCACTGTGCCACTGAACCAGGAGCCTGGCAGCAATGGTACTGCTGGGAGATCTTGACCTCCTGCCAGGAATGCTCTCAGAAGTTATCAACTTCTGAGGAAATAGGGAAACTGAAATTTATATAGTGGATCCTAGGAATTCTTCTTTTCTAAGGTTTAATTTCACTACAGTTCATCCAGGTAGTATGTACTCATTTGTAAAATAAGCTGCAAGGCTTAGAGACTTAAAATATGGGGTTACTCAGCCTTCCCTCAACCACAGTCATAGAATCTTCCGGAATTGGAATAGCCAGCTGCTCACCTTTAGTTTGGAAAAGGTGTGTGTATGTGTAGGTGTATTTTTATGTATTTTGCTCAATGGAATGGTACTTTTCTGTCTGGGGATGCTTTCTACATCTACTTTCTACATCTACTACAGCTGTTACTACTTGCAGTTAAATTTAGAGGTCTTACTGGTAACTAAAGAAATTCTGGTATAAAACCCTGCTGCTTGTTGTTGCACTTGTATTTATGTATTTATGTTTATGTCTGCAAAAAGCATATGCAGTTAGGTTAGTTTTGGGGTTTGTTGTTAGGCGTCTCAGGTATGTTGATGCTAACCTTCCTGCAACTTGAAGGCAGGCTTTTGTGGGCCTGACAAATTCTGGGAGCACTCCCAATATTCAGTTGAATAGACAGATATATTCTTGGGATAAGATTTTTTTTTTGCCCGTTTCCCCCGCCTTCAATAAATATTAAGAGAACCGAAACAATAACAGTTAACAAAGTCATGTCCATGGAGTTTGTAATGTTGTAATTAAGTGAATTTTCCAGTAAGCATTTGGAAGTCTGTGATAAGCAAGACTTTTTTAAAAAGATTTTTTGTTTAAAATACCCATTAAACACTCAGGTTAGTTTCATACATTATTACAATTACTACTGAATTTTATTTTATTGCAGTTTTAAATAGTTTTTGTTCTTAAATTTTCTCTTTATGTGCAAAAATAAATGTACCTCTTCCTTGGGGCTTAGCCTGTTTCTCTATATTTGGAATTGCATAATTCGTCATGTTTGATAGGGAGTTAGGCCTGTGAAATCCAGTGGTATTGCTCTAGAAAAATTGTAGGATTTGTGGAGGGAAACACCTCCCTCCCCCCAAACAAAATCCCAATCCCAAAACGAAGTCAAACCACCAAACAAAAAAAACCTATAGCAAAATCTATACAAAGAAAAGTATATGGCTCTTCTTCTCTGTATAATTGCCCCACTAGTTTTTCAGATATTTTCAGAGGTCTTTAATTATTTAAAATTCATATGACATTTTACAATTGCTGTTATTTTATACTCTGAAAAACTGGTTGCTTTCATGTCTGAAATCACAGAGAAATCATATGAACTAAATATTACATTCTTGCCATTGCTTTTATGCATTGCATGTTTAGCATCTAACTAAAATGCGAGCAGAAAGCTCATCATGAAAGAGACTACTTAATTAAAAATTAAACGATGAATTAAAACTTAAATTATGCAAAACTAATAAGCTACGTTACCAAAACCAACAATTAATTTACTACAATATATGAAAAGAAAATGCTAGCGTTTTTACTTTTGTTTCATGTTTGCATTGCAGTCTGCGTAGTCTGCTGTTTCAGAATTCCTCACCTTGAAATACTGACACATCTGAATTAAGATATAAATCAGTGATTTTTAGGTTTTTTGAATTTTGCACAACTCATCAGAGAGTAAAACTTTGATAATGTAAAGGAATCTGTTATCAAGTGGGATGCATCCAATTATTTTTCAATTAATGTAATATCATTTCTGTGTATAAGATTCAAATCAGTGCATCGCATCACCTTGTTCAAATCAATAGAGTTAAAATGGACTTGTTGACAAAAATTGCAGTTTAACCTATTGCTGCAATTCCCTGGTATAAAAGGTTTATTTTTTTACTTGAATTGTTTCCAACTAATTGCAAATGCTGAGATTCCGCACACAGTATTTATGTGTGCATACATGTAAAGAGACCAGACTAAGCTTTCCTTTAAATTCTGTATAAAGCAGTATAAAGGAGGTGTTCCCTAAGTGCCTGTGTCAGAGGCACAGGAAGACATTTGCTTAGCAAATGTGGGCATGTGCGCCCGTACATCTCAGATACTACAATGGCTGAATACTGGACATGCTGCAAAGTATTATATGCTTTACTGTAACAGAAGCAAAGGGAGACATTTCCAGTAGTATCTGCTGGTGATTTTCATGACTGTATTCTTCAGGCTGAAGGAAAGGAATTAGGGAATTAAAGAAAACTCCATCTGATTAAGTTAATTATGAAGCTTGAATCTATTACTTTATTATTGCCGTACACTAGAACGTGGAACTAATTTACATTTGCATTTTTTTATATTTTAGTATTACATAAAATAACATTAGCTTTTAATGTTTCATATCAAATTTTTTCAACACTTTTTCTCTCAGGTCTTGCTAATTTAGCCTTTGTTGCTATATAAGTAGTTGTTTCTGTGGCACTATAATTTAAAAGTTTACATTAAAAATAAAATCAATACTGGGATAAAAGCATAAAGAGTACAGCTGAAATAATTTATAATAGCTCTATTGGTGATGGAAATCTAAGGAATGAATATTGTATATAATAAAGGCAATTACCTGAGCTGCTTATAAGGAAAAATACTGCTCTTGGTGTTGGGGGATGGAAGGAGGAGATCATGGAAGCCGTTACAACTCTAATTTTCTGGGTTGAGCTATGTTAGCCCTGGCATAAATTGCAGCAGCCTGGAGGTACATGTGCCATCTGAGGATTGCATTCTGCCCTGACATCTTTGTGAATGTGTCAGAGAGGTGTGGGGGAGAAAGAGCAAAGGCACTGGTGTCTGCTGGGGGTTTGCGCTCACTGGGAGGTCTCAAATTTCCTCAATCATTCTCTCACATCAAATAAAGGCTTTGGTTGGTTTGCACAACTTAAAGTCCAGTAGAGCGACTTCTGGTAAGAAAACAGGCTTGGTATTTAACCTAAGTGATTTTTCTTACTTCTGCATTTATCAGGTAAAAGTTCTCTCTTCAACAAAATGAAGTGTTTAATCTACTATCACAAAGAGTGAAATGAGAATAAAGATTGACTTGGATATAATCTTTCTAAGTACTCTTGATGGACATCTTAAGATTCAGCTTAATTTAATTGAAATCTTAAACTCTGTCTTTTTGGGAAGCTCTTTTCTTTTATGTCCATGGTTAAGTGAGCAAGGCAATGACATGTTCCCTTAACAACTGTTCAGGAATCATTGGGCTGATTGACTAATGTTTCTGCCCTTTTTATGCACTTCTGGTGTTCCATCATGGCTTTCTCCTTCCTCTGCATATAAGTGGATTTATCTGAATGATAATAAGCCAGATGGTTAGGTGGTAGGCCAGGTATTTTGAAGGTAAGCATATTCTTTGTCATAGAGCCATGTTAGCCAGGAGCTCTGCACCACATTTCAAATCCTTCAGCAGTCTCCCCAGGAGGTGGCAGCTGAAGAAGCCTAATGGATATCATCACCTTCAACTGTCAGCTCCTTTTTTCCTGTCTGTCATGACTGTTTACTTCTGATCATACCAGTTGACATTTATGTGTCACAATAGAAAACCGAACCAGTGCAGGAGTAAAGGCGACACTGGGTTTACGGTGTACTTCTTGTATCACAACAGGCAGCTGGCAACTCATTAACACCATGTGGAGTGTCAAGTATATAGTATATTAAATAAAATTAATGCCTACAGGCCCTGTAAATAAGGATATGGCCATAACAGACAATGAAATTACATGAATAGTTGAAACAGGAATAGTAGAGGTGACAGATTTAAAAAAAAAAAAAGAAAAAAATAAAGGAAAAAGGCAGGGGGGAGAGATGAGTCTGTAGGCCAAGGTACAAGAGCATGTCAAGCCTTTGACTGTCATTCCTTGTCATTTTCGTATTTAGCCACTGAAAAAAGACGTGTGGCGTGGGAGAGTTCTTCCAGGCATCCAGTGTCTTACTGGAATCTGTATGTTTGGGAGCAAAGGTAGTGTTAAGATCCTCTGAGATAACCACCTACATTCTCTTTAGCCATTATCCAACAGTGAGCGTGAATGCGGAAGAATTAGATCCAACCGTGGTGATCCGGGGAGAGGATGTTAGCTTGAGTACAGTTATGAGAGTGATGAATAGAAATTCTTTTCTTCATAAATAGCTAACATGGATTTGTATAAAGCAATGTCTGAATCCTTTACTCACATTCTCTGGAATACCCACTCTCCTTCTGTACTAGATGGCCTAAATGGGCTGTTTGCCATATGCTTTGCTCTGTTTGCAAATACTTTTCTTGCATCTGCTGTCTTGTGTCAATGAATGATTTGGACTAAGCTACGGGCTTAATTTTGGCAGGTAAAACATGTAGGGTATTGTGTATGGTGAAACAGTTTATATAATTTATATAATATGATATGTTTCACCTTAAAAAATCTCAAATTTACAAGAAACATTATACAGAGATACAACTTTAGAAATTTTTTTTTAAATTTCAAATAAATTAATTTTCTATTGGAAAATTTCAAAACATAAATCTACATTAGGACCTTTTTACCTAATGGAAATTTTAGTTCATATTTGGATTTATTTATGTATTTTGGGTAGATGGACTCCAGTTGTTCTGTGGAATACTGAAATGCTATCATGCGTTCCAGGAAACATAGCAAATGGTGTCTAGGGGAAATGATAGGTAGAATTTAGTACAGAAAATGTCATTACCATCACAAAACTTTTGTACTCACTGGACATCATAAACCACTGCATTTTCCTTTAATTTAAACAGGCAGATCCTATAGACTGTAGATAAGATCTCTCTGGGCACTGCTGTTGCATTGCTGTGCCTGCTCAGTAGTATGTGTTGGTTCATGTAAGTTCAACAGGCAATAATTTACACAGCACATCAGTCTTTTATGCGATTAAACTGATGGAAGCATGTTTAAAGATAAAAAAAATACGTATTTTTGTTACTTTAACAAGCTGCTCTACGATTTCCCACTGGAAACAGGGAAAAAAATTTAAACACTATCCATTGTCATAATTAAATTGTTACTAAAAATTAATTGGGGACCAGTGTATTGTCTCATTTAAAAAAAAAAAAAAGGTACCTGCTTTGATTTTATCTTTTGGCAGTTTATTTTATGCTTTTATTGTTCATTAATTACAGTTCCTACATATTTGCCCTTCTTGCCTGATTGCCTTTGCCTTTTATAGCTTACGGTGAGCTTTCCTTGCCTTTGCATTTGAGATGAGCTGAGATAGCCTCCTACAGTGATTGCGTCAGTTCCCTTCATAATTTTTATTAATCCTCACTGAGGACTTTTTCCCCCTAAAGAAAATGGAGGTCTGCTATATTACATTTACCTTTTTCATGCTCTCAGGATCATCTGTCATTCTGGATGGTTTCCTATATCTGTTCTATTCTTCCTTGAGGTGGCTGGGATGCTGTTTTGAGTGTGTGGCCCTGCTAGAGCCATGCATACTGGTAGAATAATGCTCTCTGACTTACATGTGACAAAAGGGTCAGGTTCTCAAAGGCTGCAGGGCGATCATGTTGACCCAACTACTGTCTTGGGCTGCCCAGCTTGCTGACAGCGGAGCAGTTGAAGTGACGTGCAGATGGCATAGGGGCATTGCTGCCTTTTCTGTTGAGGCTGTCGAATTTGGAGAAAATGATGATGATGATGCAGCCACTGTTTCTTACTGTGCTGTCAGAGAACTGATGACCATCTACCAATATGTAATGAAGTGAAACAAGTGGATCTCGTAGTTCAAACTTGTTAAAAACTCCTGACATATAACTTTTAAACATTTTCAGCATAGCTGGAAGATGTAAAGCAGCTGCAGTTCAGAACGCAGAATGAAACTACTGAGATGTTTTAGTTTTCCGATTAAATGACACATAATGAAAGGAATATGTAGCTGCCCATGAACTTTTGTTTATCTAGAAGCAGAACCATATGCAGATTAAAAAGCACAGGAAGTTTTTTTAGTATTAGATTACTTAATGTATTGCTCTATTTACTTTATTAACAGATCAAAAGGGATGTTTAATGAGCTTCGAGCAGTTTGTAAGCATTTGTGTTTCACATTTTATTGCATTGTACATGAACAATATTCTTTCATTCGGGGATAAAGAGAGGAAAAACCTATCTTTCATCAAACATTAAAAGAAATGATAGACACATCTGAAAGGCAGAAGATAAGATCATGTACTTTTTCATTTATCTGTATAGAATTGCCAAGTTGCTGGTATAGGTGGTCTGTCTATCTATGGCCTTTCTCTTTGCTTGAAGGAATGTACTGTAGTTACCGCCTTTCCTTTGGATGCTCTGGGCAGCGCAGTCCGTGCTTTGTGGTGACTTTATCCAGGCCCAGGAGGCAGCAGCCGATGTTTCTTGCTGTACAGAGCAGTGTGATGCTCAGCTGTTGATTACCACATGACCTTATTTCACTCTTCCTTTGCCTTACCCCATTCCTGGAGGCTGTTTTATGGGCAGTTTAGGTGCCTCCATCTGAACATGGCTCATGGGGTTGCTGCCTCTACCGTGCTGGCCAGCCTGGGGGCAGCCAGTCTGGTGCTGGGAGCATCCCTGCCCACTGGGGCCTAACAGGGGCCACGGTTCACTCTGCTGCTCCCCAGGCCAGCCTGAGTTGGCTTCAAGGAGCCTAAGGGGAGAGGGTGATGCCTCCTGCATGCCTGCAGGCATGGCTTTGACCTTACATGTTTGGGTTTGTGGTGCCAACAATATCCTGCCATTTTTCACTGGAAGCCTTCTGATAGAGGTGTGTATTTAGGTCCGTGTTCATTTAGGTAAGGATCACAAAATGTTCACTTATTGTGAAGGGGGTGTTTATAGTCATCTCTCCACCCTCTGTAGCCATGTGCTAAAAGACTGACAGCACTGTGGGAGGCAGGGCAGTGGTTGATGCTGGCTGGGGGTTGAGTGGCTACTGGGGCAAGTGTGCTTCGTGTGATGGCTGGACACCACCAGCAGCTCCAGAACCTTCCTCACCCATGGTGTGAGGATGTGATCCTTGCAGGAGCAGTGCTTGGTTGATATCATATGCTTGGTTGATCTTTTGGCCATAGAGCATGTCACCTCAAGGTCTGGAAAGGAGAGTTGTGTTTTATACGACCCTGGGTCACTCCCTTGTCCCTTGTGGGGATTCCGCTCTGGCCACCCTTCCTGACCTCAGGCTTGGCAAAGCCATGAGAGTCCACCTGTCATGCAAATGTAAATGTTCTGATTCATTTGGAAGTAAACTCAGAATAAGAGCACTTAATTTCAACGTTTAATTTTCTGATATCCTAGGAATGGATTCATAAGCCGTAAGACTGGTAAGGTGATTTCTCCTCTCCTTGTAAAGACTCTCCTTAAGATCAAATAGACAGCAGTTTCTTGCTAACCTGGGAGAGACCATCCTACCTGGCTGCCTGTATCCAGGCTGAGAGCTACAACCTGCTTTCCCCCTTGGTGGTAGCTCTGCATCAAGGGGAAACTAACTTTCCCCTTGGGGGGAAGCATCAACAGTGAAAGCATCCATAGTGTCAGGAAGAAATTTCTCTTCTCCAACCCCAGTATTTTTCTGTTCATGGAAGCTGAGATAAATATGCTAAATATGCTTGCTTGCTTGCTTCCTTGGTTTTTGGTAGGCATATAGTATTCACTGGTTTTGTGTTACTGAGAGAAGATAATCTCAGTTTAAATTTCTTTTTGGTTGTAAAATTTCATTAAAAATATGACTCCTAATTCTTCAGCAGATTTTTTCTTATCCTATTGTCTTTGCTCCAGTTTAACCACCACAATTTAGTTTTTCTTTCTATTTCTCTGTTCTGTTTGTCCATATAATTTTACAAGAATAATTATTTCTAGTGATATTTTACTGACAAGTTGTTTGAAAAATGACCCAATGCCAAACTTTTCATAGCTAGTTTGCTCATTATTTTGCATAATATAACAAACCAATTTATAAACATGTTTAATTAAATGTAGATAAATGGTGAGTAGAAATACACGTTAAGTGTAAAAAATTTGAAGATGCTTTCAGTGGATGTGTCTTTCCATCCTTTAAGTGCACTGAGTAAAAATATAAGTAAGTGTTAATTAAATCCTGCTGATAAATGCAGTTTTACTTCTTTTTTTTTTTTTTTTTTGCAGTTAGCACTGAAAGCATGAAGTTACAAGATTTAGAGTAGATTTTTGTTCTAAAAACAAATACTCACTATTTTGAGGAATTCTTTTATTAGGCTAACTGTTGTATCCCTGACAATATGTGTGCACATTTTAAAGCTGTTTTGAAATAGAGCATTTTGTAATTTAGTAATGAATAGCACTGCAGGGTGTTACATACTGACTTGATTCAATTTTAGGAAATGGGAGCTAACCACTTTAGGTATTTCAAAGCACGCTGTATTCTTTGGAGTTGCATAATATAAACCAGTGTCAGTAGTTTTTCTGAATGCCTGAATCTGTCCTTTTGAAGGCGTTTGCTATTTATTTCAAAATAAAAGAGTTACCGCAGAGGCACCTGGGCTTGTGAGGAAGAAAAGGGATGCTGACACCTGGCAGATAGTTTCCTGGCGACATAACGGGGTCTAAAATATTGAGGTGGACAGTGCTTCTTTGAGGTAACGCGTGCTCCATGCTGTGCCGCATGCTTTAAAGCTACGCCTGACTTTTGCCTGCGACAGCTATTGCGCTGTAAGCTATCGGAGACGCGTGTCGCTTCAGGTGTGCTCCCAAAGCCCATAAAGAATCAAAGCATCTTGGCCGGTCGGCAGTCTGCCCGATGACCTTTTTCGCGTGTAGCTCGATGATGGGTTGTGAAGGGGAGAGCTGGTTACAGTCAGGACTGGGGGGACCTGCCGTGGCGTGACGGCAGGTTCAAATCAAACCCAATAGTTGCTTCTTGTACTTTCTTCCCATGTCCTGCCAGCTTGCTGTATGGCTGCCACAACGGTAACCCTGTGAGTGGCTTGATTGGTGAGGATTTACATGTGTGCTAATTAGAGTGGAATAAATGATTGGCTGTTTGCTGCATCGCCATAAAGGGTGCCCAGATGTACACACTACGTGAACATAATGTGCACGGGCATGGCGCATCAAAGTTTGTCAGCTGCATTACCTCAGCAGGCTTAGGGCCTGTCGGAGAGCATTTGCTGATAATTGTCCCCTATGATTTAGTGTCTGACTTGGTGAAAGTGAAGGACCTTAAAGTACTGTCTTGGCAAGGGAATTTCTGATCATTTAACAAAAGTAATAAATGAGCTAAAATGTGTCAAATGAGAGCAAAAAAATAAATTTAGGGCTATAAGCAAGCAGTCTTAACTGAAGAATTCTGCATGCTTGGAAATAGTTCGGCACATAACAGTAAGCATCAAATTAGCTGCTGCAGTTAACAATAGACACTGAACAGAGTGTTTAATTACGCTTAATTTGTTGTGATACAGCACGAGTCTTCAGTTATGAAAATCCCCAGATGCCCAAGTATCCCCTGTATAGCTAGAATACACTAAACTTTTGCACACTTAGTTAATTTAACAAAGCAAATACAGAACATTCCTTTTTATTTTAAAAATCTGCTTTAGATGAAGGAAAAATAAGTTTACATTTAGAAATGATCTTTCTTTTCAATCTTCAAATGAAAAAAAAAAGTGAGCTATATCTTCTTTCATGAAAATATATAATTAAGACAAAATCCCACACGTATCGTATTTATGCACAAAAATCGGTAATATCTGGTTACTTTGACAAGTAATTTTGTACTTACATGTTCACAATATTGATAATGTATTAATGTACAATGATTAAATGGTTAAGCTGCCATATTAAAGTTATGAGCAGGAACATTTATCCAGCATAGCTAAGCAGGAACAAAGACTGTCCATTTACAGATGGCATTATTCAATCTCTGCACTGCTCGAAGATGTTGGCGTTACAGCATTGATTCTGAGCTCTGATACTGTGGCTCACTCGAATGACCCAATAGAGTTAAGTGATAAGGTTAAGTTAATTACTGTATCTGTGCTATACAGCTTCCACATGATTACTGCTGAGAAAGATAGTGATTCTTCTTGCTTTAATTAAGCAAAAGAGAATGAAAAGATATAATTGGTTTTTATAATAATCCTGTCTTATATCACTATCAACAAGCGTCATGTGTTTCTTCTTCAACTTTGTTTCATGAATTCCTAGCAGCAAAATTTTAACAGTAGAATGTAGAAGTAAATTATTTAAATCCCTGTCCTAAAACATAGTGTCAGCTAAAGAATTAAATAGTTAATAACTGTACTAATACTTGTGTAGCACCAAAGTGCCTGTGACAGTAAATTGTGTACCAGCTATGAAAAATCCGTATTTGACAGTTAAAGAGCATCTGCAATTTTTTTGTGTTGACATTATTACATTATTATATTTTAGCAAGTGTTTTAATATTTTTTTTCTAATAATATATTAAACTGCAGTATCATGGCTTTAATGTTGTTTTTTGAACAAGAGATTTAAGAGTATTTTATTTTAAATTTGCTCGTTAGTTGTCAGAAATTGTTGCCTTTGGTTTGAAGGTGAAAGGGACTTAGAAAGGGTTCAGAAAAAAAGCCCAAGCAGTCTCTCATAGGATAATGCTCTTTTTTTTTTTTAAATTTCTAGTCCTGCATATAATAAAAGGTATGTACACTGTGAGGTATGCAAAACCAGTTTTACATTGAAAATAATGAATACAGATGAAAGCTGACAGTGAAAGAGGGGGAGAGATAATAGGTAGGTTTTAGTCCTTGTGTTAAGCCCTGACTCTGTGAACTGTTCTGCTTAGGTAATCCCGTGTCTCTGTATTGAGCTCTTCTAACTCTCGCAAGTTTACAAAGGTTTGCCCACACAGACGAGATTATTTTACCCTGTCTTTGCTTATGTTAGTAACCTCACAACAACTGCTTCAGGTTTTTGCCACTTACCTAAATGCAGCCTTCCTAGCAGAAGGGGAACACGTGTTGCCTTTCGTTGTTGCTGCGTTACATAGGTGCTAAGCTGCTGGCGGTTAGTAAGCTGCAGACTTCTGCTTTCTTGTGTTTTATTCTTTAGATAGAATTGTCATGTGTCAACTTGGTTGTAACAGGAGTTCTGGTAAAGATTGTTAGATTAAAAATAGCCGAGTGCCTGTTTTCTAATTTTTTTCTCTACTTGTGGGAAAGATTATTATTCCTGTCCTGTAAATAAGCATGACTTTAAAACTCTGTTGAACAAAAAAAATTGGAAAAAGAGGTTCCATTCTGCATATATAAATTTTCAGCAAAGTAATTGGTAGTCCAGGACAAGATGTATGTTCTTACTAAGTACTATGAATATATTTTAATATTTTTCTTTTATTCACAATAGTGAAGTTTTATCTCCATAGCAGTGATTTGTTTGCAAATAGGATTTGCAAACATTGAGACTAAAATTGCGTTACTTGAGATTTTAAAAGCTGCTTGGTTCCCTGTCTGCCTACGGACAACCTCCTCCTATTTTGTAGCTACACAGAATTAATTGGATAGTGTTTCATCTCTATGGAAGAGTTGCATGCAATGGTATGCAGTTCCAACCACACATCTTTTTCTCTGTAATTCTAATTTCTTCTTCCTGACAAAAACATCTGCTTGAAAAAATAAATTTTTAGTAACCTAAATAAGAGAAAACACAACTATGTTCAATGTTTATGGTATTCTTTTTTGATAGCAAGTCTTTTTAGATGCTTGTTGTGTGTTTATGAAAACACTGTGAAGCTGCTGTTGCAGAACCTGTACGTGAATAAAGACAATCTCATGCTTAGGGATCCATGGCTGCCATGCAAGGAGATCAGGTGAAGAATGAGAGAGAGGTATTCCAAATTATCAAACTCTAACATTTATAAATAATTTCAAAATAGTTAAGGTTCTTGTTCAGAAGGAAAGCACTAGGACAAGAACAGAGTATGAAGTAACATGCAGACTGTTTTAAGAAATCAATTTCGTTTTGTTTCTAGTTAATTCCATGAATCTGAAAATCTCAGTCACAGGAGTGTACAGTTTCTTCCATTACCTGTCTACTGGTACCTGCTGTCTTATTCTCAGAAGAGGAAACTGAAGTGACTAATCATTCTTAATTTAGGAGATACAATAAGGGGTGTGATAATAAAGGATATATTTGGCTCACTCCGTAGTAAGAATTGGATGGATTGGCAGAGAAGATTCTGAAAAATCAGGGTGTGTTTTGGCTTGGGGGTCTGTGTCTTTACTTGTTCAGTGGGTGAACTGAGGATTTCCAGCTCTTTGCCTGTCAACCTGATGTCTTTTGTCATCTCTGTAGTCAATTTTTTAAAACGTTCTTGACGTTTATTGCAAACAGATGCAATGACAATAGAAACATTTTCTTTCTCATTCTTTTGTCTTAGTAAATATATTCATCTGGAAAGCAGAATCTCTTCTTCTCCTCACTTCAGCGTAATAGTTTGCATTGGTGATGGGAAAGTAAAGCAATTGTGCAGAAAATGAAAAGGCATTTTATGAGAAAGAATGCTAAGAAAATTTCTTAGTTCTCCATGTACAGTAAATATTTTGAAATGCAAAGAACATCCCAACTTTCAAGTTCTTAGTAAGTCTTTCTTCAGAAAGAGCACACATACAGAAGGCAGACATTACATGTTTCATAATGATATCTGCTCTCTTGCTGTTTGATTGCACAGACAACTTGACAGTGATGGACATT
Organism: Myiotriccus ornatus; assembly: GCA_036023395.1. Classification (NCBI taxonomy): domain Eukaryota; kingdom Metazoa; phylum Chordata; class Aves; order Passeriformes; family Tyrannidae; genus Myiotriccus; species Myiotriccus ornatus. The sequence goes on along the minus strand of JAYRBT010000082.1, from coordinate 93,541,395 downwards.
ACTCATGCTTAATTATTTTTAAAAACATTTCTAACATTTAATGTCTCCTAGGAAGAGAAATGAACAGGGGACAATTTCGGTCTTCATGACAATTGAGTAGCCGTGTCCCTTCAGTACTTTGACATGTAGTGTAATACAGCAGAGTTAACAGCTGTGAGTAAGCGCAGCCCATTTAACATTTCTTTCCTGCTAGACATATGATGGGTTAGCATTGGGTAATAGTAACAATATTCTCCAGTTATATGCTTCTTAATGTATCAAGATGTTTACATATTTCAGCTGAGGTGGTGCTTATTTCATTAAGTTGCATAGAGGAAAAGCAGCTTGTAAAGTTGCTTTCATATGTCAAAGTAATGATAAAATGAGTTTGAGGCCTTTATGATCAAGAACATTTTCTGCCTCTTTTTAATGATATAGAATAGTAATGACCTGCAGTTTCATTTATTCTTGGAAAAAGTATAATTGCAAAAATTAACTTGTCATACACCACAGCTCAGCAAACTTACTTTCCTATAAGTCTGTGGTCACAGTATGTTTTTTTGCAATTCAGCATCTGGCTCTGTGGGGTACTGATGGCTTCTATGAAGTAAAGTACCAGGGTGAGCAATTAAATGTAAAATGACAGCATAAAATATGATCATTACGGTTATACAAAAGACACATTTATGAATTTTGCAGATAACTGTCATTTTTTCTACTCATATTTGCTCTTTCTTTGTTAGCTTAATATTTCTAGTGCAATTCATTTTTTTCTTCTAAAAAGCGAACAATGCCTTTTTAATTATCCTGACACTTGTTTGTGTCTTTCTTATTTGTCACATTTGAAGGCTAATGATAACTCTTTCACTTTGTTCTGACACTATACTTTCAACTTTATTTCAAAATCAAGGACTATTTTTAAATTAACACGAAGGTTGCATGATTAGGCTAGAATTTCTTATGGAAATCAGTTTGTGTTGTGTTGATCAGATAACGTGCTGCACCTGAAAGAAAGATTATCTGTGTTCAATTCTCAGGGGCTAGCAGGCAATGTTTTGAAGTGTGCTTTTTGAATTTAGCTTGTGTTTTGTCATTGAAGAGAGAAGATTGGTCGTGATAGAAGTTATTTTAGCCGTATTAGGTATCAGAAATACTGTATAGATTTTTCTGTGTGTGCTTTCTTAGCAAATGTCTGTTTTTATACTAGAATAAGAGTCCTTTCTGTAGTTTATATTTTTGCTGTCTTGGGTGAGAGGTGTGTCATGTTCATGTATAAATATATGTCTTTGCATAGGATGCTTATAATGATTGTACTTTTTACCAATATTGTTTGCATATATTGAAGGAAAGAGGAAAAAAAAAAGGAAAATGACCGCAAACCCCTAACATTCCAGAGAATCCTAGTAATGCAAATAAACCCATTATATTTCTGTTCTGATGCTCTCACTTTTTTTTTTTTTTTTTGAAGCACTTACTGGTTTCTACTGCTGCCACAAAGGAGACTGCAGCAATACACAGCTTAATCTGCCATTTCCAAAAACCTCAGCACCCAGGAAGGGACAGGGGAAGGAGAGCTCTTTCATCCTCTTTCCCAGAGAAATCATAACCTACTTCCAAAACCTCATTAAGGATGGCAGTCATCAAGATTGCTGAGCAAAAGATGTCTGTTTACCGTGTATTTAAAAAACAAGAAAAACCTACCATTAATGACTAATTACTCACATTTACTCTCTTTAGAAAGCTAGGTGCTCTTTCCTTCCTTTTCTCCCATAGTAGCTTTTCTTAAATGCATGTAGTGCCCTGGAGAGCATGTGCCTGGTAAGATTACCAAATGCTATTTAAATGTCTGAATGGGGGAGGCAATGCTTGTCTTGGAAGCCCCTCTGTCTCCACAGCTGCCTTTGACAGGGAGGATTAACGGAGACCCCCGGTGTTTGGGAGCAGGGAGGGGCAATGGGGTTTGGGGTAGGGGCGGCTGGGCTGCAGTCTGGCTTTCACCTGGGGAAGGTCCCTTCACCACCACAGGTCATGAGGAGGCAGAATCCCATTACGTTCAATGGGAAATGTGAGATGCTTTAAGCAGCCCTCCCCTCAATTAAATTGATGGCACAGTAACCTGGCATTGATTCCCTGGTGATAAGGGAGATGACCCCACTTAAGACTGTGGAGAAAAAAATGATAGAAGCAGAGTGTAGTTCTCAGTCAGCATTATGCGTATAAATGGATGGTACACAGAATTTAAAGGGCTAGGTAACTCAAACTGGAAATACTTGCTTCACTAAGACCTTCCCTGTTACAAAAACCCTTCAAAGTTGACTGGCTTTTAAGTAGCAATTTGAGATGAAGATTTAAGAATCTTGGAGCATTTCTATTTAGAGCACCTATTGTGTAATCTCCACAGTCCCATAGCATAGAGAAAGGTTTGTGATAAAAAGAATTGAAAATTAAAAGGGATAATATCTGTGGCAGACAGTCTCAAGGGGATTCAGTATCTCTTAAGCAAGTATGACTCCAATATGAGCTCCTCAGCTGAGGATGTTATTAGGTACAAGTAAGAGCTAATTTTTTACAGTTTATGTCTCTGGGAATATGAAGTGGAAAACAGGTGAAGAATCAGAATTAATTAAGAGAGAGGAAGGAGAGCAAGCTATCCTAGTATAGTTTGAAATCTAAAATGCCCCGAATTCCAAAGAGTGCTGTGGTACAGACAGTGCTGTTAGGAGGAAGAGATGGGATTGCTGTAGCTGCGTGACCCTCGTAGGTTTGGAAAAATTAGCTGTAACATGGAAACCTGTTTTCCTTACAGTGTGGGTTGAGGTACTCAGCTTGAGATAGATTAAAAGTCCTCAGGAAAAATTGTTGTCCCCAAAGAACCAAAAAAGGTGCCAGAAAGCCTTTTATTTAAATTGCGTAAGTTTAGCACTACATGCCTTCTTTATTTGTATCTTTTAGGTTGTGTTCGTATCATGCACTATAGTGCTGTGTGGAAAAATCTGCATTAGCTCTGCTTCTTGGTGTTCCACCATGCCTAATATCTCTTTTCCATATAGCTAATTTCTCTGGTGTAATACCTCCATAATGTACTTAGATTGCTCCCAGCAACAACCTTTGCTCTGAATTTTCAAATTGACCGTAGGCCATGCAGGCATACCCAGAATTGCACAAGTGTGTTCTGATGACCACAACATTTACTGCCATCCAATATATGTGCTGTTTCTAATTATGACTGTGAGGATATATTATAAAGGTGGATTTGTTAGCTAAGCACCATACAACGATGCAATAACTGCTTGAATGTTTGTGTGGTTCTGATAAACCCATGGAGGAAGTAGCTGCTGGAAGAAAATTGTTCCTCAGCTTCCAAATTATTGGTTAGCTGCTGTATAAATTGCTGCTTAGACTGGTTGCTATTTGAAAAGGAATTGTTTGTCCGTAGTCATATAGAGCAACAGGTGATAAAAGCCCCAGAGACAGTCTCATAAATAGAGGGATAAAAAAGTTTTCTTGTGGTGGAAGGACCCAATTACTTTCTCAGCTGCTTTCTTCTTCTTCTTCATTGTAATAGTTATTATTAAGGAAAAATAAATTTTTAACTTTTATGGTGCCTCAGAAGTACTAACCAAGTGTAACTGATACAGGGATGTCTACAGAAGTGCCTTCAGCCCAGTAGATTTGAAGGTCTGTTCATCTCTGTGAGGTGTTAATTCAGATGCTCAATGATGATGGTTTAAATGTCAATATTGTTAACAGCTCTGTTATTCATGGGCATGAAAGGAGAGGGAAGACAGATTCTTCTGCACAATTAACTGAACTGACATCTCTCTTTGGTTGCACAAAACTGTTGGAAGATAGTGCTGTCTCCTGTATTTTCTTTCTGCATTTCAGGAAGAGTGAAGCATAAGCAGCCTTGCAAGGTCCATCAGTGTATGTGATTTTCTGACAGGCATCATCCGTTAGCAGCACCATTATCTACTTAGAGCAGTACTTTAATTAGGTGACTTGCAAAATAAGCTCTGTCTATCTAGTGGGTTTGCAAAGAGACTTTTGAGAACCTTCTCTGTCCTCCCTTTTTGACATAGGTGCCAATTGCTAAAAAGATGAGACCAAAAAAGAATACGTTTAAGAGTACACATTTTATTTCCTTCTGACTTTAGTTTGTTTATGTTTTTTAAGTCCAATATGTTTCTGGCTAAACACAAAGAGGCTTGTATCATTCTCTTGCCTAGGAATTTACCTCCTTGAGAGCGAGTGTTTTTGAGGAGGGGTAATGGGCTTCATCATTTATCTTTCAAAAGACACGAATATTGCAAGTATTGCCTTTTTATATTGTTATAGAGAAGTTAAATGTTTACTATGAGTCTTTTACTTTTCATTTTCTGTTTTCAAAACTTCCACTGTCCAAGAGAAAATATACATTAAAGACAACAGCTGCCTCTGCATCTCTTGCACAAATGAAAATGGCATATTTCCAAGGTTTTCAGAGTTGTATATAAAAGGAGAATTACTGTACTGCTCACAGAATATATCAGCTTAGGAGAATGTGACCATAATGAGGAAAGAAAATCAAAGAAGTTGCAAAGTTCAAAGAGTGAAAACCATGTGCTAAATAGTGCTGTTTAAAATCTTGAATTTTTCATCTGCCACATTGCTTACAAGCTACCTGAAATGTGTGTCTCTGAAAGAATAATAATATTTGAAATGTTTGATTTTGTTAGTACTAGTATAAATAAGTAGGTAGAAGGAAGGTGTGTTGGTATTTTTAAAGTGTTTCATGACGTTAACTAACATGCCATGAAGTTTAATACCTCAGTATAAAGATAGTCCTGACACTGGGTAAATGTGTCCCAGTGTTGAATTACCTAATTGCCAGTATGGCAATGGCCCCATTCACCTTGGCAATTTGAGGCTTTCCGTCTTCTTAGAATATTCACTACCAGTGAAAAGGAGTGGAAGGCTAAATTGTTTTATTTTCCATTAGATAAATGAAGGAAAAATAAATATTGCTTATGGTTATGTAATATACCTGGTGTTTAACATCTCTGTTTAGTTTATAAACAACTTTTTAAAAGGAATTTTCAGCTTTCAGGATTACCTAGATAGGTTAAAAATTATTTGTAACACAGTCTTCTAGCTTCCAGTAAGCAAATGTAGTTCTGTCTGAAATATGTCTGCATTTGTGCTTATGAACATTTCTCTGTTACTGACTAAATCTGTCTGAGTGAATGGATTAATGAGAATAGCATATGCTTTTATGATGTAGAACATAGATATAAATAAGGGAAGATTTTGTATAAGTTTACTAAATTAGTTCAGTTTTAACAAAGATGACTTGGAAGGTGTAAGCTCCTAACATTTGTGTTGGCTCAGTTTATGGTCTGTTTGTGTCTTAGTGCTTTAGGTTACCAGTTTTGTTTGGTGTGGTTGCACCTGTGTTATAGAAACTACTCTCAAAGGCAAGAAGGCACAGCCTCTGGCACAAGGAGTTTGCATTTAACAGACCCACAAATTAGGTTCCAAGATTAAGCTGTGCCCATGTAACAGGTTAAAACCCTTTACAAATTAGTGCCCTGGCCTGCTGCCAAAAGCACACGAGTGATTGGCTCTTGTGTACTTAGACTCTAATAGCTAAGAATAGTGCAAAAAAGCCTATTTGACTGTAGATGCTTCTTTAATGTGCTGCTCACAGATTGCCAGAGAAGATGACAATGCTCCAAACGTAGCCTAGCTATCCGGCCGTACCACTTTTTAATCAAGAAATTCTAGAGGTAAATGATGATAATGGAGGATAGTGCAAAATGCCAGCTGTCTTGTCCGTTTCGCACATGACAGTGGTGTCTGGTACAGTGGTGTTTCATTAAGAAAGACGGCCCTGTGGTCTGATACTTGTAGCCTGCAGGCTAAGGGCATCCACTCATTAATGAAGCACTAAGAGCAACTCCATCTTAAAATTTAACGTAGGAGGTATGTGAAGGTATATAAGGCTTCATATGGAACTGGCAACTAATTCTGGGTGAATCCAGTACGTGACTGGATGTTTTAATTTCTTTGCCTCGCAAATGAAGGAAATGAAAATATTAAACTAGAATGGCATTCTATTTTAATGCTATGCAATACATGAATAAAAGAAGTGTTTGGAGGCATTGAAATAAAAGATTTTTGTTGCAGCTACTGTTACACGTATATAGTGGGGCAAGTTCCTACCTAGAATTTATGCTCTGAGAAAGACTGGAATATAGTAAACTCTGAATTTTTAGATGGCAGCCCTGTAGCTGTAAAAATTGTTTCTTTCTTTTTGATAGATGTCTCCACTACTCTTTATCATCTGGTATGTAAATATAATGTGATAAAGTGTGTGTTATAGTTAAGCATACCTGGCCTGCCTGTTTTTAAGTGCCTTGACATTCCTATTAAAAGGGTTTTTTCATTTTATTTAATTTGGAATTCAATTTTCTGGTTTTTTTTGATACCTGCTTTAAATTGAAATGTGGGTATCTGTTTTACACAGACTTACTATTGAATATTTTTAAGCTGACATAATTGGGCTCCTCATTAAAACTTAAGTCTGAAACATACTGGAAGTTTGATAGCTATAGAGCGATATGCATATGGCCAGTGTAGTGGGTTGTGATTTCAAGGGTAATCTTGGACTTTTTCAGTTTCCTAAGCACGGGGTGCTTGATTTTACAACCCTAATGATGTCATTTAATGCCCTTTTTGGTTTGTATTTGCACAGTAGGTGTGTGATATTCTGTTACAAAGTTATTGGTTCTAATAGCAAATGGTCAATTTTTGTTAGTATTCTGCATAGCAGTTTTTCTTGGCACAGTCAGTATTTCTGTTACTAGTGGATGTTAAGGAATTGTGTCAAAAACACTCAGCCGAAGGCCTTGCAGAGACAGTATATGCCTTCAGGTATAGTAAAAAGGCTTACTTCACTGAGGTGATGGGGTTGCAGCACCACAGCACCACTAGATCTTTGGGAAAGAAGTGTAAGCTGCTGCTGCTGCTGCTATAGTAAGAAATGTGGGCATGCTGTCATGGTTGGTGAGGCTGTAAAGACCAGATAGGGAGTGGTCCAGTACAGAAAATATAGGTCTTTTGGTTCCATAGATTATGTCATACTCTTCAGCTGTGCTCTGTATTTCAAATTTATATTCTTTTTTCAAGATCTCACATCTTAGCAAGACACTTGAGTTGCATGCACTGTGGTGGTAAGTAGTCTTAGGGGCAGGAGGGATTTAGAGAGTTTAACTTCAGGCCAGCCAGGTGAAACCCACACTAAAAGGAAGAATGGAGCTTGTTAGGCACACAGGAGTGGGTACATCCACTGAGTTACAATTAAACTGCTGTTGGCTTGTTTAAGGATGGAGGCATCTGTCAACCAGTCTTCTACTTGAAAGCCCTGAGAAATCATACAAAATAAACTGTCCCTCGTTAACTTGATTTGTGCTCTTTCTGTGAGAGATGTGTTTGTGTGAGACAGAATGATCTGATTTCCTCTATGCATGGCTCGAATATTGTAAAATTGCATATCTGATTTAGGATAAAATAAACCTTTTCCAATTAATAAACCTGCGAATAGGTCAACTTCAAAGACAGCAACATAAAACACCCACAAGTGGCCATTAAATATTTATGGACCGAGCATTTGTTAGAATTAGCAATGGGTATCATAGATTTGAAAGGCTGTATTGCCATGAATAAACGATGATATTAAGCATTTGTAAGTGCTTTGTAATTAAGGATACTTTTAAACTAGACTTCTGGTACTTTCTGTACGGTGGTTGTTGGAAGTGGCAGGTGTTAGAGTATCGGAGCTGTACAATGTGGTCTGCCTGGTAGGGTAGTGTCAACACAGCAGCATCATAAAAAGAAGGAAAACCAAGCTTATGTCTTTTAAACAACAGAAAAGAAATTAGTAGAGGGAATGAACAACCCTGTGGGAGGTAACAGCCTAGCTCCAACTAAAACATCAGACATTTCTGCAATTTCTTTGGATTGTTTGGACTTCAAATCTTTGGATTTCAGTTTGGAGGCAGATTCTGGCATTGTCTTTTTTTCTGAGGCTATTATTTGTAGTGCAACTAATGACCTCGGACCTCACAAAAATCAGACAAGGGATGAAAATAGTATAAAGCAAAACCTACATTTTCTAAAGCAGGGACCTGTTATGACTATAGCTTTCAAAAGGCTGTGAAACTAGAACTGTTCTGAGCTTGTGCAGTTGCCAAAATTTGGTGCTATCCTAGCCACACAGTCTTACCCCTGACCTCTTCTTGTCAAACATGGCTCTGAACGCTGCAAGGTAAGCTGGATGAGCACCACATTGGTTTTTAGGTTAAAAGGAAATTAGCCTCTGGTTAGATCAGCAAGCTGATCTTGTAGATGGCCAAGTAAGTAGCTTTGAGGATGCAGGAAAGGCACAGTTTGTGGGAAAGGGGCAACCCAGCACCCAAGTACCTTGTGAAATTCCAGGCTTTCTGAAGGTGGTACCTTTGGGATTTCAGACTGATTTGAGAATAGGATTGTACTAGCAGCGTCATCGAGAAACAACTGGGTTATCTTCAGGTTTGTGCCAATAACATAACTAAAGTTTGACTTTTGTTTGCTTTGGAACAGGAAGGTCACTTGAATATGAGGTAACCATTGTGGAGGTGACCACACACTGGAACGGATTTCCCAGGGAGGCTGTGAAGTCTCCCTCACTGGTGATAATCAAGAATTATCTGGATGTAATCCTGTCCCATGTGCTCTAGGATGAGCCTACTTGAGGAGGGAGGTTGGATTAGACGACCCACTGTGGTCTCTTCCATCCTCATCCCATTTGGTGATTCAATCTTAAAAATCTTGATGTCTGGTGAACAGTCACTGTAGACTTATCCTTCCTGGCATAAAGCACAATTATAAATTATTTTCTCTGCTTAGAAAGAAGAAATAGTTGCCACGTTATCTTCCATATTTCGTGAAAAGAGCAGAAGTTTAGAAAGGGGTGGCTTCATTTTTGTATTTGTTTTATCTCATATCTGCATTCTGAGATGCAGCGAGATTGGCACCTTCATTTTAGTAGGTGATGTGTGCTCGTTCTTTTTCGTGATCATGCTCTGGCTTTGGTGTTCCATGTACGGATTTTCTTTTTATTTTTTTATTTTCCCTCCTTATTTTCTTCTTGAATGTGTATTCTCGTAAATTGTTTCTTTGTTTTGTCTGTTAATGGTGTATAAGCTCAGCATTGGTTGCAGGTAGACCTTTTTAACTTGTAGTAGAGGTGCCAAGCAAAGTATATTGCTCTTATTAGTGCTTGTACAAAGTGTTCTTTGGAAACAATGATATGCGCTATCAGATATTTTATTCGTTCTGGAAAAAAATGCTAAGCTAAATGAACTCTGAAGAATGTTATTAATATGGGGAAAAATTAGGAAAAAGTAAGTCTTTATGTGTAGAATAATTTGTGTTTAGTAAGGTTGTATAGTTAAAATAAGTTTCTATTTTAAACTGTTTGTGTCAAGGTTCTTGTATTTCTATGACAATATTAATTCTTGTTTGAAGTTAAGCAGCTTTCTGTAAATCAAGAATGTGTAACAAGGGTTTTGGTTGAGATCTTTGGCATTTTCCCCGTAGGTATAGGAATCTAAAACTATTTCAGTATTCTGTGTATGTTAGTAAATTATTGGTAGAACAGCATTTTAATTGTAGTAACACAAACCATAACACAATAGACTTACACACTTTTTAAAAAAAAAATCTTAAATATATGGGAAAGTATGAAACTTACTTTCCTTTTGAAAAGAAATGTAGATAATTATAATTATGATTTGCATCTAGCTTTCTCTTGTAACTTAGTAACCCCACTGTATCTGAATGACGTGTCACCTGCCATCCTAACTAAGTAACCTGAATGACCTGCTTTGTCCTGCCTACTGATCCATCTAGATGTGTGTTTAACGCCGATGCCTAAGGCTGCTTTGTGGGGGATGTCTTATATGAGGGTGTGAGTGTGCGTGTTTGTGTTTGTCTTAAGAGGGAAGTGTTTAAGATACATGCAGATTGGAGAAATTTGAGGGAAAGGCTGGGTGATACAGGGTTAGTTATAACCTTGTGCTATCTCCAAAACTAAACCATTCGATTTGGTTTCCTCTGCTAAATGTTGTAATGGTTTTTTATTGTCTTATGTATGGTCCTATCATCTCTATAAAATTTCAGTAGTTTACTATGCATTATTCCTTTTAAAAATAAAATGAGGCCAAACAAAAAACCCCAAATGCTCCCACCTATTGAGCTTCTCCACATGTGTTTTTATGTTATTCTTGGATCCTAATTTTTTTGACATTGTAGCTTAATATTTTCAAAGAGTTCAATATTTAAAATGGATAATTTTTAAATCTTTTGAATAATTAAACTGATTCAATTTTTAATCGATTTAATTTTAAACTTTATATGTAGGTCAATCTAAACATTGAACCATTTCAGAAGTTAAACAAGATTAACTGCTTATTTGATCCAAAATTATAGTTATCAAATAAGATTCGGGATTGATTTTGTACCATGCACTTTATTCTCCTCTTAGACTTTCAAAAGTTGAACTGCTTAATTTTATCAATTAAAATATTGATTTTGGGCTTCACTAATTTTAATAAGATATAAAAAGTCAGTATCACAAAATGTGATTTTAATTTGTGATTTTTAATTTTAAGATGCATTGGGTACCTTATTAGCTTATAAAAAGAAATCTGAAATGCTTCAGTTCTAATAAACTGCAAAATGTAATAAAGCTAAATATTTCGAAGTAAGCATTCAAAATTCTGAAACATCATGGCAACAGTAAATCCCTCTAGTTGTTTATGATTAAAAATTTAGAGATTTTCTTTTAATTTCTTTCCACGTAGTTATTTTCTTACTTAAAAAGTAGATATTTAGTCCTTTTCACCTGCATAACCTTATCCGTACCATTGTTTTCCTTTTTATTTAATAATCCATTTATCTTATAAAATGTACCTGAAACAAATATCCACAGCAGAGAGTAAGAGTAAAAATGTTTCCTGCTTGCCTTGACAATCTTCCGTCATTTCTACAAGGGGTTTACACCAGAAAGTTGCAAGTCCTGGTACTTGGTGAGTTAAAACAAAATGGGGAGAAAACAGTTCATTTGAATGAAAATCAGAAAATATCTTCAAATTTAAGGAGGAACACTGCTTTGGCTGTGAAAGTGCGGTCTTCCGTCATTAACCACAGGGGATTTATGCTTGGTTAAAGACATGATAATAAGAAAAAAACCATCACGGAGGAAAAAGAGATCCATCCGTGGTTTTGGACGCCATGCAAAGCTTATGCTAGTTTGGAAGGATGCTCTTAAAAATGCCACCCCTGCGGTCCTTTCTACCTTCCTGACAAAGAGCCAGTAGTCTAGGATTTCCACTGCTGTTTTACAGTGTGCAAAGTCACGTCAGCCGTTCGCAGAGATTTTTGATGCGTGGATGTCTCCTGTCATCCCCAATCACGGTCGTACTCTTGAGCCAGGCCTATCGAAACTGAACTCTGCTGCTTTGCTGCAGGTCAGCTTTCATGGACAATTAGTGTTGTAACAGCACTTTGGTCGCAAGTTGTCGTGAGTGTTTATCATAAAGGCATCATCCCGGGGTGGATCAGCAGTGATCGGCGAGTCTTCTGCTTTCTGAAGCATCTCCTGCTCGCCTTTTCGTGGGTGCCGGTCAGGTGACATCTCCGCAAGGCCTTCCTCACCGCTGCTGTGTTGCCCGAGGCTCTCCGCGTGCACTGCTTGCCTTCTCCTGCTCTCTGCTCCTCATCTTCCCTGTCGTCCCTCTCAGTAACTGTCAGATGCCCCTGTTGCGGCGTGCTCTGACAAGAATGAAAAGAGTGATCTTCCCACTGCTGGGTGCCGCGTCAGGATTGACGCCTCGGACGTGCTTGACGCTGCGCGAGGTGCCTGGCTCCAGCAGTATGCAGAAGTAAACCAATAAATCTTCAATGTCACTCTACTTATTGTGACTTGATTGCTCACCTCCCCCCCGTCACCATGGAAACAAATACCTTACTTTTATTATTTTTAGTTTTTTGCTTTGTACTTTTATCTCAAAAGTCCACATTATTTAGCGATCTTCCAAATGTGTTCCTGAACTACCATTTTTACTTAGTGGGACACAAGCTTAGCTGTAAGTAATACTACTTTCTTGATGAACGGATATATCGTTTTTTATTATATATATTTTTATTCCTTAAAATATTGCAAAGCATTTTTAAGAACAAGGCTAATAAAAGTTTCCTGATGCTGCAGATAAGTAGTATTCTCATTTTATGGTTGAATAAACCAGAAGGGTCCACTGTAGTCTTGCCTCTAGTGAAACTGTAGGGAATGTAACTGTTTTCACTGTGCTCGGAACTGGGTCCAGAATGATTTACCCACAGGCAAGTGGCAAATGAGGGGAAGAGCTGGACAAGGTGGAGTGCTGTAACCAGGCCCCCGTCTGCCCCACACTGCAGCCCTGGCACCGGTGCCCTTCAGTGAAAATGTTCTTGCTTGACTGTGCCACGTACAACAGGAACAAGGTACCTGAGGAGAACAAGAGGAGGCACCAAGAGGGGGTTGTACCCCCTCCTCAGATCTGTCCCGGGTGTGACCTGCACCATGTGTCACACATCTCCCAGCACAGGCTCTGCCCCCCTGACTGCCTGCCTTTGCCACCCTCCGTCGTGGTGGCATCACGTGGAGTTCTGAGACCTTGAGGGAGAAAAAGCTTAAATTAAAAAAAAAAAAAAGGTGTTTTTACCTTTACAGTTAAAGCACACTTTTCTATTTAAAAAATATTCCTGTCATCTGGATGAAGAAAAAGGAAGTTTTCAGCTTTCACCTCAGTTTTGACTGCAGTTGTGTTGATTCAGTTACCTTTATGTTAGTGTGCTCCATATACATAACTTTATGCTTATGTCTTAATATACATGAGTAGTAGTCCTTTGACGTTTTTCTTTAGTATTAGTTTTTACTAATTTTAGAGTTTGATAGTATTTTTTTTAAATAAGTGGTTCTCTGTTTCTGATACTTTACTTGGCCAAATGTTACATGCCTTGCAACTGCTTTACTGCAGAGTATTTTGTAAAATAGAAATGCTCACAGCATTGGCTGTGTGATGTAGCATGCAAAAAAATCAAACCTTATTTTCACTCCCTCATCAAAAAAACAATTCTTATCCCTGTAATATACCCATTTGAAACTTCAGTCGTCTGCTGACTGAAAAAAAACAAATTTCACATTCATCAAACCACAAAAAATAGCAAGATGTTAGAAGCTGTTTTGCTGCACAGTATACATGTATGCCATATATGAAGTGCATGTGTGTGTGTACACTTAGCAGTGTTGCATTAACTGGGAAATTTCTTAGCAAAAAAAAAGAGTTTAAAATCTCAGCGTAGTTGTAAAACCAGGGAATAGAATTATTTTGATTTCCTATGCATTGATTTCTTACAAGACAAATTTGGTTTTGCTTTTAATGTGCAAAGAGTTGATTTTGATTTCTTAAACCACTCAGATGTGAGCAATATAAAGGGTGTGAGTATTATGAGAACACAAATCTGTGATTTGTGTGTTCTTTGTCTTAAAGTTCTGTTTTCTTATCAGATGCTATATAGGTAGTTAATTTGAAATAGTGGCATAACTTTCTTTTATGTCTGCTTGATTTTGATATGAAAAACAGCCTTGTGGACCTTGTTTCAGTTTGGCAGCTATTGTAGAATAAAACAGACATGTGCTAAGTAAGAAGATAATTCATTTCAGTTGTGTAGGCATGATAAATGGTTTTCCAGTACAAAATTCCCCATTTCTGAGACAGTATTAGTTTTTACTTTAATTACCAGCTCCAGTAATGTTTCCTATCCATAACTGTCTACAAAATAGACTGTTGCTGAGCAGAGGGTATGGCCTGTTTACTCATCCATTGAAAAGAGTGCCTAAGTTCTACCAAGTCTTCCTTACTTGGTCTGAACTGCCTCATGGGAGAGTGTCCTTCATTTAAATATTTAAATATTAATGTTTCATTTTACAGGCAGAAAATTTCAATGTCATTTTAAGGATATGTAACTTTACTGGGGAATCTCTACCCGTCGCAGTAGTGGGTCTTATTTTTAATTTTCACCTTAAGAGAAAGCATTTTAGAAAAATGCTACCATGCTTCCATCTTGAGAAGTTTGACTTGTATATCTTGTTTTCTTGTTGCAGAATAACAGCAGCAACAAAAACAACAGAAAGAGGCTGTCAGGGTGCTTTTCTCAAAAATGGTTTAGCTGACATTAGCCACAAATGAGCAGAGCGACACTAACTACTAATTGATTACAGTAATTACGCAGTCTTTGGCTAGTTTGTATTGGCAAACTATATATACTCCTCACATAAATGTGAACTTGCGGAATGCACGGAAAAGGTCACTCTCATTTGCATGATAGGCTTCATTAGAATATGCTAAGGACAAGACCTAGTGTTTTATGACTTCAGGTGATGAATAGCTACCATATTACTCTGCTCGCTGAAAGCATGTTTCAGTCACCTTAATTTACATGCTGTTTTTTAACACCAAGAAAAATCTGTGGGCTGGTAGGGAGCTAGCAACAGATAAGAGTTTCATTTTATTATGGTTGCATTGCAGATTGTGTTTCATTTTGCTCTTTGTTCTACAGTGGCAACAAATGTTATTTTCCATACTTTCTTTTGAGGAGGAAACCCATTCTGTGATATGTGCATTTCTCTCAGCAATGGCTATTTTGACCCCAAAATACCGTTTTGTTGGCAAAACCAACAAAAATGTTTTACTCCATAAATATATGTATTTTACAATGAGTTATTCCTTTGAAAATAAGGACTAAGGTAGGAAGGCAAATTGCTAAACCTTTAAAATAGGAGGTTCCTTGTTTCAGTATTTTTTTTCCAGTAAGAGTAGGAAATGTAGGGTGTTTTACTTCCAGACTGACTTCAGTGTCCACATGCAATGAAGGAAAAATAATTCTAAAGTCTGAGACAAAAAATGTGTTTCTAATACAAAATATAAGGTGTGCATACAGAGTGATGGGAATCTAGTAGTAGACAGTAGTTCTTTCACATAATTGCAGTTCTCCTTACAAATCTCATTGTAAAAGAGGCAGTGAGGGTTCTTCCTATATAATTATTTGTATGTTGTAGCTCACTGGAATGTGGGGTTGATGTTTCCGGATGTGTAGCCTTATAAAAAATTTCTTGGGTCACAAAAGGTAGTCCTTTGACTAAAACCGGGTAGAAAATAAAAAAAGCGGACAGTTCTGTTATAAATTGCAGTTTTGTAATAAAATTGTACAATAAGCTTGCACAAGCTTTTTAAAATATCATTGCTGCCACTGAACAGGTCTGTAATTTATTTATTCAGGAATGTTGGAGGCATTTTTGATTTATTTGTTTTTAGAGAAGTTTTGTTAAGCAAGATAATGAGCGAACCTGGTGTTAATCATTTACTATGCAACTCTGAAAAATGAAAATTTTGCATATCTTTAGCACTGTTGGGGAAAATAAATTCACCTGTAATGCTAATGGTCTATTGGTATAATTTTTAAAAAATGTTATCTGTTACTCTGGAGAAATTCAATAGATTCATATGTTATGCTAAAAGCTAAACTAATCAATATATAATTATGCATCCATATGTACATATGTATTGAGTAATCAAAAGTATTTGTTAACTGTAAAGATGAAAAATGAATTTGAGGGTGGTCACTGCCATAGGTGACTACATATTTGTTTATGAATAGCCCTTCAGGTGAATATATTCCTCATGTATGCACAATACAAAGTTTACTTTTCAGAACAGGCTCTCAAGAATACTGAATGAGTTTGATCCTGTTCCAGGTGGCCAGGGGTTTACAAATACAGCACGAGCTGTCATGGCCTTTGCTGAATAATATTTATTTTAAGGATTTACTCTAACACTCTAACTAGTATAGGACTTAGTGTAACTAACTTAGAGAATTTAAAGATTCAATGCCCTTTAACTTGTCCCTGTTTATACAGATCAGAATTGCGATGTGTTCTGCTTGGCATGCAGTTCTCTGATTTTTAGGATTAACTGTTTTCCATTTTTTCAGTTTCCTGCTGAGCAAATATGCTCTGTATCATATTGTTTCTGAAGCTTTAGCAGGTGTTCTTCATGCTTATCTGTATGTGCTTGGTGTGACTACTCATCAGATGGATAAAACTGACTGGGTACCAGATGCTGATGGAAGGACTGAAAAAAAGTTCAAGGCTATCAGTCTCTGGTTACATCTGATCATCTCTCTTTTAATCAAGTGGTTCTCAGGAAATAATATGCATTACTTCCCTGGGAACTGATGGAATTAGTGACTTTGGCTTTTGGATCATGGTGAAACTGTTAGCTGTATAAGATGCTGCCAAGTTGGGTTTGGGACTTTGTTGCTGCAGAAAAGGATTACATATTTTTTACCTGTTACACATTCACCACAGAATGCTCAAAGATGGGGAAACAACCATCTTTCAGGAACTTGACTTATAAATAAACGTAATAATCTATTAAAAACAAAAATAAGGAAAGTGTGATCTGAGGAAGAGAGGTGAATCCTATTACGTGTGTTTTCCAGTTGTGGCCTCTGTTCTTCAGAAATGTTGTAAAGAATAGGAGAATTCCTCTGCACTGTCAATAACCCAAGTAATTTCTGAATGATGAATGAGCTCTGTCATTTGCCTGTCAAGGAGAGATGAACCTCCAGTTTAAATGGAAGTACTTTGACTTACTCATGTGCTGCTGGACCATATACTGTTGTGGGTGATGCTGCTGGCTGCTTTTCCCCTAACTACTTAATTGTAATGCAATGTGTGGCCCAGCAATATTCTTTCTGGATTGTTTGGTTGGTTTGCTTTCTCCCACCCTCTCCAACTACGTGATCTTTATCATTTTTTTGGGGAATAAAGTTTGCATTTTTAAGAGTTGACTAGAAACTTTGCATCTGAGACTTGTGATTTCCCTCTAAGTAAGATTGAGATACGGATGCAGACTTGTAAAATCTTTTTCATGTATACTGATAAGGAATATCTCCAGTTCAACGGAGAAATGAAAAAGGGAGTAATAGAAAATTGACCATAAGCAGACCAAGGGGGGAAAAAGGTCACTGACAAATTAAATTAGAATATTAAAATATGAGCTATGACTTTGAAAAAGAACAAGGATTTTAGTCACTGATAATCCTTTCTCTCCCCGCTCCCCCCCCCCCCTTCATTTATATTCCTTTTTCCTTGAGAAAAAGAGAGTAAGATGGGGCTTTTTTTGGTAAAGACTACTTCAAATATGCTTAAACAGCAGTGGAACAAGCAGTTGATATCCAAGGAGTATGGGGCATATCCTTTTAGATCACCTTCTCTAGGAACATGCTTAGTTTGACTAAGATTTTCTGATATCTGATAGGATGAAAGAGAAAGGAAGGGAAAATGGTACTGTATTTCTTAAACATTTTTTAGCATCTTTAACAGAAACAAGCCCCATGAAGCTTGGTGACTTCTAAAATATTCTGCCACTGCACACATGGGCCTCCGTCATTGAGGCTGATAATGAATTTGACTGTTTCTTTACTATGGGCTAAATTCCAGGCTGTGTTGTTACTCTATACTGCACTCCATTTCTTGTCCTTGTTGTTATGCTCATTTATGCCAGAAAAAGAATGCAGTTTGACAGCTATCACTACAAGTGCCTGTGGACATCATATACAAGCCAAATGCTAGATGATGATAAATATGTTATGATTAGACCTTTGTATCTAGATCCATGTGTACTGTAGTGAAACCTACACTTGTTTGCTCTCTTCTTGGGAGGATGTAGGTTTGCTTTAAGTTAGAGATACATTGGAAATAAAAATATAAAATGTTCCAAAATATTTTGAAATAATTTTGAAGTTAATATTTTCAGTTTAATTTGACTTGTTACTGGAATAAAAAAAACATAATTTCTGAGTGCTCTATAATACAATTTTTAATGATGCATCCTCAGAAATGTAAGAAGAAGTGTTGTGTATGTACTTACCAAAGTGGTAAGAAGAAGCAGAATCCTTTGGCCACTGCAAATGTAGGAGCTACAAATGTACATAGCAAAATACAAAAAGAATGCTGAAAAAGGGAATTCCATTTTAACCTGGAAAATACTCAAAGGAATTTGGTTGTTCACTTCTGTCAATGAATGCATGCTGGCCCTTCTTTCTCTTTGGCACAGACTGTATGAAAAGAAGGGCAAAGATGTGTAATGATGTTGGCCCTTTCTCTGCTCAGAGTTGCATCCCAGAAGAGGGAAGAACAAGGTGGTGACGTGTGCCATTTCTAAATATCTCCAGCTGGGGGTATCTGTGAAGAAATTGAAAGCATTTAGTAAAAACAGCCCTTCTGAGGTGGAGGTCTTGAGCAGTAATGTTGGCCCTCCTGCAGGCAGGTTCCTCCACAGCACAGCTGCTGGGGACACGGAAAACACAGTTAGGAGGCAGGAGCCAGATCTTCAGTGTGTCGTGGTTGTACCAGCTTCACCCTTAGGCACAGCAACTGTTGCATGTTCTGACCAGTCCAGGGGTTAATTTGTGCTGTAGGTAGCACAGTGTTCTTCTTTTCTGGACTGGTGGGATTTGTTAGGAAAAGCAGGCTGGGCTGTGAATCCCTTTGTAGGAATGATTGTCACTCACACACTTCATTTATGTAATGCAGTGATAAAAGAGACTATGAGTTTGAAGTTTGTTATCAGTGCCATCTCTACTAACTCGTAAACCTTCCTCCATAATCCCTGATTAGAGGCAGCAATATTAGGTAATTACTTTGACTGGCCTTAAAATAAGTAAGTAAATGTGCTCACAATTTTGCAACAGATAGTAGTTTTAATCATCGCTGTTTAAACACGTCTTGAAAAGTAGGTGTTTTTTTTAGTGTAAGTGATGGTGAATTCTGAATGAGTTGTCAGTACTGTTAAGATTTGTGAAGTTCTCTAATAGGTATTCAAGAAAGTAGCTTCAATGCCAGGTAATATCTATGTTCTGAATTGTTATGAAAGGGTTTTTTATACTTCCATTTATACTCGACAGTGTTCAGTTTTGATTTGTAAACTGTGCATGTCTTTTTTTGTGTTGGTTTTAATTTTGAATGACTATAACTAAACTGTTGAATGATCTGTATTTGGAATGATTATACTTTTGTGATTTAATTAAAATAAAGGCTTGCAGTTGGTAGGTCTGTCCACCATCTTCTCCCTTCCTCCCCCCTAAAAAAAAAGGTGAAAAATCTAGAAAAATAGAAAAGATAGAAATCAGGTTGTGTCTTTAGGCTTTCTATGCCGTAGACCTAGTTGGAGTGCTTGAGATATAATTGTATACCTACTCATATTTCCAAGTGGAATTTCCTATATGATGTACAGGAATCTAAAGCATAATGAGATCTAAATTAGGGAGATAACAGGATACTCTCAGCACCCCACTGAACCCAGTCTGCTCTGAGAAGTGAGAATTTCCTTCACATGGCATGTAAAAATGGGGTTTTATTTTAGGAGAGTATTTAGCCAGGAATATTGTAATCAGATGCTAATTTCTTCCACATCTATTGTCTTTTAACATCTCCAAGAGGTGCTTTGCAGTATTGGATTCTTTCATGAACAGCTCTTCTAGTGTTGTATAAGCAGACAGGGTCAGGTAATGAACACAATGACTACTTTAGATCTAGTTATACAAAATCTCTCCTTGTGAACCTGAGTATGTTGACATTATCAGCAGACACATGTCCATTCTGTATTACAGGAATGTGCAAGTTCAAAGAGGCAGAAAAGTGTGATAAGAAAACCTGGCATGAACAACCAGATTCCACTGATGCATGAACACAAACATACACCAGCTCACAGATACACAAATATTCCAAGACAAAAACGAAATAGTTTCTTGGCAGTTCTTATTCACACTTAATTGGCTAATTGCCCAGCCTGACACTGGCAGCATTACAGACATCATATTTTTTTAAAGGGTGAACAGTTCCTCAACAATGTCTCCAATATCCTTCATATGGCTATCTTGTTCTTTAATAGCAGGCCTAGAAGTTTAGCCATTTTTTAAGATCAATATTTTTTTCTGTTGAGTACAAGGAAAAATCTGTACATTGAAAGCTTCTTTGTGTGCTTGGAGTAAGTACAGAAGACAGAATATTTATGGTAAGCCATGTAATTTTATATGCCCATTCCTATTTTTGTAGGATCCATTAGATGAGAAAAGAGGTCTGGGGATTTTCCAGCATGACTATTCTGTATTGTGGAGATTTAAATAGAAAGTGTAAGGTGTTTCCCTTTTCGTCATTAATGTTGGAATGCAGTAGCATGACCAGCTGGTGATGGGTTAAGGGATCAGCTTATAGACATTTATTGTTCAGGGGGCTGAATAGCTCAGGAGATTAGTAATTGGATACAAATCCTGTCACCTCGAGACTGTCTGTTCACATGCAGCTCTTGATACTGACCACAAGTTGTTACTGTCTGATGATTTGTTGATAACTTCTCTTTTAAAATTTTGGGTTTTTTTTCGTATTCCAGTAAAAGTCACCATCAGAAATGACACTGATGTTTGCTGTCACACTGGAAAAAAATCACAATGAAAGGGCATGGAAAATGAACTTTAAATAATAGCTACTAAAATTAAAATTGGTGGAAAATAGAAGGATATTAAGAATTACAGACCAGTGAACTGTAAAAGCTGGATAAATTGAAGTGATATTTTAGAATACAACTCTAAAACACAGTCATAATGACAAGGCAAGCCAGTGTTACAAAGGAAAAATATTTCCAAATATTTATACGTGCATGCAGGCTACTTTCTTGTAAGGCAGAGAGCAAACATAGCTAGTCTGGATAGCTATGCATCCTTTAGCAAATTCCTTTATAACAAGAGAATAAATACCTAGCTAACTGTGATTTTAGGTTTTTTTTAATGGATTAGGGATTGATAAAAAAGAAACTTGAAACGCTTTAGATGAATTAAGTGTGCCGTATCACAAAGCATGCAATAGGCATACCACAGCTGATGCACTACTGAGCATCAAGACGAGGAAGAAAAAAAATCTCTCAGTCATTGCTATTTAGTTACTGACACCATTATGAGATAGTTCTGTTGAAACCACTGGTTGTTCCACTGAGGCAGATTGTCCATTTCATAATGTCTTACCTGCACTGGTCAAGCTGCATCTTTGATATTTTATTTTTAAGGGTATGAAATGAGTCGTACAAATCGTGTATTTAAAAAATACGTGATCTAGTCAAAAGAAAGAAGTTCTAAAAGCAGTTTTCTGTTGTTGTACTCTCCCAAGGATGTGACCCATGTGTCACCGTGCTTCACGAGAGGTCCTCTTGAATTTGTTGTGCAGAAGACAAGCACTTTTGGAAATTGTACTGGTAGAGAAATTGGTGTTGTTTATATTTAATGTTATTGTTATATAATATAGGCCCTCATTACATGAGGTTCTGTGTGTTCTCCAGGTCTCTTAAATACTTTTCAGGACTGAGTGGTGCTCAGCTTTTAGCTGAATAGAAATCTTAGATGAATCATTATTTTCTTCTGATTCTTCAACTGCAGCTTAGGTCAAACTTAAAAAGGACTAATAACAAAGGGCTTGCATAAATAAATTCTGAGAAATGCAGCGTAAGTGATGTGTCTTGGCAACAC
This sequence comes from Myiotriccus ornatus, assembly GCA_036023395.1. Lineage (NCBI taxonomy): Eukaryota > Metazoa > Chordata > Aves > Passeriformes > Tyrannidae > Myiotriccus > Myiotriccus ornatus. The sequence goes on along the minus strand of JAYRBT010000082.1, from coordinate 93,519,717 downwards.
ATTTTTAAGGTTCTACCTGTTGTAGGTGTCTTATGTGAAGCACAGGGTATCTTCAACCTCGTCAAAAGGACTATAACATATTAGACATGTTCAACTCTTGCTAGGTCAGTGGTCTCAAAAATATTATTTAAAAAATTATATGATAAATTTTAAAATATTTCAATAAAATAAAAAAAACCCAAACCATCACAAGTTTCTTTTTGGAGGATTATGGGAGCTGGTATTTATCGGAAATCATACTGTCTGGACGAAAAATAACAGTTGCTTTTTATTTTTAGGTGGAATATTTAAGTGAAACAAAATGAAGTTTAATGGCTTATAACATTGCATGAATTTGTCAAAACTGATCAGCTGGATTGCTACACAATGAATACTGAAAATGTTCTGGTTTTTAGGCTTATAATAGCCTACAGCCATTCAAAAGTCAAAATGTTATTTGATGATTTCAGAATGTTAATGAAATTATTATTAATAGCACATATATTAATCTTAATGATATATGTAAATATGGGCAAATGTAAAGCTCTGTTGACACCAAAATAATTATTCTACTGCTGCAAGTAAACCTGGGGTTAAATTTCAGTGATCAAGCATAAAACAGTTTGCTCTAAATGTGTCAATAAAAGAATTTCTGATGAAGTTTAAAATTGTATACAGGCTTGGGAGATTTGGAGTATTTGTTAGTACAGAAAAATTTGAAAAGGAAAGGATAATTCTGTTTGTTTTTAAATTAGGAGAAAATAGTAACAGACTGCTCTGATTAAAAAAAATATGTAAAGGGGCTTGCTTTTTTCTTAGCTTGATTTGAGAAAGTTTCATATATAATAAATGTTTAAGTGTCAGGGGGGTTTTGGGTGGGAGGGAAGTAGCATATATCATTCCCCACTGTGGATTCATTTGGATAACTGTGCTTTCTGCTCTCAGAGTTAAAATGGTCCTTCTTTTGTAAAATACATACAATTTTTTTTCCTATTTGATAGTGTTAATCAAGTGTAGTGTGGTTGTCACAATTGCTTTCTTTTTTTCAGCAAGGCAGCAGATTTATGTCTAGTGATTGTCGAAATTTCTTGTCTGTAGTTACATGCAATAAACAGCATGATGCATTTTTTTATTGTAATATCTCTCTTTGAGAAGCTGAATGTTGGTAGGAGGATATGATCTCTATCTATTGCAGTGTGAAACAACTTTATTATATAGAAGAATTCCATGGCGTTTTACCTGTTGAGGGCCCTGTAGAGCCAGAAGTACAGTGACTTGACTAAGTGACAGGCAGTAGCAGCCGTGGTGTCACTGTGTATTATCACCTCATGCTAGCTGGAAGCACTCCCTGAAGCCGATCTAGGTTGTATAGTCCTAGATGAGGTCTTCATGGGTGCTGACCATAAAAAGTTCATCAAAGTAATGAGGCGAGGCGAGAGCTTGGCGCTCATGGGCAGAGCTCAGCACCAAGGAGTGTGAACCGGCTCCAGCTGTGACAATAAAACAGCAGGTGGCTGCTGTCATTAGGGGTGGCAGATGAGGCAGGGGACTAACATTCAGCCCACAAAACTCTCATTTGTTAGCCATCGCCACTGTACCATGCAAAATAGCTTCCATCTCAGTCAATTTTACTTCGCAAAATATTACACAGTCGCCATAAGAAAATTAGAGCCTTGGGTTTACAGGTTTCTTGGATCTTATAAGCAGAAAACTCTGTGCTGTCAGGTTATGTGGAAAATTGGACTTTTTTCTCCCCTGAACAGTTTGAGGATCTTTACAGTAATTTTATAATAGGTTGTTTCCACCCCGGCATGTGTTTATTGGTTAATATTTTGGAGTATTTTGCTTGTAAGTCCTTTATAAAATCAATTCCATCCATTCATTCAGCCATGTGTTCCACATAACATTGCCTACTATTCAGTATTTTAAAAGTTGTGCTCTGATCAGACTATTTCTTTCTCTGTGTCTGCCCAGGTACAGACATTTCATGTCATCAATAATGGGTTTTTAGAAGGGAGTTCTCTAATCTGAGAAGTTGTAAAGAAACAGAACAGCCACTGGATTTGTGTGGTGGTTTGTTTTTTTTTTTTTTTTTTAATTTTCTCATTTCTGTTCCTATAAAATAAGAAAGCATTTTGTATGTATTTAATCTTTGCAGAATGTTTTTAAACTGCCTAAAATTTGGGGCCTTTCTCGTCTGAAAACCATCCCGGGGCAACTCAGCCCTTCTGATGTGTTGAATGCAGCAAGCCCTGTGGGTCTCAGGGGTTAAGCAGTGGGGGGATGTGTTTGCTTCAATGTGAGAGCCATTTTTCTTGCATCCTGTTACAAAACTAAGCATGTCAGTGGTTACATGCTCAGTTCCAAAGCTCCAGGAAATATGGGGATTTCAGGTGGTCATTTGGACACATAGGTATTTTTGTGTACACATGTCTCAGTTGTGAACATAGTAAATTCCAGTGCTCTAACAGGAACACATTAATGAAAATCAAAATGTGGTGCAGTACTGAATAAAAGGAGTAACACTGCATGTGTTGGTACCTATGTTACCCTTGCTGTCAGGTGCTTCTCCTAGTGAAAGTGGATCTATGGAATTCCATAATTTCAGACTGGTCCTTGAGACGAGGCTTTATGGTGCTGTGATTGCAATGACAAGATGGATCGGGAGGGAAAAACTCTTTAATTCATTCCAGGAAAACAGTGAGATTGAAAATAATTTGGGTAATTTACCAGTTTTTCTTTCTTTTTTAGATAACATGCCATAAGCTTTTATGTGCAACAACACTGATTTCTCCTTCACTTCTTTATTCACATGTGCACCCAGTACGTGTTTGTTGGTGTATCCACAGCCTTGACATCAAAGATGTTTTTTTTAATTCCACTGGGCACCTATGTAGTTCCTGTATCTCTCATGCTTGATTTGTGGCCAGAAATGGTCAAAGTTAATCTCAATACTGGCTGGGATTGTAGTATTCTTTGCCAGAAAACATCTTTTGCTGTGTCACAGATATAATCTTTATGACTGTACTGATTTGTCTGATGTACATTTCTTTGGTTTTTCCAGACTGATTACAGTCTTCCTACCAAGTCCATGCAACATCTATACTGGACTGTAAGAATGTGGGTCGGTTTTTTGTGTGTGTGTGTAAAACGCCCTTCTAAATTCAGTGGGGTTTTTTTATTGTCTTTGTTCCTCAATAACAGTTATATCTCAGATGAGTACTCCATTAATCCCTTCAGTTCTGGCTGTGGACTTCTGAAGTGAGTCCTGCTGGACATCAGAAGCAAACTTAAGAAACACCAGATTTTTTGGTTGGCAGCTTTAGTTATTAGTAATTCTCCTGCTAAGTCTGTGTGATGAGAGGTGTTACCATTCGCTTATGGGACAAGTGGAGTAATGCCACTGTTACGACGTGGAATTCTCATTTGGATAGACTTTTGTGTGGCTCTTAATATCATCTGCATACTCTATGTTTAGTGTCATAACTTGAGAGAGTTTTGCAGATCTGTAATACTTGGATAGTGCATAACAGTCTGTCTGGTTTGCATATCACGGTTTCCTCTGAGGGACTGTTACTTTCTTCAGTCAGCCTCCTTCTCCTTCGGTGGTAGGAGGAGGAAGTTATTGCAACACTGAACTTCTGGGAAGTGTTGGGGGTGGATGTGATGGGAATATCTGAAGAGACTGTGATGCCAGTTGAGAATGAAAGCTCTAAGCTTTTACTTATGCTTAGCTGCTAATGATATCTTTTAATAATGAAAAATCAAACATTAATCAAATGTGCTAGTCAAGTATTAGGTTGATCTGATGACACAGTGTTTGGTGCTTCTTAGTCCATGAGGTACCAATGGCCAGGCTCAAGAGCCCTTAGAATAGGAAAACTGGAACCATCCTTGTGCTTCAAATGTGTTTATAGGTATACAAGTAACGGATGCATTTTTTCTGGACTGGAACCCATCTGGTCCAAATGATAACCTTCTTCTTTTCTTTGGCTGGAACCAGTCAGTTCTGATTTGACCAGCCTGTTGTTAGAGGTTCATGGATGTGGATGGTACTACTGATGATTACAGATTACATCCTGCTGTCACAGTTTTACTATTTTTATGCAGCTACTTTGTTGAAAAGATATTTTGAAGTGTTTTGCTTTCTACCTGAAGTCAAATAGTCTTGTGGAATGCACGGATGTAAGGCAAAAAGGATATGTTTTACAGCTGAGTTTAAGTCTCAGGAATAAACAAATCAACCAGCACTTGCTTTTTTATGTCAAGCAAAGACCTAGGGCAAGATTCTCACTACTCTCACAGATCAAACAGACTGCAGAGAGTTCGCTCCAGCCACCATCTATCACCAGCAGCATTTTCAAATTGTGGGGAAATTGTCAATAATAATTGTGTATATCTTCTGATTGTGTATGACTTCTGAGCAATTCAGTCATCGTATAGATGACAATTTATTCATCTCATTCCTTTCTTGGTACCCCTCAACTTTGCAAAAGACCACAGGCACTGTAGCTGCTGAATTGACTGAGTTATGTATGTGGCACTGCTACTGCAGGCCCTATATGTTTTCTAGCCCACAATCAACTATCTTTGGATTTGTTTTGATTTCCTTTTAAAGACAGTCAAGAGTATATTCTTTTGATGATGAGGATTTCATTGTCAAGATAGCTCTTCCTGTAAAAGCTCTGTATAAACTTGGTATTTCAGTCTGCAGTGCAATTTCTGAGCAGTCAGGAAGAAGCTACATCAAAAGTGACTTTTCATGCAGGAAGAACATAGTATTAAATATATTTGCTTGGCTCTATCAATTCTAAGTAGAAAGTCATTGAAACATCCTTACTTTGAGGTAATCTTACAGGCTGTTTCTTGCACGCTCAACAGGCACAGACTTTGCTCCTTAGAGTCATTGGGAAACTGTACAAACTGTCTGCGGAAGGTCCGATGTTTCAAAACTTCTCTCAGGGCGCCTAGAGATGCGGTTCACCTGACTCTCCCAAAAGATTAAATCTATTTGAAGAACTCCCTTCAAATATTAGCCTGTTCATCTTGCTGTTGCTTTCCAGATGCAAGATGATGATACATGGAACGGATGCCTAGTGCATCAAATCCTGTATCTGAAGTCCTGATCCTGATAGGAAATGGACTGGATCACAAGTAGGGAGACAGGCCAATGTTTGAAGAAAGTGGAAGGAATGGAAAAGGGAAGGACCAGTGTTATGGGAATGTTGGATATATGAATCATGAGAAAAGACATAAGCAATGTCTTGGTGATAAGGTTGGTAAGCACTATTTTGGATCACAGTGCTTATAGTTGTAAGCTTCATTTATTTTTAAAGCATTCCTGCAGCCTCATTTACCATAGCAAGTACATTTTCTGGTGATGTCCTTTTTTTGGATGTTGGTGGTAATCTCTCTTAAATGCACTCCCAATACTGAGCCTAAGATTGCATTTCAGAATTTAGACAAAGAGGTTCTGCATTGTGGTTGATAGCGGCGCTAGAGAAAACACATTGTGGTTCTTTTTCCTTCTTTTTTTAGTACTTTGTGCAGCTGTTAGATTACCAAACACCTGTTAGAGGTGACAGTTACAGATGCTTGATAACCAATGAAAATTAATAGAACATGTGATTCTTTTAGCTTAGAAGTGATTTGGTAAGATGTATTTAGAAATGTAATTACATACTGCTGCTGTCTACCATTATCACTTAACATTCATTAACTTCTCTGAATATTGAAATAAACATTTCTTGTAGCAGTACTAATTTTCTCATATATTTGTGCTTTCCTTAGAGTGAACACCTGACTTTAAAGTTTTTTCAACTGTTTATCTATTTTAGGTCTGCTCATTAAGCAAACAACAGTAGAGCACTATTTGTTTACTTACAGTTATCACTTTTTATTGTATCTCCAGATCGAAAAGTTATCAGTTCCGCTCTTGGGTTTCTACTCACCTTTATGTTAATAACAGTTATCACTGCCTGGACTTGGCTTATTCATGCAGCTGCCATTGAAGAGTACTTTTTATATTTAAAATAAAACCCCACAACACAAAACCCTCAAACCAATAAAGTTCAGAATGGAACTATAGCTAACTTACAGAAAACCTTTTTTATTTCAGTTACAAAATAAGTAACTTCAGGTGAGTCATGCAATAACGAATGTGAGTTCCCTCATGAGGGAGGAAATAATACAAATATTGCCAGTATATTCCTCTTTTGCCACAGTCCTTGCAATTACAGATTGAATTTCTGTCCTCAGTGGTTTACATTGTAGCGTACCTCTCTTAAAAGTGGGATGGTGAGAGGACTCTGCAACTTTGGTTGGCAAGATCAGCTTAAGTGGAACAGTATAAGGTGTTTTCTGTTTTATTTAGTTTGCTCTTTCTTTGTACCCAAGTCTCCTCTAGCAGAATATGTAAGAGGAGATAACTGTGCCTGTTGCTACTACTTTACAGCCATGTGACTAATAATTCTTTACCATCTTGAGGGGCACAGATTGGTGGCAGAGAGCAACAAGAATATGCTGAGGGATGTCTCTCTCTTCCAGTTGATAGATGCAGGAATATGCAGGAACAACCCAGTCAATTGATTGATAGCGTGCAACTCATCCATAATGATCTGTCTGATATAGCAGTAAATTATTCTTGAGATTGATGCAGGTCATTGAACAATCCTGTTGTCTGTCATTCTGTTCAAAGCAAGGCAGGAACAGTAGCTGCTGTGATACTTAAGTCTGCCTTGGGTGCAAGCTGTGTACAGGTGTTCCATTAACACAAGTTGTTGTCTTCTTATTTTTTTTTTTTCCATTGGGCAGCTTGGTTTCATTGCTAGCTTGTTACAGGTAGCAGTAAAAACAAGATGAGTTACTTTTAGAAGAAAAGGCTGTAGTCAGTTGCACTGATGATTTCATAAAAAATCAATTGAAAATGTTGGGATTTGAACTCCGGCAGCAAAACTCTTCCATGGAAAAGTTGAAAAGTTAACAAACAATTAAGAAACATACCTTGCATGGAAAATTGTGAAAAACCCCAACAAACAAAAACAACTCCCTAAAAAAACCCAAATCCAGCCATCAAACTTTAGGCAGAAAGAAAGACTAATAAATCTCAGAAATTCCAAAGTTATGTTAATCTTTAAGTTCCATGAATTAGCACCGTATCTTCCTATGGCACTCTATTTTTTGTCTTGTTAATGCTGGCAAAGTTGACTTGCTTTAGCTCTTTTGATTTCTCTTTTCAAGAGAAAAAGGTTAAGTTTTCCAGTCTGCCAAGTTGCTCGCTCTTGAAGATGAGGATGTATGCGTTTTGCTTTCCGGTTTAATTACCAGTGTTAGTGAGGGGGGAGCATAAAATAGCCATATCCTTCTTTAACACATGGGGTCAGCAGGGAGTACAAGTCAGTGTGTCACAGCACTCTCAGCATCGCATACGGGATGATTACACATGACTTGTTAACTTTTTAAAATGTGATTGATTTTTTTGATTTTTTTTTCTTTTTTAACTTAAGAAGAATAACTATAACTGTTATTTGGAAGTAATAAGACCTGCTTCATTTGGCTGGTAAATGAGTCAGGACAAACCCCCATCTTTCCTATGCAGGGTTCTAGGCTTGACGTCCTGTCACAGAGGGCGTGAAGTTTTTCAGATATTTGGACGTTTTCCACACTAGACTTCGCCCTGCCAGATATTTACTTGAACCTGACATCTTGTCACAAAGGGCATGAAGCCTTTCAGACTACTGGATATCTTCCACACCAGAGTCTGCCCTGCCAGATACTTTCTTTTAAATTGAGTCCCTTGTGCGTAGTCATGCAAGAGAGTTATCAGTGCCCCAGTCTGGACCCTTCAGCATCAGCAAACATCCACAAATGATGGACTTGAAGAAATTCTCAGGAATTCAGACTTTTGATGCATGGCAAGAAAGATTACTTGTTCATAGAAAACCATTGCTTTATGGACAGTTCTGGATTTTCCTCTACCCTCTTGTTGCTGAAGTTAACCTGCTGAATACAAAATCTTGATGGAGAGATGAGATTTGGATAGCAACTTTTGATATAGTTTGGAGAATTTAAAAGCTTGAAGTTTTTAAAGTTTGCGTAGGCTGTTCATATACTATTTGACTAAGTGCTGATTTGAACATGTGAGGTTCTACTTTTGTGGGTAGCACATGTGCTACTTAAGTGCATGCAAAATTCTGTAATTACATATATAAGTTTTATTGAACATTTTGAAATACATGTGAGTCATGGTATTCCTTGAGAAAATGCACCATTTCTTTCTCCTACTAGTTGCAACCCCTGTTGGTATTACTTCATGTGAACCACACATTCAGCTACAAACAGTTAGGGTTTACAGTGTTTTTCAAGGCACAGTAAAGAACAAGAATACTTCGTTAAGGTAGTAAGTGTTGTTACTTACTCTCCTGAACATACTCCTGTCCCCCTTCTTGGCATGGTCTTGAAGTTTGCCTTGATTTTCTGGTTTCATGCCTTATGTGGAGATACAAGGACAGAAATTCAAGCACAGATCACATAAAACAAAACTGGATGCAGATAGAATAATGTGTTATTTAATCATATTCTGTGATGGTGTATAAAAGTTTGAGATCCTTTTTTCTATTCTTCCTTGAAGCTGTCAGATCTCCCAGGTGATTTATCCAAAATGGTAAACATTTTATCCTTTCTGTGTTCCTGAGACCTATGCTAAAACCAAGCACTAAATACTAATAATTTTAAAATAATAGCATTCTATTCTGCTTCTCATGGGTTTGTTTGTGGGTTTGAATTTTTTTTTTAAAGGCTCTCAAGCAGCTTTTTAAAACATCCTGTATACTTAGGTCACGCAGTAGCTTACCTGTATTCTCATAATTAAATTCGTGTATGAAGAGGCTTTGGACAGTTAAAAGGAGATGTAAAGGATATTGAGAATATGTATAAAGGGTAGATATTCATTGCTATTCTCCTGGACTTTTCTGCTGTCATTGAACACTGTTGTCTGTAAGATAAATTCTCCAAGAGCAGTTGCAGAGAGCCATGTATCCACTGAGAAGTGATTTAAAATTGTGCATCAACTGCTGGATACCTTGTTTGTAGAGTTCCACAAAAATAAATTCTCATGCTGGTCCTCCTCAGCAGTTATGTGCAGCTACAAGATGACTGGTCTGTTGACGTGGCTTCAAGTGAATTTCTGGTGGAGGTAAGATGTTGCTCCTTCCTTGGAATGAGGCCAAGGGTGAGCACTTGGTAAACACTCAGGAAATAACAAATTTCATTACTTTATGACCGAGAATGTTTGTTTTGGTTTGTGTGTGTTGGGGGGGTTATTTTTATTTTTTTTTAACTAGGCTTTTTCACTAACACGCTGATGTACTTATTAAAAAGGAAAGAGCTATTATGTATTCAAAACATAATAAAACTTAGAATCTTTTGCCCTCTCATAGCAAGATACTTCACAGAGCATAGTTCTCTCCCTGCAGAGCAAATGAGAGAAGAGACAATACATGACAGATTATTCATATTCCTTGGGTACTGTGATGATAAACATTGTACACACTGAAGAATTTGTATTACACTAGAATAAAAAGTGGAAGCAAAGAGTGTCCAATATGTTTCTTTATTCCCAGAATTAGAAATCCCTTTGTTTCTTTTGTACTTTAAAATGTTCTTTTATAACTGAAGACAAGTCTGTAGAGGCTTCTAAATCAGTTACAGGCATTCTGAGAGTGAGTCCAAGTACTGTTTGAAGATTGCCATGGAATATGAGTGGTCACGTTCCTACAAAACCACAACTCTTATAAACTGAAAACAGAATATTCTGCTAACTTATTTTGGGAAAGGTGCTCATGTATTTATGATTTAAAGTTATTTTTATTTATAGTTTTTGTGCAAAAAAATTGCCCATAGGGAATGCAGATGCTATTCTAAAGCTCTGTGTAATTTTTCAACTTGTCTTTAATTTATCCTGAAGTTTGAACATAAAGTGTACAAGACTGAGGATGTTGCTGATGGGGAGCCAGAGGAGATGAAAATCACTAAAAAAGTTAACCCAACATAATGCTACTGCAAGCAAACGAAATCCCACCTACTCACCTTTTTCTACTTTAAGGGAAGGCTTCTAGGAGCAATATTCCTAACAAATGGAGGGAATTCCCAGTGACCATGACTTGGATGTATAGGCTAGACATTTCTGCCTTTCGAGACCTGGCCCTCAGGAGAGCAGCTGGGCTTCTTGTCTTCATGTGGGTTGAGGATGAATTTTTTCTGACAGATCAGAGTTTGTAAAACTGGTTCCAGGCCTCTAGTCTGGCCTGGTTTGCATGTACTGGAAACACTAGAGTATGGCAATTACAGGATTTTCCTACTCCATTTTGATGCATTTCTGAAATGTGTTCGTTTTTAGCATTTGAATATTTCTATTTTCACTGGATTTAATACCAAGAAATGACAAATTCAGTGAAGCTTGAATGGGTGCTTACTGTAGCTGATGGAAAGATTCCCTTTGATTTGAAGATGTATCAGTGCAACATTTTTTGAAATATTTTGGAAACATTCACTCCTTGAGTCCTTACGTGTACCAGTCAAACTTCCCTTAAGATTAATTTAAAAGGCCAAGGCTAAGTCTTGTCTATCAATTCAGTTTTAGCAGTAGCTTAGGAATAACTGATTTACCTCAGCAGAGGTAAATATCATAGATAAACCCATTATTTTTTTACTACTAAAACAGTAATTGCTTGGGAGCCCAGAGTTCTGAATGTATTGAAAACATTTTTGTGTTTGTTTTGTAAAGCCAGCACACACTACTACCACCACTCTGAAAATCACCTACAGGATTTAGTAAACAAAGCCAAATAGTTCCCACTTGTTTCTTTTTGGTTGTGTTTTTTTTTTTTCTTTTTTTTTTCTTTTTTTGTTTTGTTTTTTTTTTTTGGAGGTGGTTTGGGGGAGGTTGTGTGTGTGTGTGTTTTGTTTTTTATTTTTGATTGCTGCTTAGTTGTTGTTGGTGGTGGGGTTTGATGGGTTGTCCTCAAACTCAGCACCCAGACAAGGCTGTTTAGGCTTTGCCTCTTGTTTCAATAAGTGCTGTCTCGGTTGGTAATATTTTTTCATCTTGTTCTCCATTTCTTATGAAAATAACAAGTTTGCTTTTGTTTTTAAGGCCTGATTCTGTAAGGTGGGGAGCTGCTCCTGAGCTATGCTGAGTGCTCCAGACTTGCACAGAGGCAGTCTGCACTGCTCATGTCTGAAGTCTTTAAGCCTTAAATGTTTCTGGGGGCTGAGATGCTTACTGAGTCAGGGTTCATTTTATCTGTAACAGCAGCAAAATGGTTACTAGAACCTAGATACAACAGAGAGGAGGCAGCTAATGCAAGATTAATTGCTCCATGTTATTAACAAAGCCTTTGCGTTTGATTTTGCAGAAAGGTATGTCTACCCCCTGCAGTTGTGCGGTACATGAAATGTTCAGCCTTTAGAAGCTTCAAGTACACAGGCTCAGTAAACAAAACCCACTTCCCTAAAAATACGGTGTAGCTGATTGGGATCTTTATATTCCATGTAAATAGCAAACTATCCCTTTACAACTCTGATTACGCATTGCCCTTTCACAGTAAATATTGTTGAGTTTATTTTTCTTTTAGAGAAGGATAGTGGAAGTTTGTAACAGGAAACGCAAGTATTACTAAGTGAAGATATGCTTGGTACCTTTCACAGCTATGTGGAAATACTATTTCTGTCAAAAAGCAAGGGCAGTATGTTTTGTATGCCTTATGCTGTTATTAGAACAGAATTTTTATAGTTACAATTATTTTCCCTATGTACAGAAATTCTGATGACACTTACATAGTAATGATGGTAACAGTGTAATAGATTATTCACAGTGGTAAAGGTTATGATGCCATACTTATAAATTGTGTAGGAGAAAGTATTTCAGATAGTTTTTAAATGTCTTTTTGTATGTATTTAAATAAGGCAGTATTATATTCCTACACCTTAAGGGATGCACAAGAGAGATTCTCGTAATAATGTGCAAGTGCCCAAAGTAGATCAGACACAGGGAAAGCTACATTAACATAATTGTAAAGGAAAAGTACTGTGTCTTGGCTTTTGTGGCTCTTATACCCCATAGTGCTGGTGTTTTACAGTCTTTCCATTGTCCATTACTGCAAACACGTCCAGATGAATTCAGCATTTAATGTTAAAAATCTTATAACATGCCAGTTTGATTTGTAGCCCTTCATATCATGGAATGCTAATTAAAATCATATTTTTGCATATGTCATGCCTTTCATGTACATATGCAAATAGAGTCTATTGCCTTTCAGCTATTAGTAATTAACTTTATGAAGGACAGCTGTAATACATAATTAACAAAAATGTTTGCAAGCCCTTTTCACACTGAAAGTTGCAGCAGTAAAATTTTTGCTTATCGAGAGAACCATTTTAGTTTGAAGCTTCAGTCTGATATCTAAATTGTTTGAAGCAGTCACATGACATAATTAAATTGATGTTATGGTCTTATCAGCAGAAGAATGGTGCTTGATAGGCTCCTATCTGTTTCATTATGAATGTCGCTAAAATGAAAGTAAATTATCTGTGTTTGGTGTAAATATAATGCCAGGTAGTAGTATTTTGTTGCTGCTGTTGGTGCTTTGAAGAATGTCTTGCCAGTTTGAACAATATTTCTGCTCATGGTGTATTCATGAACATGTGCTTCACCTTTTTTTTCCTTTTTTTTTTTCCGCAAGGCTGTAAAATAACTCAGGCTGTTAATTTGTTTCTCTGTATATCTCTTTAAATAATTAATACAATGAAGTTTGACCGGCATAAACAGTGATTAAAGCATCTGATCTTGCTGTATTTTCATGTTACTCATTAAAAACAATGGAACTACTTGAATGAAGATGGGTTTCAGGATGGGCCCGTTAGGCTTAAATAAATTCAAAGGTGTAAATAAAATGGTGTTAGTTTATAATATAAGAAAAATATTATTTAGGTAAAATATATTAAATTATCAGTAAAATGTGTAAGATGTTCTAATTAAAAGAGTAATCTTCCTGGGTTTTCTGTTTATTTGGCAGGGTGGCATTTGTGATGAAGAAGCATTTGAATACTCATTTACTGGGCAAGCATGGAGTTGGCACACCCAAAGAAAGGTAAACTACTTTTAAATTCTTCGTTTTATCCTATACAGCGTGTGGAGTCCTTTTCTGGAATATTTAGCTGTCCCACAGTGAAGTCATCTGGATTTTTACCTGAACTCGAAGGGAGAGCCAACATGCTTAAGTGCTCTGATGGCATGATGCTTATGACATGTCTGTAGAAAGAAATTCTATGTAAAAGGTGTAGGATTTGCACCTTTTGGGGTGTTTTTTTGAGAGGTGATATTATTTTATCAAAAATTCCATAGTTTTAAATGTACTCACCTTCTGAGTACAAAATCAATTTAATTTTTTAATTTTTAAAATTTTCTTGCTGGCCTTGATGCTCATAGCTTTATAAAATGACTTTCTAAGTCTCATGTTGATCACTGAGGTCAAAGTCACAAAGGATTCAAAAAGAAAATTTCCTCAGCATTCTTGGGCAGGAAGGGAGATTTGTATTTTGACTATTTTTGGTATTTTATTTATTATTATTATATATTTATTTGGTATTTTGGCTATTTTTAAAATGAATTATTTTTTTTTTCAATCTATGTACAGTAACTTATTCTCAAACTTTGTTTGCAATCAGGTTATTTTTTTCTGTGATTTAAAATATAACTGTGTTTTACAAACTAAATGACATTGTGTTTGCAGATAAACAGATTTTGGTTCAGATTTATTGGGCACATTGTGTCATAGCTATTGCTATTTCATTGAATTTTTGGGGCAACTAGAAAATTGATGTGTTTTGGATAGCCAAAAGATCACATATTCTCCTTCAGTCTGGGTAGATGGAGGGGTTCATTGCTGGATACGTAATGCTGTTTCAAGTATTGCTGCCTTGTAACTCATTCTTCTGGTGTAGGCTTTCATAAATAAAGAGTATTTTCTTGTTTTGATATGAAGGAAGAGGAAAATAAATGACAGCTAGGAGCTGTAGAAGACTGCAAAGCTCCTTCTGGGTCATGTTCATTTCTTGTTAAAGACACTGGGAATGGTAGTCAATTAGACCCTTTCCTCACAAGTTCATCACACCTAAATCACTGAGGGACCTAAGAGTAGTTTTAAATTAACACATCATATACACCTTAGTTTGACTAAGCACTGTTTTAAGTGGTGCTTATATTTTTAATGAGATTTCCTCTGTGAAGGGTTTAACCAGAATTTCCCTAACACGTGATTATTTAAAGAGTTTTGAGTTATTGTATTTAATCTAAAATACAAAATGATGCATTGAAACAACAATTACAGTTTCATCAAAGCAGATATCATATTAAAGTTTATATTGGTTATCTGTTGTCATAGCACAACAATTACAAAAAATGTTTTGCTCTGCTGGCTTTTTTTTGTAACTGGAAGCATTCAATACTAATATTTTCTTTTACAACGGGGTACTTACTGTACAGTCATCATAAATACAACATAGAGATAACTTGCATTACCCTAGTGAATATGTGCACAATAAAGGATACATGCAATAGATTTCCAAATATAGCATCTTAGCCTGAGAGGCATATTTTTAGTGATCATCATCTTGAAATGAATTCCTAAACAAGCAGAATGCTATAAACCAAATCAGTTGTTGCTGGCTTTTGTTTGTGTGTTTGTTCTGAAAACCTTCTGGCTGTTTCTGTTTTCCCTATTTCTTCCCATATTCCTTCAAGGCTTTCTGGCTGGCCCACCAGCATGGTGCAAGGAGGAGGAGGAGGAGGAGAAGTAGGAGGAAGAGGAGTGGGGGAGGGTCTGTCCCCTGCCACCCCTTTGTGAGGTGACCAGTTCACAGCCCTCGCAGCCCTGGCTGCCTGAGGAGCCGAGGAGCCCCATTAAGGCCTGCAACATCCCTGCCCCGTCTGCGAGCGTGGGCTGTGGCAGCTTTGCCCCCAGGCCAGCATAAAGAAGTGATATTTGAGCGACTTCATAACCTCTTCTTTCGCAGTTTCTTTGTCCATCTTTTGAGTATTTCTTATCCACAATACCTTTTTAGGTGGCACTTCAGCTTAATGTAGAGCAGCATCAAACAGTAGTGGCAGAACTACAACAACAATATAAATTTCTAGTCACAGTCCCTCACTGGGGATGGGGGATGTTTAAGCCACGTGATCTAATGCAGTAAATACCAAACCACTGTTGCTTTCCTTTCCTATTATGAGAGAGTTTGATGCCTTTTAATGGCTTTAGGAACCAAAGAAATCCTTCTTCAGCATGTTAAACCATCACTTTGGGTATAAAGATATTATAAATTAAGTTACATAGTTTTCTTACCTATGTAAAACATTAATGCCTTGATTATAATTTTGCAAGCTTGCTATTTTTTAATTTCTCTAGGACAATATAATCAGTTTATTCTTTATGTTTTGAATTTGATTCTGCCCTCTGATACATTGCATATTATAGCAAATACTAATAGAAGCTAGCTAAATAGGCTGTGACAATTAAATTAATAATGCATTTTATTTGCAAGTGTTTAGTCTTCATGGTTTGACTGATATATGCAAAGATGGTAATTTATTAAAAGTAAATTCATGTAATTGTACTACAGAATTTGATGGACCAAAAAGAGTTGTCAGCATGACTATCATCAAAAACAGAAAACTGAAAAGAAGTTCAAAAGGGTGCTTAAAAAAAATAGGTATAACCCATACACCCTGAAAAATCGAAGCCCTTTTAACAAACTTCTCAGAATGGAATTTCTGGTGGCAAGCATTGAAAGATAGTTCTGAGAGGGAGAGAAAAATTACATTTACAATTTAGTCAGCAGTACTTAACTAGTGCACCTTGCTCTCTCTAGCTTTCCATAAGCATTGCTTTTTTATCGCAAAAGGGAGGGGTTATGGAGGCTGTAGAAATGTTTGCATGTGCAGATATAGAAAACAAGTACAATTCATAATAAGATTGCTACTACTACATATTTTGTTTCAAGTTTCTAGGTTTTTTTTATTAAGACAAAATTGACTTAAGGGAAAAATACCGTGTAGTTGAAAATCACATAAGTTTTTTTAAAAATAGCCTTCTAGTAAAATATCTGCACATTTCAGACACAAAAACCCCTACTGCCTAGTCCATTGTGATCATTACCATTTAATAGCTAACTCAGAAGTGGAATGTTTTAACAAAAAAATTCCTCTAAGGTATATTTTCCTGTTATTGGAACTGTGATACTGATTTATTGTCAACTTGAATGTGTCTCAAAACTGGCATGTTATCTGCTAAGTCCAAGGCCAGTACATATTTGGTACTTCAGTGTCAGTAATCTTCATGGGACCTATAACTATATCTTATTGGCAGGATAAATCTTTGGCTACACCTTTATTGTGTCTAGGAGACATTGTGGTTGAGGACAAGGTGAATGCATCAGTAATGTTAATGGTGCCAAGTTCTAATTTCTGTTACATCGTTATATTCCTTTGGTGTAAATTGTGGCAAGACACAACAAACGGATGTTTCACTACTGAGCATAAGATATATTCATACACACACATGAAAATCAGAGCAAGAAAATAAAAAGAAATTCACTAAGTCATTCATCAGTGAGACTGAATTCTGCCACAACTCTGGATTTAGAAATTTTTAATAAGAAAAATACATCTAACTATTCTTAAGTGATTTTTTTAGGGACACCATTAGTACTGTACAATATGCATTTTATAGGATATGATACCTTCTTAACTAGATCTGTCATGCTGTCGCATACATGTTTAAACTGAGTTTTTACATAAGAAAAGACCATAGGAGGGCCTTTATAGTTATTTAATTACCTCATCTTCCATATTAGTTTTAAGTTATGAGTTATCTCTGAAGTAACTTTTTGCACATGAGTAATCCCGTTGAGTCAAATAGGATCATTCATATATATAAAGTTACTTAAAGAACAAATACTTGCTGAATTGGAATATCTGTTGCAAAACAATTTCTGTGATGGTCATTAAAAATATGTTTGATTGTGTAAGGTTGTTCTGGCATTTTCTTGGGCTTTAAAAATGGGATGAAGGTTACAGTGTCAGTAAGATCATGATTTTCAAATGATCTTGATTGATTGAAAAAGCTGGGAAATCTCTCAAGATTTCAGCTTGAGAGCAAGAGCTGTAACTAAATGCCTATTACTATATAGTAGCAGCCTAAATATATTTGAGATGCTTTTTCAAAGAATGTTGCTGTAGAGTATACTTCTAAAATCTGTGTATTTTTTAAACAACTGCTTTGAAGTAAAAGAGATACTTCCTAGGTACCTATTGTTTAATGTACTTGCATAATCCCATCTACTAGTGTATAAATATCATCAAATATACTAGACCATATGGTTTGTTGGTGAAAGGGATTGTTGAGGTCTGAAAAAAAGGTAGCCAGGGAAAATGAATGGGGGTTTGCTGTTTTGTATATTATTCAGAAAACTGTCTTGTAATCAATTGCTGTGTCCTGATATCTCCATTTTGAATGTAAAACTAGAAGTAAATCAACTCCATCAGTGCAATGCTCTTTTATTTAATCAAACTGTTAATCCTTCTTTTGAAGCACCTTTCTTTCCTTGGGTAGAGAAATTTGTGACTAACTATTTGATATGTACCTGTTTTGGATTATGCTACCCTGAACCTGCAAAGTAAAAGGATCCGGTTGATAATTACAGCCGATTTTGGGTAAACAAGTGGCAAAAGTCACAAACTGTTGTGCCATATATACATACATACATACATACATATGTGTGCAATCATTTTATAATAGCTTGCTCATGTTCTGAAGGAATGAGTTCTGTAAGTGGCTGTTTCACAGAAAGGTTTCCAGTTAGGGGCATTGACAGTGCATGCGGATACACTAAAGGAGAGGCTACCTGCAGAGAGGTAGTGTACCAAGTCTTGCCTTCAAGCTTTGTCATCACCTTTTGCTGCTTCTTGCAAATAAGTTTGGGCTTTTCAACTGAAGCTTAACATTACTAGGTTAACTGGATAGGAATGAAAAACTTAATTATTTCCTGCATTTGGCTTAGAAAGGGTCTTGGAGAGTTACATACTTATTCTTCGGAAAAGCCCTAAGGAAAGAAATGTAGCTTTTCCTTGAAGTGTTTTCTAACTGGAAGTTTAAAACAGGAGGAGTTGTGTGGAAAGGACTCAGTGTTTTAGCATTGGTTGGGAGCTAAACTTTTACCCAAGATATATGTTAAGCATTCACTGCTTTGGAACCTTCCTTGACCTTTGAAAGCAGTATTTTCCTCTGGTGTTCAGCTCTTGTCTGGTGCTACACTGTTTCAATGTGAGTGTAGGTACAAGCTCCATAGTCAGTTGTTACCCGAGTGCTTTTCTCTGTCTGTGTCTGTCCCAAGGAACATAAGGAAGCCAGGGAGGTTACCTTCGGCTTCCTCGGGTACTAGAAGATGTGCTGAAAATTCTCAACTTCTCTCATGACATGCTGTGTGTAGAACACATGTGTTTGCTTTGCTGTGAAAAAATAAAGAGTAGGCAGCTATTTATACTGTTGAAGATCTTTTTCACAAAGAGAAGTGATTAATTCAGCATCTCTTTAGAAAGAAAAATAACAACTGAAGGGCTACAAAAGATTGAAATTATTTTACTGCTACTCATTATTTGTTCTTCTAATAATCCTGGAGATCTTAGAGTTTGCTTCAGAAGGAAGGGCAATCTGAAGTAAGTTTATTTTAGGTGTCAGGTATGTGAGATGTTTTGGAAATTTCTGTAGTCAGCAGCAGTCTTCCTGTTGGGAAAACTTAGCTGCCACGGATAGAAGACAGAGGAATTGCCTAATGGGATTCACGCTGCCCACAATGAGCACCTCTGGCTAATTTTAAGCATCATAACAAGCTATAAATGATGGTCTCACGTTCATAAAAAACCAAGTACTGTCTAGAGCATAGGTTATTAGTTTCATTAGCAAGCATATGCTAACATTGAGAATCTGTGGAAGACAGTATGGGTAGTTGCTGAAAGCTGCAGGGTTTTTTCCAACAGTTTATTTCCAAGGAAAACACAGTTTTTTGTTGCATGTCATCAGCCAAAAAGTGGTACGCTGCAAACTGATCCCTCCTCTATTCCAGTCAGCTGAAAGTAAGTTGTTCCAGTCATGTGTCCCAGCTTGATGCTTCCATTGTGTAAGTCAACCATGAAGGCTGAGGGGGTAAGGATTAGGATGGCTGTATATCTCAGATCACTTTTTACCTGTGCAGGACTGGAAGAGAGAGACCTGTCCAGATAGTTACGCAGAGTATGTTGCACTACTTTGAATATGTACAGCGTTGTACGTTGTGACATTTGTGGATGTGAAATGTTCCTTGTGTTGGGTAGTATCATGACTCTTAGCTTTGATCCATTTATAAAAATGCAACACAAATATTTATTGAGTAAGTTGTAAAGGAAATGGAAACATGATCTCTTGACTTTGCTGCAGTGAAATATTTTCCATATATTTTGAGGAATCATGAGGAGTATTTTGTAAACTTTGGAATCGAAAACAGAAATACTGTGGCAAACACTGTGTATGACTGATGGTAAAAGCATAGCTTCTACTTTTAAACCACGTGTGTCACTTCAGAATACTTCCATCAAGTTACAATGCCACCAGGACTGTTCTTCTGCAGCCAAAGCAAGTGCGTTTGTCCAGGTATGTTTAAGTTTCGCCACCTCAAGTTGGAAATAAAATGCTGGAAAAACATGTTCTGAAGTTGAACAGTACCATGAACACAATTCTAAAATCACCCCCACAGTGCTATAATGTTTTTTTTTAAAAAGGTAAGTGAGAGTTAAATAGTAGAAATCTAGAGCTCTTGTATTTCAAAGACAGTCTTCTGTGTCATGAACCTGCACGGTGTGGTCTGCACTGGTCTCTGATGGGTAGAATCATAGGACAGCCCAGGTTAGGAAAGGACTCAAAGATGATCTGGTCCAACCTTTCATGGCAAGGGGAAATTAGAGGAGGTCATCTAGCACTCTGGCCAATCACATCTTGAAAATTTCCAGTGATGAGAGCTCTACCACATCCCTGAGGAGATTGTTCCAGTGAATGATTGTTGTTACTATAAAAATTTTTTATGTTGACATGAAACCTTTCCCAATGCAACTTGTACCCATTGCCCCTTGTCTTCTCTACGTGGTTCATTGTGAAGAGAGAGCCTCTGTCCTCTTTGTAGCAGAGCTTTAAGTCCGGGAATAGCATGATGAGATCCCACTGAGCCTTCTCTTCTTCAAGGTGATGTAGGTGGTGGACAGAAAACTGGCTCTTCTAGGTTGGATTTTAGGGACAGGTTGTTTTATGCAGAAACTGTTGCTGCTGTCTCTTAATAGTATATTTTGAAAGGAAAGAGTAACAGTAGCATCTTAAACACCTTTTGATTCTGTAAGTGAAGCTGAGTGGCACTGTTCTGTGTTTAGGCTCGTAATAAAAAAACCCCACCATCTTTATGCTACAGTATAGATTTACTTTGATAAACAGTAGTAATTATGAGGCTTCATACAAAACTGTCAGTTTCATACAGATTGTTCTACCTCCTCTTGGTGTAATAGAATCATAGAATGGCATGAGTTAAAGAAACCCCATCTAGTTCCAAACACCCTGCCATGGGGAAGGACACCTTCCACTAGTCCAGGTTGCTCAAAGCCCCATCACAC
>JAYRBT010000082.1:93491495-93493995 GCA_036023395.1 Myiotriccus ornatus | reverse complement strand
GGACTTTAAAGTCTCCTTGCTATCTTCATTATGTTTATGTAGTTGTGTAGATTGCTCCATGTAGAATGATGTTTAGCTTCACTATCTCTAGAGCTGCAAGACAAATAGAAGTGTAAACACAGAGCAGATGCATCATTTTATATAAGAAAACCTTGCTCCCACTTATCATATTTGAACTGCTCGTGTTTGTACACCTGTAGCTCACTGACAGTACCCTTCAGAAAATGAATTATTGATTTTGTACCATTTATATAAGACATGGCTCATTGTCGACAAATGAGAAAGACTTTCTAGAATTCCAGATCCACAGCCTTATTTTTATTGAAAACCATCGCTCCATGTAAGGCTGTACATTCATAGTACTCCAACCAGGGTCAAGATAGAGACACCAAAAGCCCAGTCTTCCTGTTGACTTTCTGAAAATTTCCGTGCAAGTTCTTCATCAGCAGACCATTGTTGTCTGAGAAGGGTGTGGAGATGCCATATGGCAGTAAATGGCCATCTCAAACCTCATGCCGAAAATGGCTACTGTTTGTGATTAAAGCAGTATGGTTGCCCAGTTTCTGACACAGTAAGCTAGTTTCTTTCCAGCTGCTAACTGAAAAAGGAAATTACTTCTTCTGATTGTGAAGCCAGAGTTACGCATTTAAAACTACATATGACTTCATCGCTTACAGACAAACCCATGTAAGGGGATAATACTTTGTTTCTACAACAAGGGAATTCTGCATTCCCTGAATTTTAAACACTCTGCAAGTAGGCTGATGTTAATATTAAAAAATGTGGTGCAAACCCAGTTTCTTAGACCACGGAAATTTCATCTTGTTTACTTACTTGTTGACATTTTTGCTTGGCAGTTTCCTGAGTATTTGGTGATAGAGTCAAGAGACAGCATGAGGGCACAACACATACAGGTAGTAGCACAAATAGATAGGTTTATTAGTTGTTTTATGTTATGGTATATGCATAGCAAGTGCATATATACAGAGTTAGCTAAATACCCATTTATGCCTGTCTAAGTAAAAGAAAAGCATTAAAATACTTGCTATTGTCTTGAATCTCTAAAATGTCTGATAGTTCATATTTCAAAAAGTCACACATCTGAGAAGTTGGCTTTTGCAAAACAAGCTCTCTGATTATCTGATATCCTCCGGAAGGTTAGGAGAGTTGTTTCCTATATTACTTAGGAAAAAATTTCTTTTTACAATTGAAAATGTCAGCATCAATTTAAAGTAACACTAAGCATGTGCTTGCTTTCTGAATATTATCCTCCTCCACCTCCCCTCCAACCACCCTGCTGAGGATCTGAGTGTGACAGTTTGATTAGATCATCAATCCTTACTGTTAACAGCACTTTTCCTGAACACCTGGGTTGCTAGGTCACATCTGAGTTTAGCTACCGTTGTTTTAGTGACCTAACGTGCATTCACCATAGCAATTTACATTTAACCCTCAAATTAAAAGTTACCTTAGAAGAACGGTTTGCTTTAAAATGACCTTTGTTCTCATGGGAAAGTTATGCTATATGATGTGATAAAAACTATAAATGATGAAACAGATTTTTGTGTTTGAGACATGGTTACCTACTTCGATAGAGCTCTCACATTAGTCTGTCGAACTGCTGTCTCGAAAGCAAAGCTCGATTATGAGTACTTCTCCTACTTAATTCTCCATCAGTGTAGAAGAATTCTATGTAGATTTATATTTCCCAATTTTGTTTAAATTGTATTATTCTATACTAAATTAAATAATCACATTGGTAATATACTTACAACATTTTTATACTTTTTCTTTCCTAAAAAGCTACTTTTGACTTGTCAGTGTGGTTTGATTCCTATTTTTCCCATATATAGGGAAAATATCAGCAGAGGTTGATACCTAGCAGCAATTTCAATGCAAATTGTTGAGCAGCAGACAACAACATAAGCAAGTGATAAAATGTAGCCCTTTTCCCATGCTACAGTAATCCTTTGTTTTTCTACTGAACTATCCTTTGCTGTAATGAGGAATATAGGATATTCATAAAGATATTGGAGTGCAATTAATTAAAAATCAATTTAGACTTTTCCTTCTGGTTTTGAGCGAACAAATAAAAGTTGAAATAAACACAAATGGGACAAGGTTATACAACGAGGGAATTAACTTTTAGCGGTATGTATAAAGTAGGAATAGTAGTTAATGGAAATTATTTGCTTCATGCTTTCCCTCATGCCAGATCATTATGCTTTCATATATATCCTTAAATCATATGTAAAGCTTCCTGTAACCTGTGTTAAGGTCATGTCAGGTTTTTTTCCCAATGCTATCTAGTTGTTGCACATCTATGGAATAAGATACCAAATGATTATTTCCATTAAATTAGTCAGACATGAAAAAGAGATTTGAAGGCCAAATGTAGAATTTAAAAGTAAAAATATTTCCTTAAGTTTGAGGTTTATAATAATGGGACATTCTTCCCCCCATCTCCCTCTCTTGAAAATATAGTTTGAAATTAAAATGC
>JAYRBT010000082.1:93476866-93488247 GCA_036023395.1 Myiotriccus ornatus | reverse complement strand
AGGATGAATTCCAGTACAGTAACAAATCAGTATTATTTAAGGCATATAAAACATATGTGCTACATTTGCATTTTTGATCACAATATCTTATAGGCAATACATTTAAAATGTACTTTTTACTTTTAAGTCAGATATTCAATGTCTCTGCTTTGTAATATACCTATGTGTATATCTACATCTTGTCTCCCCTGTAGAATGTTTAGTCACTAAAAGGAATTTGTCACTTTTTATACAAACTTTCGGTTCCCCGTTACAGATACATAAAGATGGGTGGTGATCTTTAACTTGTTTAGGTTCCCTTTCCCTTTGTAAACCTCATCTTTTCCAGGTTTAGCATGTTGGTCTGTTGGTCTCTATAGGAGTTGTCAGGGTTATCTGTCAACAAGAAAGGCAGAGGAATTAATTCACAAATACAAAAACATTGTTCTTTAAGGCTGTGGGTTTACTAGAAACATTTTAGAAGAAGCGCAGAATAGACAGCAGAGGGGGCCAGGCTCTCTACATCACCAACCCAGTTGCTGTCAATTTGTTACAGTGATTTTGTTCTGTAGACAGAGGTTCTCTGGTTAGCCCATTTAGTTATTATAGTGTTTTTCTGTTCCTGCACTTACTGGGAAAAGCAATAGGAATTCAGGGTACTTTTTTGAGTAGCTTTTATGAATCCTCTCTCTCATACACTTAAAAAAACCCCCCACAATCAAGATACATAATCATTAATTTTCTCAGGACTGCTTTTTTTCCTGTAACACTAATGTGAACATGTCTTGAGAATGGAAAAAACACCCTGTACATATGAAGACTTTGTAATGCTGAATCACCGAACCATTTTCTGCATAGCTAGAAATCCCAATCCGTTGCCTCACAAACTATTGTTCTTGCAAAATAATAAATTATATATAAACTTAAAAAATTTTATCATTTTATGGGACAGCATTTTGTTGCATATCTTTTTTCAGGGACTGTGTTAGCTCCAGAGATAACATTTTTCAAAAAATACTTGTAAAATTCAGATACTCTGATTTTCTGTTTGTCTTTCTGCAGGCTTGTATGTGCTAGCAATATGTGTCGTGAATGATGATATCTTTCAGCACCTTGATGTGCCAGTTATTATATAGTTCTTGTCTGTTCTACCTTCACTAGGTCAGTATTTACTATTACTGCTTTTGTAGGCCATTATCTTATTTTCCCGAGAAAGCACAGTGAGGAACATTCCTTTCAGCTGAAACATGGAGTTATTTCTTAACCCCAAATGGTTGTTTCACTTGGTTGTATAAGATTTGGAAGGACAGTAGCCTTGCATCCAGTATTGTCACACAGGTGAACCAGCCCATTTTCAAAAAATGAAACAAACTAACTGAAAAATCCCCTCCCCTCCAAAAAAAGGAAACTAATTGTAACCTGAATTTAGAAGAACGGGTGGGCTTACTGTGACTACATCTTCAGCAAATGACAGATGCTTCAGTACGTAGTTTTGTCATTTATTTTCTTTCTTATTCTTGAGTTTATTCTTGCTTTTTAAAATGTAAATAGATCAAATGCAGCAAAATGGCACATGCTACTTTTTTAAGGTGATGCAAAAGGTCATTTAATTTGTCATTCTGATAATAGACATTCTTCAGCTAGAAACTGAATTCTGTAGTTTGAAGTTAGTAAAAGGAAATGATAGTGCACACATTTTTCATTGAACATATCTACACCTTACAACTATTTTAAAAAACAGATATGGAGTCAACATAGCAATAATGATGTGTACTGCAGCTGTCCCTGGATTAATGCAGTTAAGATATGACCTCTTAGGAACTGCTTGCTGCATATACTTGTTGTAGTTGCCTTGTTTTTGTCAGTGTGCTTTTGAAAAGCATAGGAATGGGGACTGCACTTCTGATGAGGCACGTACATCACCAAAAAAGGGAGGGAGATGGGCAGGGAAGGACTTACTAATTTCTATAGAAGATCAGGGTTGGGAATGGTATAATGTTGCTCTTCTATTTTGAAGTTTTGTTTTAACTTTTAAAATAACGTTATGAAAATAGAAAATTTATCTTCCACTATAAAAGTGCCAGAAGAGTGCAGGTCATCACGCAAATGTGGGACAATGGAAATGTAGGACAATGGCAGAATCATCGTGACATATATACAAAGCATTTCGATAAGGTCTCTCAGCTGGTAAAAGGAAGGGTTGCTTTCGTCTCTGTGTTAACACTGAAACATTAAACAGAATAGACACTGAATTTTGGTGCTGTGCTGATAAACAAGTTGAACATACACTTGTACAGTGATGTATTGCAGTGTCCTTGTGTCTGTGAATGGACTTCTGACAGAATCAGAGGTAGGATTCTATATATAACCCACTGTATGTAGGGAGGTTGTGAACAATTTCCCAAATATTCTTGTTGGTATACTGCTGGTGAAAAAAAGCCAATAAAAATGCAATTCACATCAGCTGCTGAAAATCTCTGATACATTTTCTCTAACATAGGAAGCAACTTCCAAAAATATTTATGAGTCTG
Organism: Myiotriccus ornatus; assembly: GCA_036023395.1. NCBI lineage: Eukaryota > Metazoa > Chordata > Aves > Passeriformes > Tyrannidae > Myiotriccus > Myiotriccus ornatus. Next base: position 93,485,737 of record JAYRBT010000082.1, on the reverse strand, counting down.
CTTTCTGATGAATGCTTGATATCATCCCTTAGGATATGATCTCTTTGTTGGATTAAAGGCACTAGTCCTTGCATTAAATGATGTTGGATTTTTTCATCCTAATACTCTTAACATGTATCTCTTTTAGATGGTGCCTTCTCTTGTAGTGCTCAGCCTCCTTACGTTTATCTTCCCTATGAAATAGCTATTGGAGTTCACCGAACAAATTTCTAGACGATTTTTCTCAGACAGTTTGCAGGTTCTGAAAAGTCCATTCATATCAAAAGCAGATTCCCTTTCCTCCGTGTGTGTGCACGTGCATGTGTGTGTGTGGTATTCTTTATGTTGACCTGAAGATTTGATTTACTACTGGACCTGCATAGCTGCTTAGGGGGTTATATTCCCACTGTGCTGTTTACTCCCATGTTGTCTGATCCATCAGCAATCTAATTCACAGATAGTATCATAATTCATAGTGTAATAGATCTTCCACATTGTTTTGTAGGGGAAACTTATTAAAGATAAAAATCTCATGTGGCAGTTGCCCTTTCAGCAGTTTAAGTTTTTGATTCTTGGTTTCCATCTTAAATGTATACTGATTATGCCTTGACACCTCTCCTGCTGCACATTCATTTTTCTGTGGTCTTTCTGACAGACTGACGTGAAACTGGTTGCTTTTAGCTTTTGCCATTGCTTTCAAAGCATCTATTCTGGGCAGTAGGATTTATTTCCTTTGGAGGTGAGATTCATTTACTGTTTTTTTCATCGAGTCTTTAACTTTTTTGCACAGAAAATTTGCTGCACAAATTGGCTGATAAGAAACTGTACTACGTCAGTGCTTAGAATTCAGTCCGCCATGACCATTTGTCCCAGATATTCTAGTTCTGTTCTTTGTAGATCTGTTGCAGATGATTTAATTATCAAGACTTTATTTTAAAGATAGACAGAATTAGAATATAGTTTAAAGGCAAATTCAAATTACTATTAATTCTGCCTTCTTCTAAATATGCTTTTTTTGACCCAGGAGAATTTTGAAATTTTTCTATGTATCAATTATTTCAACAGAAAATTATTTCATATTTTGATTGTTTCTATTCTGTTGTTCTGTTAAGCTGATCAGAAGCTTTAAATGTAGACTTTGATGAAAGCTTTTTGCTAGTCCTGAATAAAATATTTCTAGAAGTCACTTTTTAAAGCCAGAGCAAACATAAAGTACTTTAAATACAGAGTGTTTTTCAGAATAAGTGATTATGTTATATAATCTAAGCAGAAGTTGAGATTTGTTAGGAAAATAGATATAGATGAAGACATGAGTTTAGATGAAGAGTCTTGGCATGTCGCCTTTAACTTAGGTATTGTAGACTGGCATCTGAGTAAACAGAAGTTTGGGCATAATAAATAACCAGAAAAATTGCTAAGAAACATTCTGTTCCTGATACCGCAGGATAAGGATTATAGGTGACACTTGTGATGAGCTGAACTTTGCAAAAAATTTTATAGTAATTGGTTCAACTGTTTTCTAAAATGAACACCTATCATAGCCTTTTAGAAGATGGCCCTGGAAGAAAATGCTATTGATCATTTAGTCCCTTCTTCCAATCATAATTTATATGCAAACGTAAGTGTTGTACCCAAGTACATTGTTCCAATCAAAATATTCTTGATAGATGCTTCTGTAACTTATTTCTGAAAGTGGAAGTTTTTCTGAGGAACCAAACAAACACCATAGCTTAGGTATGACCAAACTTCGAGCTAAATACTCAAATCCTTGTATGACCAAAGGGCACAAGGCCCATGGCATATTTTTCAGCAGGCCCGGATTGCAGGATTGCAGCATTTACAAGAGTTGAAGTTGGGAGATCCCCAAAGTTCTGTCTGTGCAATGAGATGATGCTGTCATGAAGCTCACTCTCGGGGTGAATTAGTGGTGTCAGCTTCCATAATCACCTCGGCTTTGCTCCTTCCCATTTGCATTAGCTGGAAGTGCCATCTCACACCTGACCAAGTTCCAGGATGGGAATTTTGCTCAAGTAGTTTCTGACCTGCATGAGATTGAGGAGCAACCAGCTAGTGTTGCCTGCGGTGGGTGGTCAGAATGGCTGACGAAGTTGTTAAGGAAGAGGTACAGACAAGGGAGATGAGTTCATGTGGTACACATACTCCCTTGCACCCTCATTCTATCCTTCTCACCTGTCCCTGAACAAAATGAGTGAACATTATGTGGTATCATATAGTGTTTTCTTATGATCAGTTGCACTATTTCTTTCTCCTTGGGTTCTATTGAGAGCATGAGTTGGGTTGAGAGAGTCACTCTGTTCCTCTCTGGCTGTACATAGTTGATCCTGCATTCTCCTTTGGCACCTCCAAGATAACTTCAGTTTCTAACAGCTGAGTGGACATACAGTGTGTGTGGTAGAGCTGTCCTTCTGTGACTTCATATCTTAGTACAGAAGAGTAATGGGAAAAATACTGAACCAACAGTAGTAAGGGTAGAGAGCCATGAACAATAAACAAAGTTAAATCATACTAGAAATTTTTGGGAGGGGTTTCCGTGCAGTAATGTTTTATGTGATGTAAACTTTTAAGAATGAATTTAGTTCTATACATCACAAAATTTTATTAATGTTGCTCCATGTGAAAGCTGATTGTATTAAAATATAATTGTAGGGACAGCAAAGAGTAGTGCTAAATCACTGATTTTGAGGAATGCTGCAACTAGGTGCTTCTAGGACTGGCAGTACAGGTAAATCTAACATATTTACTAGGGATCTAGGAGAAAGATTGAATGTTACATTAATTACATTCACAGATGGTCATAAAATTAGGATATTCAACAAATACAGAGAAGGGTATAATACAGAAGGACAGAAAGAGGTTGGAAAGATGAGGAAGAGATAAAATTAGGTGCTCTGGAAATATGTAAATGAAAACATCTGAAAGTATGCAAAATATGAATATTCAATGGTAGAAGAGTGTTGAAAAGAAGATGTTAAAAAAGGTAGACATGACAGTGGAAACTGATTAGGAATGTAGTTTAAAACAAGGCAAGCATACAGGAGAGCAGGATTAAGGTTGTGTGGGCAGCCATTGCATGAACGTAATTGTCCCTGAGGATGTAAATGTCTTTCTTCTGACCTTGCAGCACAAAGGCTGCTGTCCACACTGAATTGGCCCTTAGGAAGGACCTTTGGGATTTTATACCAGGCGAATCATCTCAGCTCATTTCTGTATGTGAAGAATGTATCTAGATCAGGTGGTATTTAATGTCTTATAGCTATAGATGTGGTAGATGTGGTTTGCGTTGATGCAGCTGAGCCTTTTCCATTTATTTTCAAGATCTAAGCTCAGCAGATCCAATCCTTCTCTGTGACTATAAGTATGTGTAGAAAAAAGGTACATAGTGTGGGACCGTCTTTGTCCAGTGAAAGGGTTCAACAGGAAACGATGTCTTGTAAAAGCCAGGTAGATGATGTCAGAAAATAGGCTCTTATCCTGATATGAGCACCACCAAGGTGGTGAGCTGGGTGGGTGGGTATTCTTACGACCTCCCTGACTTCTGAGAGTTTTATGCCAGAATTATTCTTTTTAGCTCTGAACATTATGGGAAGAGCTTAGTGGATCTTCAGGTATAAACAGTCCAGTGCAGAAGATACTAGTAAGCAGTACAGGGCACCCTGAACTTTGAGAAAGGAGAAAAAAACACTTCAATCCATGCGGAGCAGACGTGCTTGCCTTTTAACTAAATTAGGGTTTGGTACTTGGACTGAAGGGCTTTGTGTAGTCTCTATCCTTTAATAAGAAGCTGTCTGTATGAAGTGTGTTTATTTATGGGTTCTAAATTAAAATTACATTTAACATTTAATGTAAACGTTAACAAGTATTTGTATCTTGCTTTTACCTGTGGGCAGGACTCAGGTGTGTTTTCTTCATCTAGTTGTTTTGACATGAGTATAAAGTTCAGAGCTGGAGAATAACTTCCCTAGTCAAAAAGAAGGCCTTGTTGGTGGACAGATGGAAAATACAGATCATGACAGCCTATGTAGACTGCCAGTTTATTGAGCAGATGCCCAATAATGTGAGCACAGACACTTTTTCAATAGTAGAACAGAGCAATTACCCCTAATAAAAGTTAAAAAACATTGCATTGGTGTAACATCCTGTTCTAGAAGTAAAAACTGGCCCTAGCCTGTTGAGGCTTGTTAATCCTGAGTCAGATTGAGAGGCAGATAAGCTGGTGAATTTCCACTCGTCTGTCTGATATTGACACATTACAAAAAAAAAAAAAAGGCATGGAAACATCTCTCTGGAAAAAGCATTAGCAGGGGGCTCTTTTGATTGTTTGTAGGGTTTTTTTTGTTTGTTTTGTGTGTGCCTTTTTTTTTGTGGTGGTGGTGATTTTTTTTGTTTGTGTTTTTTGTTATTGTTTTTGGTTGGTTGGTTAGTTGATGGTATAGTTGGGGGGTTTTTGTTAAATTTACAGGAAAATCATAACTGATTGTGGGGATCCTGTTTTTCTGATTACGTAGATAACCTCTTCATGACTGTGCAATCACTTTAGTCACTTCCACATCTGGCTGAAGTTTCAGTGCCTTAGAGGAGAAAGTGGGTTGAAAATTGACTGAGATGCTCAGCAATTCTCTTGACAAATTTCTTCAACTATTTAACTACTGGTGTATTGGCAAAGCAGTGAAACAGTCTTCATGTTACATACTGACGTGTTTAGATCTCCTGCAGCACACACAGTTTCACCTGTTTTCTTCATCAGTGCATTCAGTTCTGTGGTAACAGATACATAAAATCGATGTGTGGGATTGACAGTTCCTCCAGGTAGCAAATGCCTTCTGCTGAAGCTGGAACAGGAAAAATTCCTACAGTGGAAGACAAAGTAACTCATCATCTCAAGAGACACAGAGTAAGGGTTAGTCTCTGTAGTTTGTATGTTATTTATAGACAGAGAGTTTAGAATAGATTAATTTATGTAGCACTACTCATCCAAGTTTCTTTAGCTTAGTTTCTTAGTCTTCATATAACTTCTTTAACTGGTTCTACTGATCTTCTTTTTTTGAGATGTTGAAAACTAAAATGCTTCTATACTTAAATACAGTCTCATTGTATTACCAGGTTTTGATCCTTTGAATTTACATATCATATGATTTCGTCATAAAATATACACATTCTGATAAACATCTCCTAATTCCTGATGCTGGTCTTAGACTTTTTTTAGGCATTGTTGGTTCTAAATAATTTTAGCTGTTTTGTAAAGGCATGAGTCTATTACAAAAAATAGGTGGATGAAGTGGAAGGAGGGCAGAAGTCACATGATTTCATTTCTTAATGCTATTTAGTGAGAATCTGGACTAAAAAGAACAGAGTTTTTTACTGAAATGTTACATAAATGTACCATTCATCTTTTTCTAAAATTAGCAAATGGTCAGTAGTCATTTAACTTTTTTTTGTCAGTCACTGTCTGCAATAGCAGAAGCCAAGAGGACACTGTGACTGCTGCTTCTCTTGAAGGAAGTAAATCTTTTAAGTGGTTTATATGGCTTGCTGGGTATGTTTGTTTTGGCCTGTGTGCTGCCTCTGGAAGTTTCCAGCAACTGCTTCAGGGGAGGACTTAGAGCTCACAACACTTGAGTAAGCAGATACGGAGTGACTTGTTCAGAAGGAATTGTTTTTTTCTGAACTCAAATTTAAAGTTGGTACATACTTGATTCACCACTTTATTTCAATTACTCTTCCAAACTGCTTTGGCCAGTTTCTGTGATTTGGCTCCACCATAATTAACAGAAGTTTAAGACCTGAACAGGGGGTTTTTTGTTTCTTTTTTTGTTTCTTTATCTTCAGTAGAGGTGTTTATGTTAACCACTAAATGTTTAAACCTTTTCTATTAATTTATCATATATTATTTTGTTTGTTTGTTTTAATTAAAAGAGTAGTCTGTACTGACTTTTCTTAATGTTACTTGCTGTTACATTTTCGTCAGGGGAGGCAGACTCTTCAGTGTTTCTCCAAGTTATATGAATAAGAAGTTCTTCCATTGCACCCTGATGTTTCTAGATCTCTCAAGTTATGTAAATCTATGTACAATCAAGAAAGCCATACCCTAAGAAAATAGTGAAATCTTCTGAAGAATACTATGTTGCGACTTTCTATTTATCCGGCTGTGTATTCTTCAAGAACAGTTAAATAAATGACAATAAGGCCTTTGGTTCTATTCCAGTAGTTAGGGAGATATCCTGCCTCTTACAGACTGTGTCAGAGACAGCAATATTTACATTTTTAGTTAGGCTGCAGCTTAAAACATAGAATTGCGTAGGGTTTATGCATGCTTGACTAAAAAGTGGCCATTTTATTAGGTGTTAGGAGTGTATATGTGATCAATCTTTGTGAGTGCTTTTCTATGAAATAATTTGAGACTATTATGAACGGATGTTGTGTTAGGACTGGGCATTTTGGAATAGGATTCAAGCTCAGATTCTTACCAGAACAACAGCCTACCTTGAGGAAGAAGATCTAATGGACTGAGGTGATCTCACCTGTTCACTCCTACCAAAATGCTTGTGTTCTGGAAGCTTCCTAAATCTCAAAAAGCAACTAGGCTCACAACAGTTGTAGGGTTGGAGTTTGCCTCTCCTGCTGTGCTACTCAGGACAGCCAGCTGCTGTGAAGCACTTCCTTGCTTGCAACTGTCTCTTGAACCTGGTGGTTGCTCTAGTAGTACATTTCTACTACCACTGGGAGATGATTGACCTTTCCCCCTCCCCCATAATTTGTGTTCACTACATGGGGTCATAAATATCCTTTTTTTCAATAGTGTTTTGGAAGTTTTTAAGTATTTGACTGATTCCTGCATGTGAAAACACTACAAAATCATACTAGTGACAGCTTTCTTTGACCACAGTGCTTGTTAGCAGAGTATTAACCTACTTGGATAGGCTCGCTGGGAAAAAATCCTCTTGTATTGCTTCTGAGCTCTCAGTTCATGTTGATACAGTTGAATACTATTAACATAGATTTCCTATTAAGCCATACACATGTTAAGGTAAAATTCAAAGAAATCTGAAAATATGGTTTGTAACAAGACAGTAAAATACTATTTTAAAATTCAGAAAATTATTTTGTGCTCAAGAAATTAGCTTTCTTCACAACTGTTTCGTGTAGGTTTTTTTCCTGCCATGCCCCTGTACCGCCAGGGACTCTTAAGCATTGTGCTGCAGTATTAATATTGCTGGAGTTTCTCCTGATCAGAGCCTGGTATTATAATCATAACTTATTTGCTGGTTTTAAATGGATAGTAGCTGAAACCAAATTTCTTTTCACCTGTATAATCAAAAAATATTATCGGGATTCCTAGAGGTGAAAAGAGGCAAGCTGAAACTTCATCTTTGAAGAGAAAATTTCAGAGGCACTTTGTCACTGTCATGTCGTGGTGCAGACATCTGTCAGACTCTATTACAAATCCAACTTTCTTATTCGATGAGTTACTCAATTTGCAAATTGAGACCTCTCTGCTTTGTTAAAAATTATCACTGCTCATCCGAAAACCCTAAGTGTTTAAAAGTATAAGATGACAGCTTGAACGTTTAGGGATGTGGACTGTCCTTATAAGGACAAATTACCTTTCTAGATGTCACATTTAAATGTTTGGCTGCCTATCATCTACAGGGAATTTAGCATGATGAATCTTTTTAGATCTCTGAGAGCTGAGGAATTGTAAGAGAAATGCACAAAAGGTGTTTGAGGTTCAATTTTTTTTGTGTGCGTCTTTTAGAGTAGGCTTCAAAAGTCTCTGATTGCAAGTATGGTAACTGGAAGATATTGCTTGAGGTCATCTCCTTTATTCAAAAATATGAAGCTGTTGTTTTCCTTTTTCATCTAAATAAGGATTTTGTTCTGTTTAGTAAATATATGTATTAGGCTATTTTCTGTCATGGACCAGGGTGGATGAACCTTTTCACTTGTGTGACTAGCATACAAATATGTAATTATGGAGTGGATCTGGCCCATCATTTAAGTATGCCATTTTGTAATTTTATTGTCAATCCCAGTAATATTTGCTATTCTCATGGGAATGAAGATATATGTGGCTTTTTATTATTTACATTAAAACCAGGTGTTGATGATATGGAAGCTCCCATGGCAACAAAAAATGTGTTTTCTCATTCTCATTTCTTTGATTTGTGTGTATTCTGGCATTGCTTTTCTTGCATTTTTGTTGAGATAAATTATAACTTTTAGTAGTATCGATGTAATTCTTGATGAATATATTCCATTAGCTAGGTGTCATTCATCTGTGGGCATTCTGATTCCATCCAGTGCTTTATGCACATTTTATTTAGGAAATAGGTTACTTTCTGAGAAAGACAGCTTGGCTCTCCTGACATATACCACCAAAAATTTTGTAACCCATTGAGGGAAATGAGAACCACATCTTTGGTTTTGCTTACTGCCATCCTTTTTAGTCTGGCTTCAAAACAGAATATTTTCTCAAGGAGTATTCAGCTAATTACTGTCTCCAGCTCTGTGCCAGCTAAGTTTCTTCCTTCATGGCTTGAATAAAGGAGTAGAGGAAGCTACTTTCACAGGCCTGATATATCCTTGAGTTTGGCTGTTATGGAAGAGTACAATAGGTTGCTTCTTTCTTTGCAGATCTCAGAGGTGCAACAGCTTTATCCCTTCAGTACCAGTGATGCTTCTTAGTCTCCTATTAAAAGAATTTGTCAAGAGATGGAGGAAGGGATGAGAATGAGTTGGTTGATTGGTGATTGTTTTTTTTTACCTCTAGGCTGTTACAACCAGTATCTTCTGGTCATAACATGGTGAACAATTTCAGAGTTAACTGTAGAAAATCAAATTACTCAGGATCACTGAATTTGCATATGAAGTCTT
>JAYRBT010000082.1:93459711-93476766 GCA_036023395.1 Myiotriccus ornatus | reverse complement strand
TAACATGGTGAACAATTTCAGAGTTAACTGTAGAAAATCAAATTACTCAGGATCACTGAATTTGCATATGAAGTCTTTGGTGCTAAGTGAAATCCTTTAGCAGGCCTGGAGAGGGACTTAGCTGTTCCTCCTATAAGCATAGTGTTGCTGAGACAGTTGTGCTGGGAGAAGCCATACTGTGATGTGCAGCAGACCAAGAGGCAAGCACTGATGGGCTCTGATTCAAGCACCACAGCTGCTCCATACCCTGTCCACACAGATACCAGTCCTTTGGGAGTTTGTATGTGATCCTGTGCCCAGCTTCAGAACCAGTGTCTTGGATGGCATCTCTGTAGGTCTGTTCCCAAGGATCTGAGATGAAGGGAGTTTCCCTTCTGAAGTCCTATCATTCTCTGGTTTTCTCAGAGGTCCCTTTGCAGGTTCTGGAAATAGTCCATGCTATAAAGTGGAACATATAAAAGGTTTCTGACAAAATCCCAGGAGTCTGTGACTGAGAAGAACTTCTGTGGTAGAGGAGAACTTCTGTGGTGGAGCAGCACATCTCTGCACAACTGGGAGGCCGCCTACAGATAGGTGTTCAGGCCTGTCAGACAGAAGCCTTCTTCAGCTGAGGGGCTTGGGTCTTCTCAGCCACGTCTGCTTCCAGATCTCTTAGCACTGTCACCTTGGACAAAGCAATCACTGTCACTTCCGTCCTTTGCTTAAACATGGAAACAAATGGAGCGATTCGATAACACTTAAAAAGAAGCCAGAACAGGTTACTTGCTTGCGTTGATCATGTTTACTCCTTAAGAAAATCAGAAAGTTGAATAGTGAGAGGAGTGAAGTAGCATTTCCAGTACATTGAGTCCTAGTAATGTGAAGAGCATGTCACATCAGCTACAATTGTTTTGGCTTTGACAAGACTGTCTGAAAGACAGAAGACTCACGTTTTTCTTAAATCAAGCTGCAGCTTACAAATCTGAAGGTTATCATGGTACGGAAACAACACCTACCTGTCCTCACAGAGCCACAGTCTTTACAAATTTTGCTGAATACTACTCAAAAACTGACTTTTCTGAGGTTGGTCAGCATGAGAGTGACAGAACTAAGCCTAGTTCCTGGCTGCCCTAATAGTACCCAGTCCATTGACTCCCCCTACTTCCTTGCAAATGATTAATATATGTAATATTGCCTTCCCCTGTGAACTAGCACATTAGCTAGGAAGAGAAACCCAAATATTGCAGCAGTGGCCAAGGTTCTGTTCAGTCTTGCCACTGTTTGGAATTTCAAACACACATTACAATCCATTTCCAAAGAAAGAGTTATGTTTGGAATTGCATCAGAACATCAGCATCTGTGACCTGGGCAGTGTGAGAAATATTTGGTGCCCTGGAAAAATAAGAAGCATAAGAGACTGAAAATACTAAAATACAGGTGTCCTGTGGATGCTTACAAAATAATTTGTTCTGGAAAAATCACCAGATTGGGGTAGGTATTTTGAAGGTGTAAAGCTGTGACTTGAATTGAGGAGAAAAAGGAATTCCTAAGCTTTAAGGAGAGTGACAGAGGAGGAGACACACAAAAGGAAAAAAGGGGAAACAAGTGTAGTGAGAAGGCTAGGAAAAGCAGTTGGCCCAGTGTAGCAGCAAGCATTTGAGGAAGGATACCAGTGACCAAAGGAAGTACAAATATTGTTTGCTCAAATCATCATAATTTTGATTTTTGAGGTCCAAAATTCCCTTTCAAGACTGTGGTTCCCACATGGGGAGAAGGGAAATATCAGCTCTTGTGCAGAGAGAACATGCATATGTGTGAATTTTTCTGAAATTCTGTTGCTCTTTGATGCTACAAACAGAAAAGCATATATACTGTTTGGTTTTCATGTGTTTCTACACATATTGCCATAGTTTTCTAAATTGCTTCTCTATTCTGCAAACAAAGTAGATTTGGTGGATGAGCTATCTTCTTTAGAATTCTAAATGAAAATGTATTCTGTTGCTGTTATTTGTTAAGCAAACGTGATTTCCAAAATTTGCCTTTAATTTCAGAATTTTCCTGGACTCCATACCTTGGTTATTTTTGGTACTTACAAAATAACACTTGTTTGGTTTTACTGTATGTGTGCAGGATTAGAACTATCACTTTAAAATGTCTGGTTTTCCTTCTAAAATGTTTTACTAGCTTACTTTAGGGAAAAAATACAAGCCTGTTTTTTTTTTTAAGAAATAGATTTGATTTCAATGTCTGTAAATTTTTTAACATATGGATTTGAGTCAGCTATGTAGAGCGTCATGGGCTTCAGTGGTGTCACTAGTCTGAGGGGAGAAAATGATATCACAAGAATGGAAACAAATGTGTTCTCTCACTCTGATCATGAAGCTTTTAATTCCACACTTGGGGAAACAGCAGGATTTACTGGGGTCAGTTGTACTCCACTGGGATATGCATTATTAAAGTGTGTATATATGTGCATATAAGTGTTGCAGGGAAGAGTAGAAGGTCAGAACATACTTTGCAGTTTTATTACATTACATTAGGTTTACCTTTTAAAACTTATTTGTTCTCAAAATCAGACATAAAACACACCCCTGCCCCCCCTCCTCCGCACATGTATTTTCTTGATAAATATTTAAATAGTTGCATTTACCCTTCAAGTACAATATGTATGCTTATTATGAGCAGGAATAGGAAAATAACCATGTGGGTTTTTTCATTTTAAAGTTCCTTTAACTGGACCTTATGTACTTTAATTTTTGTAACCAATTTAGGAACTCACTTTCAAGACACTTGTCATGGATCTTATCCTACGGTACCTATATTTTTGTATGACACATGACCTAGATTTCCTTTCCTAATTTATTATCTTGCATACCTGACATGGGATGGAAAGTGGGCCTGACTCTCTTTCATAGTCCAACTTCATTGTTTTGTGCCGCTGGGATGCTGTGGTTTCAAAGTCAGCATAGCCACCTGCAAGAGGATTACTTTTATATAGCTCGGGTAAAAGGGGACCCCTGGGACCTCGTACTCAAATTTGGGCTTGAGAAGAGGGCAAATGTAGGTGCAAAGGCTCTTCTGGGGTGTACTGGGGACCAGCATGCCTTAAGTTTGCCATGGAATCAGGAAAGAACAGAAATTACTTAAAAACAACTTTTATACAGTCACACTCCCCTGTTATCTTGTGCTTTGTTCTTGAAGGTGGTAGCAACAGTGGGAGCTTATGTTCACTGAACTTCAGAGTCTTTAATCCAATACTTAGAATCAGTCCATGAACATAAACTGTTTACTCCCAGCTCACAAAAAAGTTGTGACTGCTCTCAAACTTCATGCTCACATCTTCAATAGCATATTAGAAAACTTATGAAATATGTATGAAATAGCCACTGCAGCTTTAGTTACATTTTCTTTCTATTTTAATTTAGATTAATACGGAAGAAACATAATCATTTTAATGTACATATTAATTAAATCTGGATGAAGTTGAAAGAAAATTAATATATACTAGATATATAAATGGCAGAAGGATCCATCTGCTCTGTCCATATCCTGTGTTCTTCATTCTTCCTACAGGATTTGAGCCCCAAAAGGAAATTATAATGAATTTTTTGGAAAAAAAAAAAAAAAGTTTTTTTCTTACTTCCTGAACAATTTACACTGATTGGATTGCAATCTGAAATTTCTATTTTAGCTGCCATTGCTTTAAGTAAAACAATTACGTTTTATTAAAAATGTCAATTCAAAAGATTATTTAAATCTGGCTTAAAAAGAAAAGAAAACTCATTGCTGCTTACTGTTTTCTTGCATGGGATTCTGTGCTATGGAAACTGGATGTAATTTTATTGAATTGATTTTCTTTTAATTGGTATTAATGAAAATTACATGTGTGTGTAAAGGGACAATACAATTCCTTAAGGGCCTTAAATTGTCCTGATGCACATGTGCAATTTCCATCACTTTTAATGGAAGTTGCATTTTTCTGAGTGGTGAGAATGATTTCCTTGGGACCAGATTGTGGACAACCTTTGTTAAAGTGATAGCATAATACTTTTTTGGCATGAGAATTTGCAGTACTCAGAATGGGGGTAAGAATCATAAGCCAAGGAATGGGCAGGGCAGCACCCTAATTCTTTCTCCCCTTCACCCACCTCAGCACCTGTGGCTTGCAGAGCTCACTGCCTTTCTTTAAGTGCTCTGTCTCCCATTCCTGAGCTCTTGAAACAATTTTAGGAACTCTAACCTGAAGAAAAACCCTAGCTAGGCTCCTCATCTTTAAGAAACCACGGATGAACCCTTAATGTGTATGAAACTGCAATTCCAGAATGAGTTATTTTCATTTTTAAAACATTCTCTTAATATTTTAACCATGTTGGCAGTTACAATGAATTGTAACAGCAAACTTACAGAAACAATTAACCTGGTGCATGAATCTTAGGGTAAAGATAATTCAGCTCTCTGTGCCCTTTCTGTATGCCCAACATCAAATTCATGTTACATAACGTGTTTCTAAATATTTATAGATCTTAATTCCAATATCTCTATACCCCAGTGGTAATTCTAGTTGAAGTAAATACTCAAGGTAGAGTAGGTTAGTCCAGTTGGAGTAAGTAGTTCAGTATTTTTATTTTAGTCTTCATTACAGAGTTATATAACTTGCCTGATTTAGGAGGGGAAAGGTGCTTGGTCTCAGGCAAGAAATAAAATAGGAGTTTGCAACTTCTTTGACCAGGAGTGGCAGAGTTGGAGGCTATAAATGATTGAAGAAAATAATATAATCCATTATTATGACATTTTCTGGGGAGTTTGGTTTGTGAAATCAGTGGTTTGATTTGATTTTTAGGGACTGTCCTGTTGTTTACAAAAAAAAAAAAAAAAAACCCAAAAAAAACCAACAAAAAACACCCCCAAAAAACAAGAAGAACCCCCCCCGAAAAAAAAAAAAAACTAGTTAAAGAGTTTTATAATGTTTGATAAACACGATAATAAAGGGTGAAGATTTTTGTAAGCTTCTTTCTTTGACCATAGTGTTTTGGTTTTGGCAGCGTATATGGATCTGTGGATCTAAGTGTAATTCAGTCACAAAGGCTGCATTTCTAATTCTTTCTCCTAATTTCACTGTTTATGGAAATATATTCCTTATTGCAGTAATATGCATGCTGAAGTATCAGTATATAGGGACAATGCATTGAACTGAGGGATTTACTGATTTACTCTGAAATATTTTTTTTTGGTAGTGTTTATGCAATAGAAGTTGTTATAGCATTAGAATTTCAGTCAGTCCAACCACTGGCAGTGATTTATAACCAGAGTTTTAGATGAAATTGGGAATTAGGGAAGAAACATTATTTTCTAGTCAAGTCAAGCAGCTGTGTTGTGAACAAGGGGTATTTCTTCTTGACTTACACCCAATCTGTGTGCATTAGGAACTCCAGTTTGAAGGAGTTTATAATTTTAGCAGTAATTGTCATTTAAATTCCATTCCTACCTGTTAAAATGATGTGAGGGAAATGGAAGATAAACAGATGCTGACAGTGTAGAGCCTAACAGATCCTCAGATCCCCTGTTAAGGTACCAAAAGTTCTTCCCTAAGGGCATTCAAGAGTGAGAGCTTTTCTTGCATTTTTTTTCTTCTGTGGTGCTGTATATAAGTATATCCCTGTCTCACCAGTAAGCGATGAGGTGCGTAATGAATACCAGTGCTTTCAACTATTATTTCATACCACTCTGCTGTGAGCTCAGGAACTTTGCTGGAGACTAGCTGTATTAGACATCTTCCTTACTGGTATTACTGTTTTAACTGTGGCAGTGTAGCTGCTTGGGTGTAGAGTAGCACAACGTTGTGCTGGCACTGATGCCCATCCAGCTCTCCTACATCCCTATTGTGACTGCTCCCTGTGTGCACAGGGAGCAAAGCATGAGAAGAGAATGGCTGAATTCTTACACTCCTCCCAGGGAGACTATATAGAAATAATAATTTCTGTACATATATATATGAGCGAAGGAAGGGATTATCAGTTACGTGATCTAATACTGTGTATAGAGATTCAGCACAAATATCAAAGAAAAATTGTTCAAATATCTGGAAGTACAGCAATGTGATCGATAAATATACACCATGGGCTTACCAAAGGCAGATCTTTCCCATCTCCTTTGATACCTGTCTGCAGGGGGCTTGTTTGATACACCTTTCTCTGGACAAAGAAAATCTTTAGGATCGGATTTTGAATAAACGTTAAATAGGGGTCCACTTGACAATTGGTTCAGCTACAGAGATTAGCTCTGAGATGATAACACTTTAGTTAAAGGGACCATAACAAAAGGTCATCTTTCAAAAGAAGTGGGGAGACAAAAGGTAGAGGTGAAATTCCATAGAGAATGATCTTGGTACCATTTTTACATAGTTTTTTCCATTAAACTGTGGGAATAGTCCTTTGGAGTTTGTTGATAACATGGCCTGTTGGGGTGTTGTAAAATAGAAAACAGATTATCAAATGGTAAGAGCTGGATTACTTTTACCATAGGAATAACGGTAGTGTGATGAGATCTGGTAAGAATAGTAAGATCATGAAAATAGCAATTAATATTACTTTCACTGTAAAGTCAAAGGCTTGTTAATTGGAAATTATATAAAATTATATGACTTTTTAATCTGATCACCAAACTCAAAACTTCATATGATCTCCAGCTGTGAAAAAAATGGGTAATGGTAGTTTTAGGGTGAAACCACAAAAATACTTGCAGCAAAGGGATGTGGAACTATTAATAATGTTGAAGTTTAGCTGAGTGAGACATCTGCCCATATAGAATAGTATCTGTAGTTCTGAGTGAAGCAGAAGATGTGAACAGAGATCTCCTAAGAGAAAAAGTTATAATAATATGACTGAAAATGATGATCTACTCTAGTTTTACTCTTGGCAAATGGATAAGTTGGGAAAAAAAAAAAAGTGCACATGAAGAAAGACACTGAAAATATTTCTAGGTATTTAGAGGAGCAAGGATTTGAAACAACTTACCTTAGAAGCGGTGTAAACAAAGCATGAATTTGAGAAGTGGATTGTGCAATGCAGGTGGCTGAACTTGATACAAGAAAATCCTTGGCTGTTTGCTGCAGACATTGCCGTATGCCCTGTAGTGATTGCATTAAGAATGAAGTGCCTACTAGGTAGCATTTCAAGCATGTTCAACAGAGTACACAAAGCTGCAATCTGTTGTTTCTTCAGCAGTTTCCTTAAAATATAATTCTGCTGTCTGGGGCTTGTGGAGGAAAAGGGCTGGTGTCTTAGAAAACAAGTCTAAAAACATTAATAAAAAGTAGTTCAGGAAAATAAGTTACATGCCGTTGAGCCAGAGGAATTACCCTCTTGAAGTCATGGAAAAGAAAGTAAATGAGGACTGACAGCGAGAGGCAGTACTTAATGATACCAATATTCAAAATGGGAAAAAATATGCTTGACAGGTAAGCTTAGCTTAGTAAAATTATGCAAGCTGTTTATGAGACAAATTTATAGGCACTGTGTATGATGGAAATTAAAACCAATGAACAGAGAATGAATCTGATTATACTAAATTTGTAGGTTTTGCAGTCATGAATGGGTAAAAGAACAATATTAAGTGACCTGGTAGTAAGAGAAAATATGGACAGGGTGGAAAATGAATTTTTCTTAAGAAAACATGGATGGATAGCCGCAAGGAAAAGTAGTCTGAAATATGGATATCAGAAATATTCGGTGTTCAAGAGACTCTTGAAATAACATAACTTCAAAATTTTTTTTGCTAACATTTGCACTGCAATGTGGTTGAAAGTAAAGTCAAATTACAACTCAGCTTTAGATGAATCCAGACACTCACTAAGCACAATTTACTGAGAAAGCATTGTTGAAACCTCCCTTCCTACTTTTGTTCATTGCTGGGTAACAGAAGTTGTGCTCAGTAGAGACAGTTATTACCACAATGTGTTTGATAAATGGAAGGGAAGAATTTTTTTTTTTTTTTTTATATATGGGCAGTTGAAACAAAGACAGGCTGTCAGATCCTGACAGACACTGACAGCTTATAAGCGGTTTAAAATAGGGCGCTTGAATGAGGTTGGGAATATGTGAATTTCCAGTAATATACAGGGGGATTAAGGAAAATTTAAACTGAGCATAAGCGTTCAGTATTAGTTCTTGTTAATAGTTAATTTAACAAGTGTGTTGGGACACCAAGGAGAATACTTTAGTAAAGTGTGCAAAATACTTTCACTTTTGCCTTTCTTTTTTCATTTATTCATAATATTTCAAAGAGCTTTTCTTTGTGTACTGAAATATTTCAGGCTTGGTCTCTGGTAGCAATTTTGACTGAAATCAATTTGACCATTTTTGAATTATGAGAGACAGAAAATTAGTATTCCTATTGTGGAGTGAGTCATACATCCTCTTTAATCAAGGTTTTGTTTTGTTGTTTTTTTTTCCTTTTCAAAAGGAACTCAGACTTTGACTTTTATTATCTTAACACAGCCCATCTAGGACCAAAATTGGAAGTTTGAAAATCTGTTAAGTCCATTGAAAAAGTCACTTCAGAACATGTTTTATTGACACCTGCTAGGAGGTCTTACACTATTTAAGAACAACTTGCCCAACCAGACCTCTGAACCATTGCAATATGTGAATTTTTTTCACCACTTTCTAACCAGAGCTGTTGCTAGGGCTGTATTACATCATCTGCTTATTTTGGTGTTCCAAAATGTCATCTGTGATCTTGTCATCAGCAGCAGAATATGATGGCCATGCTTAGAAAGAGCAGAAAAGGGAATATCTTGTGGCAAAGATTATCAATTTTAATATTATTACACTGTGCAATACATACATTTGCTGAGACTATTTCTGATTTTATTTTGTATTTTAATTCTATGTCATTGCGTATTTTGTTGTAAGGATAATGAAATCCTCATGAGAATAAGAATGCTGTTCCTGTTAAAAAGTTACTTGGTTAAACTGTTTCACCAGAAAAAAAAAAAAAAGAAAAAGCTTGATGTTGTGATTTGTTGTGCTCAAAACCTGTACTTAGCTTCTGCCTTTTCTTTGAGTGCCACACATCCTCTCCATAACATCAGTGATTTGCAGTTACTTTCTGATAAGGGTGTCTGCACTTCACTTTTATGGCATGGGAGGAATATATGGATATACCAAGAAAGATGAAGACCAGGCTAGAGCTGACCCTAAGAACGTAATTCTTGCGTTATCATGGCATGGAGTTCTTGCGTATGGGTCGTTGAACTTCCTCTTGGGAAAAGATGATGTTCGAAAGAGGCTTCTAGCCTCTTGAGTTGTCTTTGGAGGCTGTGTATGGCCTGCAAGCACTGTGGACTCTTTGGGTCACGAGTCTCCACTGAGATGTAACGTGAGTGTTAGGTCTGAGTGTGCCGAATAGGTACTGGTAGGAGAAAGTATTCCCATGGTCAGAACCGTGGTGGCTGGCCAGAGCCTGACTGATCCCTCAAGGTCTGAATGAAAGTAGAAAAACTGGAGAGGAGCAAACCATGTATGCCCAAGGACACAGGTGTGAGCATACAGCAGCATTTTTCTGGAGAGATTTGCAGCATTTGCTTTCCATACACAGGAAGAACCTTCCAAAGGGACAGCATGAAGCTTTTCTGGGGAAGCATTTTGCAGTGACGCACTTTTTAAATTTATGTCAGCTCTTAAGTTATTTTGACAAAAGCTTTATTATGGTGTAAAAATAAGCTTGTACATAATGGTCTAAAACTTGTTCCCAGTTACATGAGTTATTATTTATTCCCTAGACTTCAATCAGCAAATGAAAGCAAAATGTACTCCTTAATCTTGAAAAAGAAGTAGTGTTAATAGCAAGTATTACTTTGTTTGGTAAGGATGATACAGCCAGATTTTAAATTGTATCAGTTATTCTCTAGAACATGTTCTATATGACATTAGTTTGAAAGAAATTGTATCCCTGCCAGCACTTTGAAAGACCAACAGGAAGCAGCTCCTGCAACAAGACTCTTGTATATTCATCAGCTGCTGTATATTACACACTCCAAATTGCATGAAAAAATTGGGATCTGCGATAACACACATTTTGAAGAGGGATTTACATTTAATAAATGTTTACAAGTATTTTCATAAACTCAGCTTATGACAATGTTGGCTTCGTGTGATTGATTACTCAAATGTTGCCTTTCCTCAAATATAGATTGTGCAGTTGTCTCTAGGAGTTATTTATATTCCTAGTATTTATGATCTGCAAGGCAGCTTAGTTATTAACATTAGTTATAGCTATTTCTCTAGATATTTATCTGAACCACAAGTTTTTGACACGTTTCTTTTTCTTTAACAAGCAAAGCATATCTATGGCTGTAAAAATGTTCTCTGATACAGAAAAATATATATACGATACACCTATTACCTAGAAATACTCTAGTGAAGGTGTAGTTTTGATTTCCAGTAGAGAAATGTGTAGGTATGCAAACAAAATGCCACTGTAGTCACATTGAAGAAAAATTGATTGTATTTTCTTTTCCTCTGATTAGAGAATTTTTTTATTACAGGTATTCTTCACCCTTCTGCATACCTTACTGTGTTCTTTGGGGTGGCAGAGTATTGGCAAGCATCTCACTGAAAATAATTTGGTCTGGAGTAATATTTTAAATTTATTATTGAGCTTTCCTGTTTTGAATTAAGTCCCTTGTACACACAATAGGTGTATGTATGATATGATAGTTCAGATTTAAAAAATATAATGATACAGTGAGATTCTAACTAAAAGGCAAGCCTCACCTGAATGTGACACAAGGGCGATGTGCAGTGATCAGGGTGTGGTATGCAGCAATTGGTCCTAGTGACCAAGATTAATGAAACTCACATGGGTTTTAATTAGTGCAGCTGCAGTCATCAATTATCTAGAGAACACAAATATTGTTATATTTTGGGAAATTCTTGATTTATTTTATTCCATTGGCCAGTAGATTTAGATGAATGAGTTCTCATCATAAACATTCTGAGGAAAACTGCCTGAGGCCATGGTTTATTATTTAGGACACAATCAGTAAGACTGAGCGCTACTGAAGAAAACATTGTAAACTGGTCTCAGTATTAATTTGGAAAATTTGCTGAAATGTGTGGCCTTGTATGGGTCGTCAGAAACATTAGAGCATCTCAAACAAAATACGGAACAATCTGTCAGGCGGGGAATGTGCAAGGATTATTGTCCAGCAGCTGATCCATAACAGAATGTCAGTGCATGTACACTTAAAGCAAGTATCAACAACATTTAATTTGACACATAATGTGGTCTTCTTTTATTATCCTTTAAGTGCATGTCTTAGAACACTGAAGACTGGACAAGTAAGTAGGGAGAAAAGAGCCGAAACATGACAACCCTTCACAAGTCTGAAAAAAGTCACAATCTAGTGCTTTTCAGGGGTATATGCATTTTCAAGGCAACTATTTAAAGTAGATGCAAGGAAAAAGAATGGAAGGAAGAAGGAAGCTTGATTAAAAATTCCTTACTATAATTTAATTTGAAAATGTGGTTCCTCTTAATGTGGTCTGAAACCTGTGTACAAACACTTAAAAATAAATTAATGTGAGTGCTAACTACTAGGAGCTACATCTGCATCTGTCATTTAAATTAAGAAAAGGACACAACTATAGACATAAGGATTTTTCAAAAAGTTAAATGATAGTTTGCCTGCATGTACTTTTTTCTGAATGTTTTGCTATAATTTGCATTTGTCTATTCTAGTCCATGGAAAACAAGTTAGGTACACAATGCTGCTCTAATCCCTGCTCTTATTTTTTATACAACCAAACTGCTTAACAAGGCAGTACTTAAATATGAACAAGAACTAAAAAGAACATTAAAATTCATTTACTCAGAACAGAAGAATGGTTCAAACCATTGCACTTCCATGACCTAATTCAAAGCCTTTTTTTTTTTATGTTTCCTGTTTTCGTCCTTCTTCTTCCTATTTCCTCCTATTGAAACGAATAGTTAAATTCCAGGTCAGTGTAATTTTAGAGAAGATTATTACTTTTGTTGGGGCACAGCCCCGTTGTCCCTAGAAAGGGAAGATGTTTACATACTGCCAGCATTCTGGAGTGTAGACTGTCTTGTTACCCAGCCTGCACAGTAGGGCACATGTATCTGATGTCCTTATTTCTCACTGGTAGCTGTCATGCTGACAATTGGAAAATGCTGTAATTTCCTTAGTTTGCATTATTTTTATATCCCCTATTGTTTTTACACATGACCTTTACCTCTCCGTTCTCCAATTAGCAGAGTGAAAGCCATTGTTCATTGAGCAGAGGTATTTGTGCCCAAGGGAGCAAAATTTATTTTCTATATGTGCTGTTGTGGGTGGTGAGGATTCTTTATTACTAAAGAAATAAACCTTCATCTTAACCTTTGTTTGATTCAGACATTACTGAATTTGGGCAGGAACTTTCATCAGCTTGTGAGTAATTGTCGTACCAGCTTTAACAAGCAGTCAGTGAATGTTTATGTAAATGGTTATGAATTGTGTGGGCCCATTATAAAACATGCAATGGTTAACTAATTTTAACTAAATATTTCTCCTAGGTTTTTCCATTTTCTTTCAATCTGCGTTTCTTAGCTAATGCAGAGACTGGGCAATCATAATTGCATCAACTGGTTTAGGTAAAGCAGTTAAGAAATTATAGAAAATGCACTAATATCAGAAAATAGTTCAAACAGTACCTGAAATGTAAATCAACAAATGGCACTGTGGTTATCAAGGAATAATGAATCTGGCCAATTTGAGGTTAAAATCTGTTAGAAGGGCTGATCTTTTAGTTTTGTGTACACTATTTCAATGTTGATACAAACTATTGTATCTTATGTTATTCATATCCTTCCTATCAGTGATATATACCAGCAATATCATGGGATTGATCAGTAGATTTATCCAAATGCTTGTAGAGTAAGTTTGAAAAAGTATTATTTAGTCGATCAGTTTTCAAAAAATGATAGTTCAGCAGTTCAAAAACCACTTTGCTAGATGTAACTTACTACTAGAGCATTGCCTCTAGGAGATACCTCTTGGAGATTGCCTCTTGGAAAATTTGTCTCTATTATTATATCTATACTTAATATTATATTTAATTTGTATTTAGACAGCAATAAGTCTTTATGCTGTTGTAATCAGAGCTTCTAATAGTTGTAAAGTTATTGCCAGTTTAAAACTTTGCTTTTGTTTTTGTTTAAGATTGTTTGAATCCTTTAGATTATGAATGGGATTTTTCATATTGAGTTTTTGAAAACACTGAGTGCATTTTGTGGCTTTGTTCCTAATAGAAATATATTATTAATAAAATCCAGTCCTTTTTTTTTTAAAAAAAAAAAAAGGTCTGCTGGTACTAGTTTAGTAATGCAGAAAAACTGGTTTAATCAGTGTAATTAATCCCTACCGATTTGGTATTTCAGTTACTTAGTTATTTGATCTGACTTGTAGTCACCTGTGGCTAAACTTTCTAGTAGGACTTCTAAGCAGGTGAGAATTTCAGGAAGTTTTGGCTGATGTCTGTGGTCCCTGGAAAATATTTAATTTGGCTTACCAACTTTTCCCTTGGCCCAGGAGTATGTGTGCAGGGAACATTTTCCTGCTTATTTGTGAGAGCTGATGTAAGGGTAGGTTCTCCTGCTCAGCTTCACGTTTGCAATAACCGATTTCTTGAAATAAAGAGTTTTTTCACTTGTTTCACTCACATTATTATGACAGCTGTATTCCAAATCTTTTTTTTTTTTTTTTTTTGGATTTTGTATCAGTCTCCCTAGACAGATTTTTAAAAGACAGCATTAATAGGGTGATTGTCAGTGATGAGAGTAAAGCTGTTATCATGCAGGAGCTTCTCATGCTAGCCAAGTGACAACTTGGCTTAGACTTTCTCTCATGGATCTTTTTGTTTCAGGAGCAGCATGGTGAACAAAACCTGGTAGCTTTATCAGTTGTTCTGCTGGATTTTGGTCTGTGATCTGCACAAAAATTGGGTGGAGCACATAGCTTTTGTACATGACTTAGTGCTTTGTCCTATTGTTGTTTTTAACCTCTGGCTTAGATCAGTGTTTGGATAGAACATACCAAACCCCCTCTGGATGTGTTTATGGCAGATCTACCAGAGCTACTGACTTTCTGGTTTCACATTTTTAGTGTCTGCTTTCTCTGTTGGTCTTCTCTGCTCTCCTTTAACCCAGTTTGTGAAAGTCCATGCTCGCTTCAACCATCCACACTTCCAATAATTTATAGGAATGGCCTTAACTTCAGATAGACCTGAGCACAACCCGTTTTTACTCTTTGCCCAAAAAATGTGATGCATGGATTATTTTTATGGTCTGCTATCTTTAACAATTAGTAGTGATCATACAAAACAATAGTATCATGTCCATAACAATATTGTTTTCAAACTAGAGTCATAAAGTTGTGGGGATTAGCATATATATGAAAGTGGTTAGTACATCTGTTAGTCATTAAAAATCTTCACAGCCTTGTCACTATACATTCATTCAATATTTTGATAACTGATATTTAACTGATATTTTCTGATTTTTTTTCTGATATTTTGTATTTGTTCTTCCCATAGGCTGTTTTCAGTAAAATACTTTTTTTCTGAAATAGCTTCTTAAATCTTAATTCCCATGCTTTCATGTTACCTTGTATAGCAATAATAGTATACCTTATGCTGCTATTTCAAATATTGTAACTTGATATAATGTAACTTTATTATGAATTTATACATCTGAAAGGCATGGAAGATAAAAAGCAGTTACAGTGCAACTTCATGGGTTGATTCTGGTTAAGTTGCTTTTTATATTACTTCATCTTTTTCTGTGGTGTGGAAAAGATAATTCTTACAATTTTTTAAAAGTCTACATTGTGGCCAGATTTTGGCCTATATGGAGATAAGTGGTTTTTCTCTCTTTGGGGTTTTTTGGTAGTGACAGATAAGTCTCTCTCACCAATCTGAACACCTGACAGTATTATACTTTCACATACAGAACCTATACCTCAGGAGGAAATACAACCAAACAAATAGAATACAAAACCCAAACCTACATTTTGGCATCAGTAATGTGTACGTAGTGTGAGAGAACATTACTAGCCATCTCTACCAGACTTAATTCTGCCAGCAAGAGCCTCCTCCCTTTAGTTTTGTTGTGGTTACCTGAGGGTTCATGTCCTGTGTTTACGGGTTATATGTAGGAAAACACAAGAACTATAAATAGAATAATATATGTTGCTTATTTTTGCCATTTGGGGGCTAAGGAACAAGTGTTGGCTGTTCACTGATTTCCTTTTAGTAACCTGTCTTAATCTATACGCAAAGAAATGCTGAAGGAAAAAGTTAATTCAAGAGTATGCATGTTGAAATATGTTCCATGGAGTTGTTCATGTCTTTGCAATATACTATGTATCTTCTTTGGTGTCATGCTACCCTTTTGATTTAAAGTTGTGTTTTGTGTTTGTGGAACATAATTGCCAGGGTGGGTCATTGTTATGCAAAGTTTAAAAGGGGTAATGTATTGATGCTTTTTGAATTTCAAGAAAAGGACTTGAAATTTATAAACTTGAACATTTGTAAAAGAATGGAAACCACTGTACAGCTGCTGTGCCTTATACAGCTTAGTGCCTGGGCTTATGCATTGTGCACAGTTGGAAACTTATTCTGGTTTTGGCATTTTTATTTTCTTATCTAAACTGTAATTTTACAGAAAGAAATCTTCACTGAATTTTCTCAAAGCGGTACAATAAAACCTTTATTTAGTCTGTAGCCATGTTAGCTTTAGAAGTGAGCATTAGAGATGTTGTTAAGTTATGCGGGTCCCGATGCAGTCAATACTTGGAGGAAGAATTCCTAGAAAAATGAAAGCATCTTTTATAACAGTGCTGTTGTAGGTTAGCTTATTCCTTAACTTACCGGACACAATCAGTATGCTGGCATTGTCTTCAAGCAACTGGGCATCTTGATTTCAGGTCAAATGCTAGGTGCAACAGTGCTCTCTGATGCAGTTAAGTGACAGAAATAAGGGCTGGGGTTTTTTAAGCTTTGCTTCCTGAATCCAATAGGGCAAAATATGAAGCTGCCATCTCTTTGCAGAAGAATTAGATGGATGGAGGTTGTTAGAGGCACAGCATATCAGGTGCTCTAATCTTTGAAACAGCCTTTACGGTGGAGTTGGAAGTGATGCTGCAACACACAAATTTGTCTCTATGGAGGCTACTTTTCATGATTTTGTGATTAAAAGCAGTACTTCATGCTTCTTCTTTATTACAAGGATATGACAGAGAGGTTGAAATAGAGCTGAGAGATGAATGCAGCCAAGTTCTTATTCTGTATTCGGCTATGGTTCTTGGAAATTTCAGGTCACTGTGGTAGAAAGAAAGTATAAAGACATTAAGAGACATGCAGTTGTAAAGTTATTCTAAAACAGATACCTCATTTCATGAAAAAAAGAGTATTCAGTCACTCCTCCCACAGCCACTGTTCTTAGCTGGCAAGGACATTTGTTGAGTACACATGGAGGATTCAGAATTGCTTAATTTCCCAGAGAGTGGAGATTGTTTTGTTAGAAATTTGATATCAGGAATCTTAATATATGGCTCAAAGTGTATTCTCTACCCCAGCACCACCAAGTATATGTTGTTCACCCACCTTTCAAAGCTTATGAAACAGGCATTGTCACAGGACATTAGGAGGCTTCATGTGCAGACTGCGTAGGAAAACTACATGGTGTCTTGCATCATCGCTGCCCAGCTGCACACTAATATCAGCTCATGACTGTCAATCAGATTTAATATTACCTGTTTGGGGGGTGGTTATTTCAACTGTGGCAAGAAAAATTAGTGCCCAAATGAAGGCCAAACACATATGCTTACATTTACATTCTTCACTTCAGACAAATAATGCTCTTACTAAAATCAGCTTGGTTTGTAACTGGAGATAAGTAGCTGTCTAAAAAGCTGAACTCAAACAGAAATCAGTACTTGACATTCTGAGTGTGAAATTCACAATCAAATGACTGAGACATTAGTAACCCTACTGGTATTTTTTGAAGTGTTGA
>JAYRBT010000082.1:93444758-93456028 GCA_036023395.1 Myiotriccus ornatus | reverse complement strand
TTTTCCTTTTCCTTTTCCTTTTCCTTTTCCTTTTCCTTTTCCTTTTCCTTTTCCTTTTCCTTTTCCTTTTTCTTTTTTCTTTCCTGCCATTTCCCCAGACTTGTGTGTAGTGCAATTTTCCATCTTGTGTCAATGGTAATATTTTAAAGAGCAGTTGACTAAGTAATGCTGTGATGAATAATACCACACATTTTAAGCGTAAACTGTTAGGCAGTAGCATCAAACAACAGACACTTCTTCACTGTTCTTTTTTCCTCCCAGTTTGTTTTAGAGTCCCAACAAGATGTGTTATTAATGGACCCTGAGTAGAGTAAGTTATTTGTTATGGTAACTTTTTGACCTATTTAATAAGTACTTAAAGGAGTGTAGTGCAGTTTTTATTGTACTCTGCTGTGTACAGTTATGAAGTGTGGTACATAATAAAATAAAAGCAATAATGTGGATATTTCAGAGGGATCCATCAGAGCAGACCTGCAGCAACATATTTCATCTGGTTTGTCTGGCTATGAAGCCTTGCAAGTTATAGCTGAAATAACTAGGAACAATATTGTGGTTATGACTCGCAATTGTTTACCATTGTAAACAGCAGAGTTATTATGTGTTTACCCTTTTCGGTGCTCAGAACCGTTTTTTAAATAAGTTCATTAACACCTGCATACATTTCGCTGTGAAAAATGGCATGTCTTTTGTGTGCTCGTACCTTAAAAATATTTGAGTCAACTAACAACAGTAAAATACATCCAATTTCAAGCATATTTTTACTGAGGTATGATTTGGAAAAGCAGAATTATTGAGCAAGACTAACAGTTGCACAGCTAATGCAAAAACATACAGAAGGTTATGAAGATCCTTTATATGACAGTTTTGAAGTTTAATTTGGGAGGGTAGCTGCAGACTTGGACAATGAAGCGCTTTATGAATTCCTGAGACCCACTTATGAAAAGGGTACCCTTTTTTTTTCAGGTGGGAGGGGAGTAGTTACCTGTTACTTGTGGGTAGGTGGGCTTTTGTTCTTTGTCTGTTAGTTTTGCAGTTTGTTTTGTTTTACTTCTTTGGGGTTTTTTTAAGTTTTTTTCCCCATATGTGGTAATTGTGAAAATGAAAAAAGTGGTCACCTAAAATCTTTCTCTAAATGCTCCTAGAAGTCAGCAAGAGTTTTCACTGCAGTGGGAAATGTAAGTTTTGGGTTGCTGCTTGTAAATTTTTACAGAAGAATTATTTGTTTTCTTAATATTTTTGTGGCTACAAGTTTTGTAATGTCCTGAGTTCAAGAGCAAAACCAACTGATTGGACCTCCAGGAAGTGCCCTGATGATAATCAGCCTTGTGTGCAAGACAGAAAGGCTGATAGTCAGAAATTGCTCTTTAAACTAAGACAGACTGTCAGTCTTTAGGAATGGTGGGGAATGGCCTATTTATGTAATCAGATACTAAAGCTGGGAAGAAGCTGTCAGGCACATTCTTGTTGTGTAAGCAGCAGGCAAACTGTGCTTTATCTGACAGACAGTGTGTAAATCTGTCCATGCAAAAATCCAAATGTTTAGTTTGCTTCTAGTCACTGTAATAATCTGCTTATTTTCCCTTGCTGTAGCAATGACATCATTTAGCAGAATGCACCACAGACAGGAGTCCTAGATAAGGCTCTGTTACTGTCAGTCATTCACTTCTTGATTGGCAAGGAGATAAATAGGAATTTACTAGAGGTTTGCTTCCAGCTAAAAGAGCAGACAACACCCTGGGATAAGTATGTGAAGAGCCAGCATGTTCAGCACCCTCAGCCTTACAGCTTGGAAAAATGTCTAGTCCTTTAAAATTCAATGGTAAAATTTGGTATTTTATTAGCAATAGCTGAGCAGTCTTCCTGAGCAGAGAAATAATCAGATTAATTGATAAAGTCAGCAGTTGCATAGAGTGGAAGAAAATCCTGTTCTGAGTGTGTGTATTAGTTTCAGTGCCACCAAGTTTGAGAATGAGATTTGTTTCTTTCGGAAATTTTAAGAGACTGGTAATGGTTTATCACTGATGGCATTGTCATTTGCCCGATTGTTCAGCAGACCAGACCTGACATGGAAGAATATTTCTACTTTTAGAATAATTATGGTTGTCTCTACAATGTTTATGTCATGGCAATTGTTATTCAAGAGTAGGTTCAGAGTTATTTTGTAGTAAATAATAGGCAGTCCATGATCTGTACTTACCAAATGCTTTTTTTTTGCTGGTAGGGGCATATTTTGGTACGGACAGACTGAAAGGAAAACTTAGAAATAAAACTACACTATAATAGGAAAGATAGTCTAATCCTTTTTAATGGCATTTAATCTCCTAAATCTTCTGATTTCATTTAACTTTAAAGGGTAATAAAATATGATTGAAATACATCTGAAATGTAGTTTAATAAAGGTAACTGTATTGAAAATCTACTGTTTTGTCAATCTGAAGATTTAGTGTAAAATGATTCACAATGGAAATGCTTATTTGGATCTTAAACTTCAGAGTTCTTGTAATTTCTGTGGCATATATTTTTATTTTTTAAGTAGGTAGTGCCCATTATTTATAGAAAAAAAAATGAACCTTCTTTAGAATTCATGGGAAAATTAATCTCCAGGTCGTAAAAAGGTAAGACATAACAGAAACATGACCGATTAGGAGAACATACCTGGCAGAAGAATATGTTTCTGTACATAAAGTCAATTGTTCATGTTCCTATTGTTTCCAAAATTATGGAGACCATAAATGAACAGCTGGTAAAATCATAATGATTTGTGCAACAATGCTGTGATCCTCTTGTGTTTATATTTAGGACAACTGCATTTTGAAATAGTAAACTGGCTTAGGAATCACAACCTTGAATGATACTATCTTAATTAAAAATACATGCCTATCTTGATAATGTTATGCACCTCCTCCATTTAAAAATAGGAAGAGAACAACAATTAAGCACTTTCCATGTGCTAATTTTTGTTTAATTCAAAGAGAACCTTCTGAGAAGAAAGCTTCTGCTGGCACATTAGTGATAAGCATTACATTGAAATAATGTTAAATACTATATAGTACTCCCAAATAGACATTTTTCCTGTTGAATCCTGGGATGCTTTCTACAGACATCTCAGTATATTTTTAATGAGATTGTACACCAGTTTGTGTGTTGCAGTTTAGACATATTGGCTTTAATTATTTTTGAGTGTGCAGTTTTTACAGTAGGCAGAATATATGTGATTTAAGACTCACCACAGTGCTCTGAATATCACTTGGCATTTTAGCAAAATGTGTGATATTAAAAAGACCATGAATTTTAGCTGGATTTTCATTGTTTTCTCAGACATACAATATTCCTCTTTGCTCTCGATTCTCCTATTTCACATGTGCAACATTTTGCGTGTTATATTAAAACAATTATATCAGTCTTATCATCTCTTGCTGTACTGTGGTTCCACTATTATCACAAATAATATTAAGTCAACCTAATTCAGCATTTTCTGCCGAGTGCTGTGTTATTTTTCCTAAATCGCGAGGAAATAAAAAAAGAACTTTACAAAACCATGAGTCAAAGAGGTCTTGATAAGTTGATCAATGCTTGAACTGAAAATTTTTATAAAGAGTGTAAAGCCTTTTCAGATCAGTATCAGTTTTCCCCTTTTTATAACATCAGCAAAAGTTAAGGCATATGTTTCAATGGAGTTTAAGAATCTTCCAGTAATATTGGCAAACTGTTGTGAATATTATGCCAGTGGACAAAGCCATGAAAATGAAAGTGACTGAAACAGTTTATGTGAAATGGAAATGAACAGTTTTTTCGATCATAGCAGGTGAGATATAATAAACAAAAAGATGAAAATGAAAATTTAGAAAGTCATTTTTTAATAAACTAGTAATTTGTTAGCATGATAAGCTTGATGTACTTTATCTTAGTTGTTTTTACAAGACTTGTTTTGCGGTAGCTGCAGCATCATCGTAGAGCCTGATCTAATACTTAGAGAACTCAGTATAATCTCATTGACTTCAATACAAGTTGAATTGGACTAATAATGAAAAATCGCATTATAATAATATTAGGTTTAGAAAAAAATACTGCTTATAGCTGATTTGAGTCAAACTGAGTTTGTCTGATATTTTACTGATGTCAGTAAAATCATACCATAAGTTGGTATTGCTCTGCTGTGACAGCTGTGGACTCGTATTCTGAGAACCTATTAAAATCACAAACCAGTAGTCATTCTCATATAAGACTGTATGGATATTTGTCTAAATAAAACACTAAAACAAGTGACTTTGTAAAAACCAATCTGCAGTAAATTATCACCTGCAAAGATGAAATAAAAGGCATATTACAATTTTTTTTGTTATTACTTTTAGGAAGTCTTTAATATGTTATTTTCAGCATACAGCCATATCTTTCCTTTAGGGGATTTTAGTCTTGTTTTCTTTTGAAATTTTTAATAAATGGCAGGTTTATTTTATTAAATATGATCTCATTTGAATATAAATTATAAATAGTAAATAATTTTTGAAAACCCACTAATTGAATAAAAACTGATTTAGAAGAAAATTCTGAGTTTTAATAATTTTTTTCCTGTAAAATGCTTATTTGATTCAGCAGTTTGATTTAAAATAAAAAAAAAAAATTAGCTTTTTCTAGCTCTGAGAAATTTCCTCAGCTCTTTTCTCAGTTTAAAGAGAAGATACACTACCCATGCATCCATAGTAAATTAATTTTATTAGTTGTGATAGCAACAGTATTACTATTGAAATATATTTTTTTTAGAACAAACCTTTAAAGTGCAGTTCTCAAAATTAAAGTCCTAATTTGTGTATTTATCAGCATTGCAGCACTGTGTTGTACTGTAACCTACTCTTAATCAGAAGTAGATCATGCCGAGATGGTTTAGGAACAAACAGGGAAATCTGGGCTTCTCCCAAGCAGGTGAACTTTTTGCATTGGTAGCTGAACTTGTTAAATTAACCACCAGATACAAACTATCACTGGCATGTGGATTTGAATAAGTGTGATATTTTATGAAGTCTGCAGCATGGTAGCATATGTTAAATGTAATTAAGTAGCTGAACTACAAATACATAAACTTCCCAATTCACATTTGGTTAAAATTAAAAGGAATCTTCTTTTCAGGCAAGTGTAGCGGTTGTTAAAGCCTTACTTTCAGTCACATTCTCAGCAGTCACATGTCCATAGGGCCATTTTAGGCTCTGTTAATCTGTCTGCAATGGCTGAGCGCTCCATGAGGTGCTCTCAAAAGATTAGAGTTTCAGGGAGTCAGTGTCCAAATGTGGCTAGAGTTGGAGGGGGTTTTGGTACTGAGAGCCCACTGCATTCCTTTGTTCCTGTAATAGCCTGATGAACCCTGGCTTGAACAAGCAAAACAATTCTTGTCCTGTATGGGCTGAAATCTTCTGTTTTCTCAGCCCTCTGTCCTTCTGAGACATATCTGTCCGATGCAGGGTGAGCTCAGTGGTTCACGGAAGCAAGCCTTGATTTTCACCCTTTCCCTTTGTAAAACCTAAGGTCTGCCCTGATTTTCAGCTTCATAAAAACATTGTATTCTCATCATCTCCAACTACAAAAGAACAGCTGTCTCTCAGTATGTGAAGTCTTCATAGGAATTTTCAAAGGCTGTTTCAGCTGTAAATGTAAACTGAAAACACAAAAAACAACCCCCCCAAAAATCCCTTCTCTTTCTTCTTGATGATGTTGCTGAGCGTAATGTGCTTGACACCAGACATTTTTAGAAATGTATGGCATGGTGTAGTTTCTCTGATACCATACCACTTTGCTGTTTTACAAGCTACAGCATGTCACAGATTAAAGCTTTGTTGGATGCAACAAAGCTGGCAATAAATAAACCTCTCTGATATCACTGTGACCTAAATTAAACTCATTGTGTTTCCTTGGTTTTTTTAGCAACATAGTAGTTTTCATCACTTTTGGAAGACCTCTAGAGTTTTTAAAAATATATCTTTTTTTAATAAAGATTTTAGTTAAGTTTGAAATTAATTGTAGGTCAGAGTAAGAATCAGTATATGCTGGTTTCTAGCCATTATGTGTTGGAGTGTTTTTTGGATAGAAGGAGAGAATGCAAAGGATAGAAGACTTTAATGTGGTAGAAAAATAAGAAATGTGAGAACTGCCAAGGAATGCAAATGTGCAACGAATGCTGTTCTTCTCCTACACTTGAGGAATATACAGAGATGTGATTTTTTTTTGTGTTTTAAAGTTATATACACATGAACATAGGGGTAGTCAGGACCCTGAAAGAAAGAAAATTATTTTATTTACTCAGATGTGGTAGAGTTTTGCGTTTGGAAGTTTTTTTGCAAATATTTTATTCGATTGTTCTTTAGTCTAGTTTGACTCTTTGACCTACTTAGATGCCCATCCTGAAGAGAAAATTTCCACGGGAAGAATCTGCTCACAGCTTAAACTATTAACTTTATATACAGCAAAGCTCGATCTTAACAGTCTGCTCCTGCAAATGTGCGTTAGAATAATGGGTCAGCTCTTACATGAGTGTGTGTTCTTTCTGAGAGAAGACAATAAGATTTAGCTAACAATTAATATGTACCATTGCTTTTCAATGGTACTTGAAAGTCTGTGACTTGATTTTATTGGTTATCGGGATTTATTTATTCTGATGACACAAGTCACTATGACACTGCTGTTCTGCTGTAAGATGCTAGTCTTATGCTGGAGAGCTGCCAGATATCTAAAGAAAATTATAAAAAAAATACTAATTAAGAGCAAATATCAAAAGCATTGTTAAAACGGGAACTGTTTTCTCTTTGTGAAACAGAAACCAACCACTCTTATCAAGGCCCTGATAGTTTTGAGTTCAAATACTCGTTGGTATTTATTTTTTCTATTTTCAAAAGATATTGAGGAAAAATTCTAATATCCTAGAAGATAGGTTATGGTTCAGTAAAAATTGAAATAAAAATACATTGCTAAAGACAAGTTTTACTTTCTCTATATCCATCTTTGGAGATGTCCTGAGAATGTAAATGACATCTTGATGTAATATTTGGAACAACTATGGTATCTCAAGGTAGTTGTATCTCTTTCCTTAATATTGTGCAAACATTTGATAGCAGAACTTATGTTTACAGTCATGAAGATCCTAGTAATTTGAATCTGATGTACTATATTTCAGTACAGTGTATATTACTCTTAAAAATTATAGACCTATATTTACTAACACATGGGTGAGTCCCATTCAGTGTTAATTTATAGACTGAATTACAATTCAATTTTTGCCTTCTATTCTTCCTCTGCCTTAATGTCACGAGCTGCTTGTGCTTATGTAAAATCCTCTGTAGAGCATTTGGTCAAGGAATGTATCTTCTTACACAGAATTCAAAATCTTCCACTATTTCTTCCCCGCCCCAGAATCAAATATAATTCCAGAGGTTTTCCAGAATGTGGATAAATTTATCCAGAATAGTTTTAGGGCAGACCAAGCTTTTCTTGGGTAAAAACATTGTCACATGCACTGTAGTAACAACTGAGAAATTTATGATGGAGAACAACTGATAAAGGTAATGGAACCACAAAAACCCCTGACATTTTATAGCACCGTTCCATTAGATTGTGTTAATCCAGGGCTTCTGTTCCATCACTGTGTTCTACCATCCTCTAGGTAAAGGAAAAAAAGTGTTTTCAAATGAAACTGTAAGTTTTATTGGTATAAAAGCTTTTGAATCACTACTATATATACAGATGTTCAGTTTTTTCTACGTTATATATTTGTGCTAGTAAAAACTCATAGAGTAGTGTTAATGAAACATACCTTTCTGTGCATTAAACAGTAGGCTGTGACACTATTTTAAGTGATTCTATGTTATAAAAAGCTCTGCAGCAAGATTAATGTTACAAAATTGACAGAATATTATAACACTGTGGAAGATGATAAATTTAAAACTTTCCATTATGCCTTAATGAATACAATGGGAATCATAAGGCTTTGTCTGGTGGTTGCATCATGTCTTTCGGCTGGCTCGTAAGGCTGCTTTCTTCACGTGGGGGTAACCTTTAGTCCTACTTCATTTATGCTTGATTATGTTTAAAATGTTTTTAATCTGGAAGATACAAATCTAAAGTATGCTTCTATTATGAAAAGCTGCAATATAGAAATAGTAGCTGCCACCTCATCAGAGAAACTAACTGTTTTCAGAGGTATAAATGCTTGGGAAAGTAACAAGACTAAATTTTCACTACATTTCACCTCAAAGCACACAGCAGAGTCAGAAGAGAGACTGAAGCATAAGATGTGTGCTGTTTAATGTGTATAGTACCAGTGGAATTGTTAACCCACCTGTAACTACAGGCCTACATTTTCCTTCGCTGTGCTGCTGCATTGAGCACAATGGGCCAATTTTGTCACTTCTGTGACATGAGGCATTCAGCCCAGTGTGTTAGGATGGGTAAATTTGAAATTGGTGATATTTCAAAGCTGAAGCAAAGGTCAGAAATTGATGCACGTAACCTATTGCTGATGTACAAGTCAGAACAATCTGCTGTTAAGACTGAGAGTTGAGGTGATGGCAGTTGTGAAAACACTTTTTTTGCCTCAGAGCTGAAAAAACGTGAGTGCTGTGATGTAGTCAAGTTTTCAGACTGATTGGAACAACCAGGTTGAGTTTGTTGGTTTTTTCCACAAATGTGATACATCATATCACATGTTACTAGGTTTTTCAAGGTGCATTTGTTTTTAAGGCATCACTATGCAATTCTTTCATGCAAGTGTTCTTTCCTGAATAAAACTACATGTTTCAAACTCTCCTTTGCAAGGAACTTACTGGCACCCATTGGTTTGTTTATTTATTTATTTATTTCTAATGTCTTTTCAAAAGGTACAGTTTAATGGTAAAATTACTTTTCAAAATTTATACATGTATTTCAACAGCAGGTTGTGAGCAACCAGAATAAAGCCAGATAAATGCTGCAGACTTGAAGAACTTAGAGAAGTGTATTTGCTTGTTGGATTTGAGGTTGCCACTTAAGGTCATAATCCAGTTTAGTAATGTGCAGAAATGGTACACAATTCAGTGTTTCTATTCACGTGTTGCACAGCTTTTCTTCCCACTGCCACACTACTCTGCTAAGTACTTGCAAGACTATTGAGGGTAAGATGATTTCCTTTCTATACCAGTCATTTAGGCAGCTTGTGTTTCTTATAGATGCTTATTAGGAAAACTTGATGGAATCACTATAGTTATAGCATCAATATCTTCTACATAGACTTTATATAGTAATATTTGAATTAATAAATGTCTGGATTCAATGCTGAAAAATTGCTATGAAATTTTTAAAACCCTTTCCCTGCCTATACCCACCTTCATTTTGAATTATCTGGGTCCTGCAAATGCAGCTTTCCATTGGATTTCAGGGCCCTAGATCTATGTGGTTTCCAATGCAGGAATTGTGAAACATCAATTATACTCAGTTCTTATGTAACCTTACCTGGAAAATAAATTTGGCTTGTGAAGAAGAAAAAGCACATACATTTCCTATGTGCTAATTTTATCCATACAACATACTTTTGAGTGAAATTTAGTTTTTCTTTCACTTTGACAAAGCTTTGTTTGGTTGACTATAAATTTGTCAGTATGAACATTGTGGGTTAAGAGTAAGGATAGGGAGTTGCATTTGTGTGTAGAATGTTTTAAGTAGCAGCAAGGAAGATGGCAAAAATGGACACTGAGAGAGGGGGAAAAGATAACTGAACGTAGGATCCGGAAAAGACAAGTGAAGGGAGGGAGAGCATATATGTAAGGACAGAAGAGCTGATGAACTGTGATATGTGCTTTCAGACAGAAAGAGGAGTTTAACAGGCCACATATTAGTCTTCTTGTGCCATCAGCAACTTTTCTTGAGATCTAACACAGTCTCCATTTCCTCCTTTGGTTCATCTAAAGGATAGCTGCTGTGATTTTATAAGTAGTGGCAGAAAATTACACAGGCCCCATTGATGGATGATATGAAAGGGTATTTTTCAACATTTGGAATTAGTTTATTTAGTTGTTTTTGCTTCCTCTGTAGGGAAACATGGTATTTAACAACTAAACTAGAGCTCATGTGTAAGTTGTTATCCAGAAGGGAAAAAATTCAATCAGAGGACTTTGTGTGTGAAGTATTCTAAAGGGCAAAAGTCCTCTCCACCAAGTTGTGCTTGTAGAGCAGGGCTGTGTTGAATGAACCAAGAAGCCCATGGGGAAAAAAAAAAAATCCTTGTAAAACTCTGGGTAGATACTTTTATTTACGTTCCTTGTAAACCACACTCTGCTCCTGATGCTGCCAACTAGTTTGTGACAACTGGCAACACTGCAACCTTCTCTTTGAGGCAATTAAAAGGGCCTTTACTAACTGGGTGGGTGCAAAACATCAGGAAAAACCGGAGTATTTGGTATCCTTTTCTTGAGTAAAGGATAGATATGAAAATATAAATGTACTGTCATGAATTCTGATCTGTAATTCTTGCATGAAATTCTGTTGCAAGTGTTGGAAATGAACAATAGGAACTTCTAAGAACACTGAGGAAAAAAAATGCCTAACGAGTTTAACAATTGTTTATTTACAAAAAATGTAAATTGACGTCCTTAAGCAGTTCTACTGTCTCTGTCATCTCTGAGGACTCCTGTGATCTTTTTCTATCCTTTTCCACTAGAGGAGAAAAATTAAAATTAAATAAAAATTTAAAAACAAACAAACAAACAAAAGGAATACAAAGGTAGCTTAAGAAAGGTCAGAAACCCTATTTGGACTTCTAACAAAGGCACACGGAGGGTTTAGTTAGAGATGGAGTTGCAGCTTTAATTCTGATTTTTCTGGCTTTTGTCACTTCAAAGACAGACTCTCAGTGTTATTTTAACATTTTTATTGTGTGTGAATAATAGAGTGCACATTGAGGTTCAATAGATGCAATGCTGTTAAATGTACGTCTTGGTGGATTTAAAAATGAGGGATTTATTTTACATTCATAAAGTTGTAATACAGTCTGAAGAAACTATTTGTTAAAAGATAGCATCTACTTAACCTGCTTATTTATTTCTTGTAGTAGAAGGTTAGATCCACAATAAATACACGAGGAAATAAGTAGATAGGGGAATTTATCTTAGAAATAAGATCCCTGTCATGCTTTTGAAATGTGAAATGCATGAAGACCTGTCAGAGAGATATACGGACATGATATTTTTTTACTGTGCATTTGGAAGTATTTAGCTATATTTGTCATTCGCTAGTGCCACTAAGCAGTGATCAAGTGA
>JAYRBT010000082.1:93399758-93439758 GCA_036023395.1 Myiotriccus ornatus | reverse complement strand
AGGTACTGAAATTATTTTACACCTTAGATACTATCTTGGGATACTCTCAATTGACTGAATTTTCAAAGAAGCCCAGAGTCCTGTAAAATCTCACGCTGCTTTACCTGACCGGTTTTGGGTGCAGAAAATAACAATACACTATTGGCTTTATTCTGAAATGGTGAAATTCTGAATTATGTGCCCATCACTTTTCATAGCCTAGCTACCTGTTGGAGGCTAATCAGCATTTCTGTGATCCCCTTTTAGTGGTAAGATTCCAGCTGCCTTGGAAACTTTGGAGGAATTGCTTTCCTCCTGGTAGCGCAGGGCCCAAGGACTCCCTCCCTCACTGTGGCAACCAGGGTGAGAAGCTGCAGATCCTCAGGGACCCTCATTGAAGCACTGGTGGGAGAGGGAAGTTCATCCTTGTGGTGCTCTCTGGGGAGCTCACTCGTGAAATGATCTCTTGCTTGTATGAACAGCATCCAAAGTTAACTGAGGCACTGTGCCTTTCCAGAAAGTCTGTGTATCCGTGTGCCTGGTTCTGTGGGAATAAACAGCATCGAGGTTTCCATCCCTCTCTCTTCACTGGAGGACTTTGTAATTTGACACCCAACCTCTTAACCCAGCCTTCTCTTGTAGGAACTAAATTTCCTTCCCCACTGCGAAGAATTTGAAGGAGACTGTTAGTTTCAATGAATTCAACATCACTGCCCTACCAGATCCCTCTCCACTATGTTATTGCAAAAGGAGACAATTTGGCTCCAAATGACTAATGTGATTCTTCTAAAAAAAAAATTTAAAAATTTCAGTCTTGTCTGAGGTTATTGAGTCCCATACCTGAGGTTAGCGTTATTAATTCATAATGACCTTCCATGTGGCCTTTATGGGCTGAGATTGCTGTGCATGTTAGTACATACTGAGCAAAAATGTTGCTGTTAAATGATAGATTGTATTAATAGGCAACAGGGCAAAATCCTAGTTTCTCTTAAAAAAAAAAATACTAAAAAGAGGGCATTTATGCACTTTTAATGAGTATTCCATTTGCCAAAATCTCTCATATTGATCCAGAGATTTGGAATGAAGAATTATCATTTGAAGATGAACAATGAGAGTTTTGGTGCAATTTCAGTAGCAGTCCCAAGACCTGTTTTCTTTATGTCATGAAAACTTTAGAAACATTAACAGTGCAGAATTGCCACTGGTACTGAATAATATGGATGTTATTCTTGCCTGTGCTCTTCTTGTATTCAAGAAAATAATTTAATACTTACTAATAAATAGAAGGTAACTAAAGATGACTGTGACCTAGTCTGTTAAAAATTTCTCAGTACCTTTAATTTGTTAGTAAATTGAATATATTTTATTTAAGCAGAATCATGTATACAGTATATTAACTTTTTTTTCCAGGCAATCTTTACTCAGCACAGAAAGGCCAGATGTATGGGAATTGTAAAAAATCAGGATATGCATAAAAACTGTTCAAGTGCATAAAGCAGCCCCATCTGGAAGACATCTAACAGAAATGAAGTTGTACAAAACCATTCCATTGATAATAAAGCTAATTTTTATGGGTCTGACAAGTATGTAATTATGTTCAGTGGTGCTTTTCAGATTTTATCACAGTCAATAAACCGCAGTGGTAATTTCATTCCCATTTGACATATTTACATGGAAACATTTGATTGGAGGAATTAGTAACCCTGAAAGCCTTGATAGATATGTTTTAATGATCTGTGACCTCCGCAGTCCCTCATCTGTTTATTGTTGCAACAGGCGAGAAGTCGTTCCTCTGTGACCTTTGTGGCTTTGCCGGCGGGACACGTCATGCCCTCACCAAGCATCGGCGGCAGCACACAGGTCAGTAAAGCTGTCTTTACTCTTTGCTATATTTTCTCCAGGAAGGGAGTCCCTCTACACTGGGGAGTAACACAAGTCAAATAGCACGTTACAGCACAAATAATACATTGGCTCCTTGTTTACTTTGCTTTTTCTCATTTTTGTAAAATCGGTATGCCCAAGGTCTGCATCAAATCTGTTAGCTGGGAGTTTGAATAATTGCTTGGGGAGGGTGGGGGGTATTTTTGGTGTTTTTTTTTGTTTTTATTTTTTTTCTGAAGGAATTGGAATTGTAAAGACTGGCTTTCATCTTTAAATGAATGATAAGTCTACTATTTTTTTTTCCAAGGCCCAAATAGATTACCCACTGTGAAGATTTTGCAAGAGTCTGCTAGAATGTCCCTGGGTGAAAATTAGAGGCTACATATAGATTAATCCATTATTTTGGACTGAGGCATAGTTGAAAGCTAGTGTTGTTTCAGTTGCCCTTTCGTAATTTGAAGATAGTTTGTAGTTAATAGGTGCAACTTTAAGAGTTACCACATGGCTGGCATGTAAAGCCAAATTTCTCTTCCAGAATTAGTAAAGCTTTCCTACCACCTGGTTATAAAATTTTAATATCAGACAAAATTAAATTCGTTCTTAGTTTCAGAAGACCAGGGAAGGTGTAAGTATTAAACATTTATTAATACATTCTATTTAATTGTGCTTTTTAGTAGTTCCTTGTAAGTGTTTGATTATTTGAATAGATTTTGTTCAAACAGACGTAGAAGTGTTGCTGTTAAAGCCAGTGTAGTTTTTTGTTTTACTGAGTATCATGAGGATAACATCATCAGGAATTGCTGTGTGAGTTAAGTGACCATTGTCTAA
This sequence comes from Myiotriccus ornatus, assembly GCA_036023395.1. Lineage (NCBI taxonomy): Eukaryota > Metazoa > Chordata > Aves > Passeriformes > Tyrannidae > Myiotriccus > Myiotriccus ornatus. The sequence continues at coordinate 93,437,070 of JAYRBT010000082.1, read as the reverse complement.
CATACAGTGGAAAGAAATGGCTAACAAATGAGAAACTGCAGTTGTTACATTGTGAAATTTCCATAGATTTTGTAAAGGAATCACAGTGGGAGATTTTATTATGTCCCTGTATAAACTAATCTTCATTCAGGACATACACCATCTAAATGTGTAATTTCCTGGAGAGCAGCTACTCTCTTTCTTGAGAGCCTGAAGCCATTCTTCCCACCCTGTTTTCAGTTTATTTAAAGCAACCATATTTGGAGGAGACTTTGATGCTTTCAAAAAGGTGGGGTTTTCAGTGCCAGTCAGGCAATATCTTGAAACAGATAACCACCACCACCCCACCCCCCCAAAATATTCAGAGCCAAATTTTGCTTGCAAATCTATCTAGTAATCCTTCTTTCAGAATTATTTTTTTCTGATAATAAGGAATATCAATTTGTGGGATAGTACTGCCACAGTCAGTTCCCATTCAGTGTAGAAAGTTTGTTTTTCAAGTGACTAAGAAAAGTCATTTAGTAAATATAATAAGTTCTCTTAGTATTACACTCTCTGAATGATAACAGGAGCAATTACAACTGCTGGAATACAAGCTGTATGCTTCAGTTGTAACTAACAGCTTCCATTTTTCTGGAGCTTTGAAGAATTTTCACATATCAGCACAAGTTGGGCAAATGTGGGCTAAGAATGATTTTTTTTTCTTTAGGAGAAATAAATCATTGTTCTCAATAGGATAGGAACGATCTCTTGGTTTTGTTGGCCTACCATGAGAAACATTGGGGTCTTGCATATGTCTAAGACTCACAGTCCATGCAGCCACACAAATAGTAAACAATCATTTCATAATGGGGAAGTAGAAGAACAGCAAATTCTTGTATGTACCCTTCTTGTCTTTACCTATTATATGAGTGCAGATCTGGTGTCTCAGAAATGTAAGTGCCTATAATCAAATATATAAATTTTTATTTTTTTTAATCATTAGGCTATAAGCAATAGAAAAAATATTTTCTTTCCTGATTTCTGTGCAAAATTAGGCTAAAAATATGGTATGTTCCTGGTGAAAAGCTGTCTAGGTTTTTGAAGGCATTTTGCCCTTTTGCCAGTGTGGTAGAGACTTCTTGTGCTATGATCGCAGGGATTTACAGGTTATAGATCATGAAGCTTGCATCTAGCAAGCATAACTTTATATTTTATGTCAGGACTGGAGGCTCGTTATTACTTTGCTATTAACTTTATACTATACAGGACAGTATCTCAGAGGCAGAGGGATCTATCTTTTTGGCATTTATCTGCCTCTGTGGCACAAACAATCAGAGAAGATTCTTTAGCAGAAAAATTATCTGTAGCTTCTATTTGTTTCAAGGAGAATGACACAATCCACCTTTGCCTGCATTCTTGCACTTATATGGGTTCCCTTGTATTTTCATTCAGTGCTCAGCTCTATCTCAGTCATTAGCTGCATGCACTCCTCTTTGTACTTTTTTTTCTCCTCTGTCTCCAGTTGGCACAATTTTCCCCAAGCTGAATGCCAAAGCAAATTACAATCAGGTTTGAAAGGGATAGGTATCAAAAATAGTCTAAATGGCTTAAATAACTCCCTACTGTAGTACAAGCTGTCTAGGGGGCTGACATAGAACATCTTCCAATCCAAGATTTACTTCTATCACCTGTCAGAGACCCTTCATTCAAGGGCAAATGAGCAAATCGTCACATGTAGTTAGGGAGTCTTAACCAACTTAACAAGCCTACTCTCATCCCAGCCTCAAGGCCTGAGATGTCCTGACACCCCAGAAAAATGTTCAGCTGCTGGTAGATATTTGACACAAGAGAGGACTGTCTGTAGGATCAGTCACTTAGACTTTTGATACTCCTGATTCTGGTATTTCTTACTCTGTTCTTCTCTTTTTTAGATGAGATTATTTGTATCTACCTGGAGAAATACCTTTATTTAGTGAAAGATTCATTTTCTTTGGAAATATGAAAGGGAGCAAGGAGTATAACTTGGTGTGAAAAAAATGACAGAATCTGGCCCTTGTCACTTTTGGAGCAAACTCTAGGGACTAGTTTGGTTACTAGGATGTTTTCCATTGACGAGATATTTTTGGTTTTTGAATGAAAAGAAGTACAAGAATGTTAAACTGAAAGAAAAAGCCATTAGTTTTAAGACTTGAAAAATGTTTGCACTTACGTATGTGCGAACATGATGCAGATTTTCCTCGATAGAGGCTTTCTCAACTGTAAAGTAAGAACAAATAATTGGACCTGCCAAGATTTCTGGTGTTTTACCAGTTGACATTTTTGTTTGGTGTTAAATATGTTACGTCCTTAGTGACTGACCTGGTCCTGTGAGAAATGCACACTTTGAACACAGAATAAGCAAAGTCCTTGCCTGATTTTGTCCTGGGAAAATGTTCTGTCATTATTTTATTATCTGAATGCACCTTCTTCCAGTCCTATTATGAAAGAATCTGTCTGTAGAATTCTGCAAGTCTTTTACTGACTATGTAAACATCCATGATCTTCTCTTTTGTGAATTGAAGCAATGGCAGCTTGGAGTGGTCCAGAGTTTGACTGGAATTTTATCACACTGTAAAGAATACTTACATCTCTGTCTGTTGAATGCTTTACAACAGACACTTGTGGCTGCCTAGGCTGTGATAAACTGTCTGAAGAAACTTGGGCCGCTTGCAGTATCAGCTGGTGCTATGTGGTAAATAAGGGACAGCTTGTGGTGCTGCAAGAACGTATATGCCATAGTTACGGTGTCTCAACAAGACTGGGAAGAAAAAAATTCATCTTTTGAGTCATCCTGAAGCAAGTGCTTTTGAGTCATATTTTGTTTGAGTAAGAAAATCTGCCTGAAGATAGGAAGATAAATAAATAATGTTGGAAATTTTAGCATTTGCTGAATTTAGAATTAGTTGCATTCCACAAAGAATCTAAGTGATTATCTGAATTTTGTAATAAAAAAAGGTAAATACCCTCTAAACCAACCACCAAAAATACACAAACATACACAAAAGAAGCATAGAATATCACATAATTTTAATATTTTGCCTTAATCATGATCAACTAGGAAATTGCATAAGAGAGAAAAAACAAGAAAGGGTAATTATTTCTGGCTTGAAATGCAAACATGGAAACACTTAATTCATAATTTTAAAATGTCTTTTCTTTATGTTCTTGTTCTTATTGTTCTGCTCTCCTCCTTTGTTTTTCTAGCTTTTGGTATCACTCTAGTGTTCCATTCTTCTACATGTTTCTTCCATTTTGTGCTGTTGTAGCTGGTTCAGTCCAACAGTGCTGATCAGTAACAGCCTGTGTTCTCTTGCATGAAATCCCTTTTTTAATGTTGGTTAGTACTCCTGCAAATTGCAAAAACCCCATCCTCATCTTCTACACCATGACAGTCTACATTTGCTTCTCATGTGTTGGTTGTGGTGGGATCTTCCTGGGCACGAGAGAAGTACATTACAGCAGTAGAGTGTTAGCAGGTATGTACACTTACTGTACACAGCACTGCTGTGGCAGTCACCATGAACCTATGGAGCTGCTTAAGATGATCGTGTCTTTGTTCAAATATTTTCATGAATTTTTGAAGATGGTAGCTTTTATCATACAGATTACTGTTTGTATGATTGCTTCAGCTCACTCATTTCAATCTTGTGCTTCTTAAGACATTTATAGGTCAATGTAATAAAGAAAGAAAATTTAATAATATATGTGTTTTTATCCAGATGAGTGACTCACTTTGTGTTTCTATTTCTCATGTGAACTGCTCTTTGACTTTAATGTGTAGTTATATTACTTGGCATTGAATTTAACGTATAATGTAGCCTCCTCTCTTCAACTTCCCCACCACAGCTTAAAAAAATTATAATGTTGAATACCACAGAAAGTGTAGCACAGTAAGGAGACTTATTGCTCTTTGCAGCAGGGGAAGAGGTGAAATTTGAAGAGCATCTCCGTTGGTTTTTCTTTCCCATTTACGCCAACATTTGCAGCAGAGTGTGGAACTTGATTATACCAAATCTTTGACCAGAAAAGACACCAAAAACCTGGTTTTTTTAAAAACTTTTTCTCTACCTCAAAGAAATTGTACAGTGGCAAGAGAAAAAGAAAACTTTAGTCATGGTTTAAGAAGAACAGAATGGATAAAGCTGACAAGGCTTACTGGTTAGCAGCAGCTCTAATAAATGCTTTTATAGTTTGGTGTGCCCCATGAGCTGACCCTTTTATCATTTGCTTTCCCAGACCTTGATTGTTGGAGCTCAGATTTTTCGTGTTAGGTGACTTAAACAACTGATGCACTTCAGAAGTTGGTTGCAGTATTGTCAAAAATACAAACCCATTTCTTTTGTGATCCTGTGGTGAGGAAATGGAGCTTTTCGAAAGTGCTTGTGTTAAAAACAAAATAAAGGCCAAGAAAGTGAGTCCTTGATCTTGGAATACATATCCTTACTTTTTTCCCCCACAAACAGCTTGTTTACCATTTGGTCGTTTTGGGGCACCTATCGGGTTTTTTTCATGGTGAGGGACAGACAAGTCCTCTGTAATGGTATGGGAGGGTAGGGTGGTTTGGGGTTTTTCCACCTTTACTGATCTTCAAATAAGTAGACTTTGTCCTTATACATTTTTAAACTATTTTATATTTTGTGCATATTTTTTTTATTGTTTAAAAAACATTGTCAAAGTTGATTTTTTTTATTTGTGTTATTTTAATTTTGTATAAATTAGAAAGTTGTTTGGAGGTAAAGAAGAGTCCTGGAATTTTTAATGGCAGAATATATTAAAAAAATTTTGTTTATTGCCTGAAATGTCTGAGGGCAGGAAGAGTGGAAGGAAACTTGGGGCACAAAGGCTTATAAGAAGCATTCTGACCCAAAGATAGGGAGGACAAAAAACACTTGAATGAGTAGATCTGTGGAAAACTTTAGTAAATAAACAAATAAATAAGAGTACTCCTGCTACAGATAATATGCTCTTCAACATCCCCCAACCCAAAGAAATACCTAGTTGTCTCTTAGTTTTTTTTCAACTGTACTTATCAACCTGGTTAATTTTCTGTAAAGATACTGTTTCCCAAGTGCAGCTACGAAGAATTACAGGCTGTGCTAGACTGTCTTTTTTCCTCCCGGTTTGGTTGGCTTTTGTTTTGTGGTGCTGCTGTGATGTATTTTCTGTCAGGTGTGATTTACACATAGTCCACTTGACAGGAGCAGTTAGCCTCAAAGCTTTCCTGAGGAGAAACTTCCCGGAGCAGTGGGCAAGGATTATCATTTTTCTTATGGTCTCGATGGAATTTGCAAGCCCTCCTGGCTTCAATGGGCACTTGCTTGGTTGTCAGCCCCACTGGCTCTGCTGTGGCACAGCAGCAGACCTTTACTTGATCCACTCTCCCTTGAAAGGCAAACTAAAAATCTACTTTCAGTTCAGATCTGCCTTTTTTATGAGGGGGCAAGTTGCTAAGGTTCTAATGCATTTTAAATGAAAGCAGTTAAAATAAATATGTATGTTATCTAAAATACTTGTGGCTTTACTAGTTAGGCTTGAAAATGTTGCTATCTTCTTTAATACTAGATGATGAAATAAATCAGAACAAGAAATCTTCAGTTCAAGAGCAGGTTACGTTGCTAGGGAGTCTAAGGTCTCCTAGAGAGTTTAACTGAGGAAGCAGCTAGTAACATTCAAGCTGCTGCAAGAATCAGCTTCTCCAGAGCAGAGTGTCAGGGTCTGACAAGAAAACCCCATTTGGGGCAGGAAAGACATACTTTCTAGCAGTCTCAATTTGTCCAGCATAGAGGCTTCAGCTTTGTGTCCTGCCCCTTCACCTTTCCTTGTCCCATGAAACAATAAATGAAAAACAGCGGCTGGTATTCTCTCCAGCAGCTGCTAAAAGCAATTATTCCAACTCTTTATGGAGCTTTCAGAAGCTGCTCTGTTGTCGTTTCGTCCAGCAGAAGGGGCTTTTCAGGCCTTGAGGACCTTGCATATCTTTTTCCCTTGGGAGGAAAAACCCCAACAACCTCCAGGAATGAAAAATGCAGATTTCTCTCTCTCCTCTGGCAAATATTCTGTTTTGAAGTATTGAGTGTCTCATGCTATAAACAGGCTTGAAAAATTTGGCTTGGAGGCATGGCCATTTGGGAGTGGCCTTTTACTACTGATTGCAGAAGGCCACTTTTACTGACAGTCTTGTGCTGGGGGTGTGTCTTCTGGCAGTCTGAAAAACTTCACATTGTACCTGTTAATAGGCTTAGGGTTCAGTTTTGATACTGCCAGTTGTAGAGCACTGAACATTCTACGAGGTATGTATGTCTGTCCCTTGGAGTTTTGTCCAGACTTCTTAATCCTTATAAAGTCTCTAAGATAAATACTTTTAAAGGCTTGCACAATGCAGAGAATATCACCTAAATTAGGAGCTGCCTTTAGTCTTTTGCATACGAAAAGAAACCTGTATCCTCCCTAAATGGTAACTACATGTGCTTGTAAGCCCCACAGAATATTTCTGGGACAACCAGTTGGAAAAATGAGATGCAGGTGTCATAGCTAGGCATCACAGTGTGTGTATCAGTCATGAGATTTTGTTTTGGTACCTTCTAAGGGGTAGACCCCTCCACTGGAAAGAAAAGCACTCTTTTCACATAGTAAATTAGACACTAGAGATTTTTAATTTTCTTCCATCAGTAATCCTATAGAAATTTTAAGTTCAGTTACATAGTCAGAAGAGATTGAATTTTAGTCTTCTAAAAATATTATTGTCCTAGTCTAGGTTTGGGTTTTGGTTTTTTGTTTGGTTTTTTTTTCATTAAGCTTTCAAGTCCTTTTGCTGAAAGTTGGCCTACTGTTGAGAAAAGATTCACAAGGGCAGAAGACTAGCAGACAAGAGAGGGGAATGGAGTGCTGAGTTGTGGTTCATATTCTCAGTCCTGGTTTATTTATGTTATTTAAAGGATAAGATTAAAAATCCATGACTGGAGACATGGAGACACGCTTTTTACATGGAGATGTTCCTTTCTGAGGAAGTTCTGAATACAAGCATTAGCCTGATTTTTCACCTTCTGTCTGCAACAGTGTTGTTTTCAGGGCTGTTCTTGACCCAACTTCAACAGAAAGTGCAGAGTGAGAAGAATGCCTGGTTATATTTTCATGAAATAAGACTAGTAACATGGTTACTCTGTTTCAGTGCAGTTCTTTCTCCTTTTTTCTGCTGTGGAACACCACATGGCAAGTGAACTGGATACTGATGTGTATATGTCGTATTTTTCATTTACTACATTTTATTTGGAAATTTATTTTGTATTTGTGTTTGCTATATATATATATATACACACACAGAATAAAAGCTATCTCAAGGGATGTGCCAGAAATTAGGACTTGTCTTCCTTTTCTCTTGATGAAAATTGATAATGCTTCTCTTGTCACCTTCTAGGAGAGAAACCATTCAAATGTGATGAGTGTAACTTCGCTTCCACAACACAGTCGCATCTGACACGACATAAGCGTGTCCATACTGGAGAAAAGCCGTACAGATGTCCCTGGTGTGACTACAGGTAATGAGTCATTAACTAAAGCATGATGAGAGAAGGGTTAAGGTGATCAGATGAGGTTCATTTGAAGTCACCAATAAAAATATATTGCCATTAAAACACCATCAGGGCAGCAGTAATTGCATATTAAATTAGGAGCTGCATTTAAAAACTTCGTCTTCAGTATTTAGGTATTACTTTATAAAGAAAAACAAATGATGGGAAACCTTTTAGTGGTAACACTACAGTGCTAATGTTGAGTGTTTCTTTCACAGCTGCTCTAGTGTCTGTTAAAATTCTCCATGGTGAGGCCACTTATCTGCATTGCCTTTTCAAATCAATTGCAGTTCTGAAATTTTTCTCGGTTGAGTTGCAACCATTTCACCAAGAAAGGAAAAGTTACCTAAAGGCTTAGCAGCCTAAATGCTCACCAGACACTTATTAGAACAGGAAGCAACTGGAGCTAGTTACAGTTCTGCAGAGTCTTGCTCCAGTTTTCCTTCTCCTTGCCAACCCAGGGTATTTGGATAAAAGTTGACTCTAGGGTTGGTTCCATGGCAAAGCCTCCCATGTTGCACCACTAAAACCCATCCTGTTAGGGCAGTGGATTAAATTCTCAAATATCACATGATTCTGGTGCATACACCCTGTGTCTTTGATTCATTATAGATTACTTATTAAATGATCTCATATTCCTTCTTGAATTAGTCTTTACTCTTAAATGTTTCTTCTACAATCTTGAATACCTTTAATACCTTGCAGTGAGGTGGCTAGTCTATGTGTACGATAAAGGAATACACTGAAATTTTTTATGGGCAAGTTGCAACAGTGAATGTTCAAAAAGTTTTTTAAAATTTAACATTAATAAATGACACTAAATGACACATGATTAGATGTGTGTGTTGTGATGCATGCACGCAAGCAGAGAAAGTTAAACATTTGATTATACCACCAGAGCATTTTTTATTTTCTTTTCATGCTGAACACACAATTGTAATGTTCCTTTAGCGTGAGTTTTAATGTAGTTTCCTAAAACAAGACTATATAACAAAGCCTAGGATTTCACATTATTTATGAGCTACTTTACAGAAAACTCTTGTACAGAAAGCTTCTGCAGTGATCATGCAGTTTCGGTACAAAACTTTTTGTTGCACTGTTTTGTGCATGTGGGGCAAATGTTCTGTGAACTCTTCTGTATTGAGCACCCATTAAATCAATCTCTAGAATTGCAGAGAACTGAATTTGATAACCTTTGGGTGGGGGCTCTGTTCTGTGCCTTAAGGGTCTGCCTGCTTTCTTTTTTTTTAATAAATGGAAATGTTTCTGTCAGCTTCAGTAAGTCATCTAAAAACGAGAGGTGATTTTCTGTGGTCAGAGCAGTTGTGTTAAAAGGTCTGTGTAGAGTGAAGTGAGAGCAAATAAGCAGTAGTGTGACATGGTGTGCTGCAATGAAGGTAAAAGAAGCACTGTCTTTAAATGCTGTGTGTTTGAGGAGACTTAATCTTTCAGTCATCCACTTTAATGAACCATCCCAATTGGCAGGAATATTTTTATTACAGGACTAGGTAATGAGAGGTGGGTTATAGTGGCTTGAAGACCCTAGAGACTGGGAGCATTGTAGATGTGAATCAGTTTGGGGTTTGTTATGCACACACAATGAGTGGATGCTATTCCCTCGCTCAGTATAACAAAATAACTTAATGCTCTATTGAATGAAAGATAGGAGAGCATTTTACTTTGGATGGACAATTTTCTGTATGGGATATATATTCTAAGAAATAACAAGTTTTTTAGTAGTATTTTTTATACCAGAGGTTATTAGAGAAGATGCAAGCATACTTTAATTTATGAGGATTAAGAAATATCTGAGCATGCCCTGCCTCTATATTATTGAAAAATAAATGTTTCATGGCAATAGGATGTTAGTTTCCATCATTCGCAGGCCAATTTTGACCTAATCTTCAGATACCAGCTGATGAAGCTTTGATTATGCAGGAAATTTGTTCTAAGCTCAGCTGAAAAACATCTGGCAGGGATGCAGGAATCAGAGCTGTGCTGCTGCAAGCTCATAGAGGCAGTGAGGCACTCTGTGTAGCTGCAGAGTAGCCCATAGAGGGGCTGCTGTATTTATTAGCTCAGCAGTCCTGCTTGTGCCTGCCAGTTTCCACAGTCCTGGGATATTAGCCAGCCCTGTTGGCTGTATACAAGTATATGTATTTTTCTCTTTATCCAAATGTCTCTTTGTTTTAAAATACAATTTTAAGGGAGTAATATGTTGCCTCCTGGTCAACTCACCCAGTACTATCTGTTTCAGTGGAATTAGCAATGCTGTAAATAATATTGTTTGCACCAGTTCAGCAGATGGTATGTAGCCTTGCAAATGTCACCTACAAAGAACACTAAATGAAGATTTTAAAATCCGCTGACCTAGTGATAAAATTCATTCCTGTGTCTAGTGGTTGATGTCTTGTGGTGCTTTCAGCTCAGACCTTGCACTGTAAGTTCATCCAGACTATTTCAGATGTTCCTGTTTAGTGTTGCTTGGCAACTGCAGACTCTTTAATGACCCTTATAGTTTCAGCGAGGTGAATATTCCTCTTTTTGTGTTGGGATATGGAGGAGAGTATTGTTAGTGCCACCATAAAGCCGCCTTTCACTGATAGATGAAGGTATCTCTCTATTCTGTAAAGTAGTTTGAGACAATTGAATTGAAACAATGTCTAAATACAGGGTATTTTAATTATTCCTGTGAAGCTCATTGGTGCTCAGACTGTTCTTGGCGATTGTTGACTTCAAGCTTTTCATTTTCTCAGCCTGAAATTGTGAATAATCATCCTGCAAAAACTCTTGTCATTTTAGTGAGTGAAAGGCTAGCTAACCTTGGCTAGAAGTATACAGAAAAGGGCCTATTAGAAGAAACTAATCTAAATTTAGGAACTGTTATAAACTTAATAAACTGAAGGGAAATAGGCTGTAAGATACTGTGGGGAAAAGTGATTTTGGCTGCATGGAACAGAAAATGGAATTTATTCCCTATATAACACCTATAATGAGAAATTCTTTTCTTCATTAGAAAAAGACATGAAGGGATGTGGTTTTCTGAAGTGATTAATAAATTAACCTAGCATTTTTAGGTCACAAGTTATATATTTTCTATAGTATGCATATTGCCCCCCCAAAAATGCGAGATTTTCCTCACTTTATTTTACCAAGTTGCTTTTATAATCTATGCTTATGGCTGTAGTTCAATACTCATGAAAATATGTTACCTTCTATCTCTAGAGCTTGTACTGTGACCACTTGATTCTTACTTTTGTCTAAATTTTTTTGTATATTGATGACGAAGAAATTAACATCTACTTTTCTGTACATTAGTATGCAACTTCAAGTAAAAATTATAATTTACATTATGTTTTCCATCTAGGTTATAAAATCTAATTCCTTTTGAAGGAAGAGAAATATAGTATATATCCATAAGTATAAAAATATGCTCCTTAAATGTTTTGGTTATATTTTTTCACGTTTGTGTTTTCAGTCTAGGTTTTCCCTATTTAATTAAAAATATGCACAATTTTCCTTTGCATTTACTTTTTCAAATCACACAGCATGTCTCTCCATTCTGAAGTCAGTGTGCTTTGTCATACAAAAATACTCATTCACTCTTAATTAATGTTCAACTTAATTTTATAATACAGAATTGGTCTCACAGGGCCCTGCACCACCATTACACATGCAGTACTTATTTTATATTTCTTAGTCATTTAAAAAAAAAAAAGTGTTATGTGGCTGAACTTTTCAGATGACACGATCCTACAGTTATACTGACAATACTGTTTGCATTTGGTAACAGACACAGTAAGTACTAAGGAGCTGTATAACCTCCCAGAAGTGAGCAGCACCTGTAAACAGATTTCTGAATCTGTTGGTTATATGGTCTGTGGCTAATCTTTCTAAACCTGCAACATATTTAGGTAGCTGAATTTGACCTGATTGCAGAAGTGCAAAACTCCCTTAAGTCTGATGATGTCAGTGAGAGATGCAGATATACAACATTTTCAAAACTTAACTGGTTTAGTGCATGTGTCTAAATTATGAATGGGAAATCTCATTTTAGTCATATGTAAGGCTTCAAATTTAACTCCTACTGGTCCTGACTTCCTGTGTAACTATCACAGCTTCTCAGGCAATTAATGTTCATGGGGTGTGTGAGGGAGATGTTTCATTGTAAAATGGATCTGAGTTACATAGTGGGGCCATGCAAAAGTCAGAACCCTGCTTTACTCACACAGTCAAGTTTGTTGGAATACAGGCCTCAGGAGGAGCACTGGCATAGTTTTGGCACGCAGAGGGAGTATTGCTACAATTTTGACCATGAGAGTGTGGGACAGGTATAATGCTAATGTTCTTTGTGCCATCCCTCTGCTGTAATTAAACAAAATTACTTTAATTTCTCTGGGATTCCTCTGTATGGTCTGTTTTGCACAGAATACCCATGGCGGTGAGGGGAAGCAAAGGAATGGAGGGCAATATCCAGGAGTGTTGCTCAGACATAGATGAGAAGGTGTAGAAAACAAAGAGCTAGGCCAGCAAAACAGCATTCATTCCTTTCTGTAAGGTATATGACTTGTGAAGGATGTCTTATAAGGCTGTGGATAAATAGCATACATTTTTAATATAATTATGTAAGCTAAAATAAATATTTTACATTTATTATGCATAATAAAATAATTAGACAACATTCTGTAAAGGAATATGGCATCTGAAATTCCAACTGCAGAAGGATTCATTGCATATTTTCAGCAGCAGCGGCAGCATGACTTAGGGGGAGTGACTCCACAGGGGCTACTTTTCTTTTTTTGGACAGCATCCCAAGGGAGTTCCTATTTCCCTCTGACTTACAGTGTCTATTCATAAGTTGCAAAGACCAGTTTATAATACACTCCAGGATTTGCACCTAAGTCACAAGAATTTGCAAAATAAGTGTTTTCTCTCTGTTTATTTTGGTGAATTCAATAACCTTTAGGTACGATTGTATCAGCTGTGCACTATTCCCTAGTTATATCAAGGATAACTAGGGACTACTTTACAGATTAAGTATGTACCTCATGTACTACCATATGTACTAATTCATAGCAAAACTGAAAGGCTGTTAAGGCAAATTCTACATAAAATGATGAAAAAAATTATCATTAAAACATTAATATGCTCTTTGTAACCTATGAAATTTAACATGCATGTAGAAGAAATAACTAGGTTATAAAACTGTATAGGCTGATGAGGATTCCAGGTGGCAACCACCACTGTACTATGGAAAAAAACATTTTTATATATATCACAAAAGCAGAATGGTTAAAAGAAAAGGTACATATACTTTGTACAAATACAAAGTTGCTAAGAAAAATAATGCATGTCTGTAATAGAAGAAACTGGGCCTTCAGGAAGCACTGCAGCTTCTGTTGTGTTTAGCAGCATGAGTTGAGGATATCCAGTGCCTTGTGCTAGCACACTTATAAACAAATGAAGATAGAAGTTTAGAGAGACGTTCTGTCAGTGGGTGGGCACAGTTCCCAGATGCAAACTCCTCAGAATTATTATTCACTCCTTAGTTTTTAATAAACATTCAGATAAAATATTTGGAAATATTTCTGTTAATCTGAAATAAAATATGCTGTAGCATTTAAGTACATAAATATAATCTGAAATAAAATTTAGATATAGTTGCAAAAACACTTTATTCTAATGAATACATGGCATACAAAACTATGATTAGGGTTATTTTCTTTATGATGTTTCTGTGGCTTAATAAAACATTTTATCATCACTTCAGTTATAGCAAATAGTTTATATAGTAAACTCAGAATGAAAATATGCAATGTTGTAGTAGTGCACAATACAGAGCAGCTATCAGGTAAACCAACTTGACCAGATGTAATTCAAACTCGCAGAACCAGAGAGCTCACAATTAATGATATGTCCTTTCCTTGGACATGTGTATGCTGTCTGCACTGACTGAAAAATCCTGTCTCTGCAGTTTTGGAAAATTGTGTTGGTGACAGTGTATAAAAGAGCTTAAACTCCCTCTCTCAAAGCTGTCTCTGTCCAGTGTCACTGCATGGATGGCTTAAGAGAATGTATGCTTACTAGGAAGCATGATTGTTTCATTAATAAAGAAGTATATGTATTGTATACATGTATGCATTGGCATATGTAGACTTGGTGACTGTGGTCCACAGTGAAGTTGCCATGTTAAGAGGCTTTGGCACAGCTTGCAATACTGTAATCATTTTGTGATGTCCTTTGCATTCCATATTTGTAATTAATAGCATAGTATATGCACTCTACTTGGTAGAAGAGTAGTATGGACTTTTATTAATTTTAATGAATAATACTTACTCCTTAACTTAAGGAAATCCATCAATAATTCCATGAGCATTGATTACTCAAGCTTCTTTTGTTACTTTTTTTTCTTTCTATTTATTTATTCATTTATTCCTGATGATTGGGGTTTTTTTGCCTATGGCCACTCTAAGTAAGAGGAATTAAAAATTGCCTTTTTAGTGCAATGGATCTGTGATTCTCATGGTAACACTGAACCATCAGATTTGGGACTTTAAGGGTCTGCCCAAGTATCTTTAAACTGGTGATGCAATTGCAAGCATTGATAATGCTATTCTAGGCTCATTTTGGATTGAGTCCTTTGAAGAACAACATTTAAATGATCTATTTAAGCCTGAGCGCTGTCGTCCACTTGCTGTTCAATTTGGGCTTAGTCCCTAAACTATTCTTCTTATGCAACCTCTTCTCTGCTGTACTGATGCTTTTTTTTTTGAATCAGTGTCCAAGACACTTAACCCAGAACCTGAAGTATTTGGTGTCTAGGAAATATGGATAAGACGAAGTCATGCAGTGGACAGATTAATGTAACTAATGTCTTCTTTTTATCACATTTTATCTTCTCTCTATCCTCACACTTCTTTTTCCCTATCATATGTAATCATCGCTGTCTTATCTATTCCTCTTTCTTAAGGAGCATAAATATCTTATCATAAATACATTATATTTATTTCTAATATATAGTTAATTAATATTTATCAGTCTGGAACACCAACATATATTTCAAACTAAAACAATCTTAAGTAAGTTTTATTTTGATATTAAATAAAGTCTTAATACTAACCTCAAGATGAATGGCAAGGCTGTGGTCTTAATATAGCTTGAAGTAGCAAAAAAGACTTGTAATTTCCGGTTCTTACAGGGCTTCTGAAAAAAAAGGACAGTGAATATCTTGTTTTATATCTGCAAATAAACTTTCATTTGTTAGAATAGTTTGTTCTAGAAATAATCACTGGCATCATAGTTTAATTAACGTGATCCTTTAAGGTAAAACGTATTTTAAAAAAGCCTAAAGCAACTATATATGTTTTCTTTGCTCTTGTCTGTTTGCAGAGAATAAATAAATTTGTTTGTTTCCTTTACCATTCTTTAATCCTCAATCCAGTCATTATAAAAGGGACAAAGCTATCTTTGGGGGTGGTTAAATCTGCAAGGAATTATTATTATTGCTAACTACTAGATAATTATGTGGCAGTTAGTTAGCAATCTGAAAATATTTTGGTGGTGTTACAGACCTCCAAGATGAAATTGATAGACACGAGCCTATTTTGTTATATGGGGTTTGTTCTCCAGGCTATACGGCTACTACCATATAAAAAAAATTTCTATATTAATGCTGTCTTTGTGACAACCTTCCCTCTTCCTCCTTCATACGAGACATACAAAACAGATTAAAGTCTGGGGAAGGGACAGAAAAAAAATTTTGTTTTGGAGTGGTTCCAGAAAGCAGTGTAGTCTACTGCGAGGGAGAGAAAGGGAAAAGTTTTTTCCATTTAAAGGCTGATGAAAATGAGAGAGAGAAAAGAATTGCTGAATAGAAAGTGATAGAAGGAAGAAAGAAGAGAAAAAAAAAAAGCTTTTGTGTTTGAGAAAAGCTTGTTACTTAGATACTTTTAATGCATTAGAAATGGTAAGCAGTTTTCCAAATAAATATTTGTTAGGAAATCCTGGTTTACTGAAGCTAAGTAAAATTGCTTGCACATTCCAGTAGAGTTGCCCTTGTCTCTGTACCAGCTTCTGCCGAAATTCCAATTCTGGAACAGTATATTGGGGCACTTTGGAAACACAGATACTGAAGCCTCTGCCATCACCACAAGTTTCCCTACTTGCATGGTGGACGCGTGGGTTTGATGCACCAGGCTGGCCACCCCCTCCCCATTGTGATGGGGAACCCATGTGGGCTGAAAGCTCATCTCTGAGAACCTCAGCTCTTTGCTTTGCAGACAGATGCACCAGAGATTTGGGTGATTCAGAGTTACCAGGATGTTGCTTCATAACCAGTGGGTTCAAAGCTGCTCCTTATTGTTGGCCGGTAACAAGGAGAGCTTGTCTCGATGTTTGCATGTTGCTTTTTGTCTTTCCTGAGCTGCTGGGAGGTGATGCCTTCTCCATAGGAAAATATAGCATAGGGAAGACAGGCCATTTGGTACACAACAGCTCACCCTCCCTAAAACCATTTTCAGTCTCTGCTGTTATGATACTCTGCTTTATTCTCATCAGTTCATGAGACAATCTGGAGAGGAGCCTGTTGTCCAAGTAACTTATTAAGTTGCTTGTTATAGCTCTTTTATCTGTGATTGGGATGGTCTTTGTGGTTTTGCTAGGCCTGTTTAGGTCTGAATAACAGTTGTAGATATGGCTGAGACTTCTTAGGGACTTGCTTTATATGAGCCAGCATATAAAGCCCTCAGTTTTATTACTACAAGTGATGGAGTGCTGCTCTGGTGTTATCATTTCTTCTCTTTTTTTTGAAAACCATTTTAAAAAAATCTCAAAAATACTTGCATGTGCCATGTAGTGGTCAGTTAGCATTTTAGTTTCAGATTTCCATTCTGGCTATTAAAAAAGTTAAAAGTGGTGGTTTTCATTAAATTTGTCTCTTATATTTGGGTTGTTTTTTTGGCTTTTGTCTTCAACCTAATGCATACTACATGTACCTGAATTTTATCTTTTAATGTCTTTCGAAATGTGTTCTTTTAATAAGGGAAAATTAATTAAGGGGAGAAATATATATATAAAAAAGGTTGTTCTGCATTCTTGGATGCCTTGGGTCAAAGCAATTTCTTCTCATTTTATGTCTTCAGGGAAAGGATGAGATCTGTACAGCACTCCTCATCTTCCCCTCACAAGCTAGAATGCTGAGACATAGAGCCATGAGAAACAAGCTGATGCAACATTCTCCTTTTTCTCACTCCCATGGGTCAGAGGATTGGAGTGGACACATTCCTTGATGTTTACCCACCTTCTTCTGTAAATGCACTGAAATAGGAAGGTAGTGGGAACTGAGAGGGATAATGAATAGGTGCTTCTGTTTATAGCCTGACAACAAATTGTTTATTCTTCCTAAAGTAAAGAGGAGGTTGCAAAGTGATTTTTGGCTCTCAAAGCCAGCCCAGATCTCCCTGGTGCTCCCAGGGCAGGTAGCACAGCTGCAGGTTGCTCTGACCTCAGGCCAGCTGACCTCCAGTCTAGTCCTAGTTTGGCTTTCCTTCCACTTGGGCAAACTGCCCAGCTTACTGTGGTTCCTAGAATGTAGGTCCATATACATATATATGTATTCTTTGATAAGACTTCTTCTGGTGTTCTTCAGCATTGCTATCATTTTATATTTTTAGTAAAGTTATCATTTAAAACACACAAAACTAGATACTCTGCAGTTCATAGTACTGTAAGATTATTTGTGTTATAATCCTCTAAATACATCAAGTGGATCTAGCGATGTCATAAACTGCCTGAACATCATCCTCTGTGTTCATTGTTATATTACTAGCACTCCTTAAAATATAGTATTTATTGGTTTGTATTTATAGCTTCCATGCATGCTCCTTCAATCCTTGTTCAAGATAATTACGGATTCTTTCTAACATCTGCAGTCTAGGATGTAATTTGTTCTGCTGGAAATCCCACATGGAATGCCTTCTCATAATGGGCTTCCTCAAAACGTTTCTGTTGAAATTTTGCATGTACAGTATACCGGGCAAACAATGCTTCAAATAATTTTGAAGTTGTAGAAGGTATTGTGATTATTAAAATCAGTTCTTAAGTTTTGATGATGTTTCATTAGAAAAATGTGGTATTTCCTACATCTTTTTGTTAACAAGCTCTTGGTAAAATACAGAGAGCCATTTCCATTAGCAAATTTTGGAGATATCGGCTATAGATATTTCTACATATAAAAAGCCATTAGTAATTTGTTTTTGTTTCAGGGAAAAAAAAAGATGTATCTTTAGTTCAAAAAGGCAGTTTTTATAAAGAAGTTGATGTCGATTTAGGCTGATGTCCCTAACTTATGCAAAGAGCTGTGCCAGCCCATCCATCCATCTTTTGTCCTTTTCTTTAATATCTTTTTAAGCTGTTGGTCAGTTTCAGTGAAAACTGACAGCCTGTAGTAGTTGCTGAGATAATTTAAGTTCATGTTTCGTGAAAGAGGTGGACGAAGAAAGGAGCAAAAAAAAAAAATCAGTGAGGAACAGGCAGGCAAAATTCAGCTGTCATGCATTCTTCTCTCTTAAAATCCAGCCTCACCACCCAACACAGCCATGTTTTCTTGAAAGGGATTATCATGAAGGAACATTGTTGGGGAGCTGCTGTTACTGCACTGAGAAATTTAGTGAACAGGGCAAGAACCCATAGGATGATTTCATGCTTCAGTTGGTACAATGCTGATGTATCGATGTTTGAGTCCCAAATCAACAGTTTGTTGCAAGTTGTCAGGATAGGTCCTTTCTGAAGGTATTTTTTAAGGATAAAGAGAACACACCCAAATATCTCTGTTATTCTTCAGAAAAGAGATTATTTGGAAGAGATTTTTACCCAAGAGATTGAGCCCACTGATACTTTTTAGTCAGTGAATAGGAAGAAGCTTCCCACTATGGAGATATTATTCCACAAGTACTTTCTTTGACACTTTTTCTGTTTTCTGTAAGTCATTCACTGATGAACTGACATATTCATAGGTCTAGACAGATGTGTTTACTTGAGAAAAAGAAGCAAAGTTTGAAAAAATGCCAAGTTCTTTTACATGTTATTAGTGATACTGAGCATCCACGAATTCTCATCTCACATGGTGTCCAGTGGCTCTGTACCTATTTGAAATTCAGCGTCTTCATTTAGGTGACTAAATGTGACTTTCATCACATTTTAATTTGAATTTTAATTACTAGTCTTTAAGATTTTGATCAGCACTAATAAATTATAGCACAGTCATATGGTATTTAGCTGATTGATTTTTTTATGCTGGAATACAGTCATTTTGAAGAGTGGTAAAAATGCTTTCAAGTAGAAGAAATTTTTCAAAGATAAAGGAATTTGTACCAGATTTGTTCAAGTCTGTGTCAGACCAGAGAAGAAAGTCCTAAATCTGAGCCCTTGTGAGGGCAAAGCAGGTGTCTCCTATCCAGTGTGTTTAAATGCAGTAACATGAAGTCAGGCAATCAGACCAAAAAAGGCCAGCAAGTGCAGCTTTTTGGAGTGACTGTGTGTTTCCTGGTAGTGGTGAAAGGTGAGGGATGATTATAGAGTATTGGGTAATGGATAGCTCTTTTAGTGCACT
Source organism: Myiotriccus ornatus (assembly GCA_036023395.1). Lineage (NCBI taxonomy): Eukaryota > Metazoa > Chordata > Aves > Passeriformes > Tyrannidae > Myiotriccus > Myiotriccus ornatus. The sequence continues at coordinate 93,417,894 of JAYRBT010000082.1, read as the reverse complement.
AGATTGCAGAACTGTATTCTAAAAGGCAAATACAGCATTTGTTTGTTTTACCTGAGTTCTTGTCCACTGGCATCTGCTCTTGGCTTCCTTTTTTGTTTGGATCTCTTTTCCCTCAGAATTCTACAACATAACATCAGGAGAATCTTTATTTTCTTTTCCTGCTCTGAAGTGCCCATTTTTAGTTTCCGTTCTCCAGTAGCATGGCAGGAGTGCTGTAACAGAAAGGATTATAACCAAGCCTCTCTCCATCTAAACATCTCTGTTCCATAGCTCGGTTGGGAGTCAGCTCTCACTGGCTGGATAGTGTGTAGTGTCATGGGGCCGATACTATAAAACCAAAACAAAGACAGTGGATAAAGTCCTGGCCCCACTGATGTTAATCACATCACCTCCATGTCCTCAGTGAAGCGACGATTCTCTGCCTGTCATTAAGTACTTGCTTCGTAGGAGAGAAATGGAAAGCTGGGGATTTGGTAGCACCTTCCACATGACTTTGTATCCTGAACTGTAAAAGAAGTTCAACTAGGCAAGTAAATGATGGGATCAAGTACCCAAAATTTGCAGAGAGAATCCTGATCTCCCTAAATCATGCCAAAAGACATAAATGCAAAAGCATCTGCTTCTTTTGGAGTTTCTGGTGTTTTTTATTTTCCTCTCTAATGAATTGTCAAGTTCTTCCACAACTGAATGAAGTCACTTAGGCGTGCTCAGAGGTCTCTATCCTGGGGACATGTTATACTTCTAGTACACTGGTTAGGCAAACAGGCCCCTAGTCCTGTATTCTTGGGTATGTGTTAGAGGCCTGAATATTAGACAAGTCAGGATCCATTTAGTTAATAATGGCAGTGCTGTCTGCAGCCTCCTTCTAGTTATTGTTTAGGATTCTCAGTTGAAAGGGCACAGAACAGGGGTTTGGAAGCCTGTTGTTTGGATTTTCTAGGAAAGTTTTGTTGGGAACATAACTGAAAACAGAAGAACAACATCTGTGTTTGGCTCCTGGCACACTTCCTGCCTGTCTAATGGCAGAGTTTCAAGAAGAAAGGGATAGTACAGGATATTTCATGCCAGCTAATACTTTCCTGGGATAGAGGAGAACAGAATTAGTCTTCCTCGAGATAAGGGCAGCCTAAAACTCAGGAGTTTTACTTCCTAGAATAGTTCCTTAATTTCTGGAAAATTAGTGGCAGTAGTGTTTCATTTTCCAGAGCAGAGGTCCTGGTGTTTCATATTGGCAATCTACACTTTCTTTAGACAAAGTAGATGCCTAATTGAAGCAAATATTGATACCTACATTAGTTCTTTCTTATGTCCACTAGTTGTATTGGGAATTTGAATGGTTATGGAGGACAGACTAGGTTGCCTTCTAGTACTGCCATGCTCAACAATGCATCTAAACAGAAGCTTATTTCTACTCTGTTTTACTGATACCCTGTCTCCCACACCTATCACTACTCTTTTTGCCTGTTTTCTGATTATCATATCCTTCTCAATACTTGGATCATAATTCTTCTAAGGCCAAGACCATTTTTTTTGTTGTATCTCCATGCAATGAGTGGCATAACATCATTCTGTTGTGCCACCCTCAAAGGTCAGTGTGCTGTGCAGGGGGAACATACCATCTTTCTTGGAGCTACTTTTTCCTTCATAAACATAGGACACTTCACCAGAGTATAGGAAAGCCTGTACTATTGTGGCGAAACCTTATTGTTGCCAGGGTTGTGATACTGTTTAATGGCTAAAACCTCAAAGAAGGTGTAACAGCTGAGAGCCTGCATTCCGTTGAATTCCCATAGTCTCCTTAGAAAATCCCATCTCTCATTTATGTACTAGTCATCCAATACCTTTCATGAGAATTAAATGCCTATAAATAGAATTTTTCAAATATGTGTGCAGTCTTAGGTGCTATTAGAATCAGCCTTGACCCTTTATTCTGGTTTTGTTTTTAAACCTGACCTTCAAATAAGTGTCTCACTAAATGCATTTCTGGGTGCATTATTTTTGTTTTGTTTTTTGAGATCGTGTCATTGTTATATAGCTGAAAAAGGGGTAGTACTGAAAGCAATGCATCTTGGAGTGCAAGTAGGACTGTTTAGACTCGACTCTCTTCTTTAAAGCACACTCTCTTCTTTATCTGTAACTATCCAGTATCTAGAAAGAAAGGATTTCACAATATTATGAACTATATTCTTCTCTTGCTATTCACCTCGTGTTAGCAAACTGCTGTTCTGTAAACTCTTGGAAGTGTCCCTGAAACACATAGACTACTGCATCAATCTGATAACAAAAAGGAAACAAATTCATATAGCTGTCTTCCTAAATTTCTGTTATTTACTTAATTTCTGTTTACTTTTTGGAAATTTCTTGGGTTTTTTATAGAAGTTATCCAGTAAACTCTTCTGGCCTTTAAAGAGCTATATGGGTTAATGACTTCTCAAAGAATTGTTCTACGAGAGTACTGTGACGTTTTTAGAGTGAGTGCTTAGTTAAAACAGTCACTACAGGCATGTTATTCACATAGGCATCTTTTGTATCAAACCTATGTATTTTTCATTATCTATGCATTCTGACTTGATTCACTAATGTAATCTCGCGTATGTACATAAAACATTAAGCTTATGAATAGGTACAGTTGTTTTAAAGTTAGTTGTGTTCCTTAGAATCGCAAACTGAATTAGTTCTTTAAGGACTGTGTTACTGTGATGCAAAATAGATTCAAAGGAATAGTTTGGTTTTATTTAAAAGGTGAAGAATGCAGAGATTTTTTGGTGGTGTTTTTTTGTTTGGTTGTTGTTTTTTTTTAGTTTAAGAGTGGAATATGTGTTTTCTTTAGCTGTAAAAGCACAATCAAGGCAACATGATAAGTGAGTCAGTGTTGTAAAAGTAAAACTAATTTTGCCTTCACTCACATGAGCTATAGAAGGAGGAAGCTTTATTGTCCCTGGGAAGGTGATAAGGCAGAGTAATTGTATATTATACTGTCCTGGAACATCTGCCTGAAGACTGTTGGAGCAATTCATCTATCATGGACGATACAGCATGTTTTGTCTTTCTGCTTTAACCCATCCCCACTGCTGGCCTGCACGAAGGTTTTGATAGGGACTGTGCCTGGGCTGGGGCTCACATTAATCAGTCCCCTTGTTCAACACTCCAGCTGACATAATTACAACCTGCGCACAGCAGTTATTCAAGTTGAGTCCTTGTCACTCGTGGTGCGAAACTACACAGCTCAGATCCCGAAGGAGATTGCCTTATCACACAGAACAAGGGCTCACAGGAGTTGAAGAGAATAGAAATGGGAAAATGTCTTCCGGGAGTACTATATATTCCTTTAAAATAAGACATTTGAGAGACTTACAAGGGACAAAGAGAAGCATTGTGCAAGGTCTGAAATGAACAGGTTATTATTTTTAAAAGGATTACACAGGCCATTTTTGTGAAATGGACATGCATTATTAAATAAATTCAGTGGTCTTTCTTATCATTCAGTGGCTCTGCCCTATTAGTTTTCTTCAGAAGTGATAAAATAGTTTTTGACTTGTATAAGCTTTAAGTATCTCTCAGTAGAAATCATCAGAACACAACTAATAAAAGTGCACATTTTATACCAGTAAAATTGGCATACACATAAGGGAAGATCTGCGAGGATCAGAGTTAAGGGTGAAGGAAGAAGCATGCAAAAGGGTTTCGAAGATGAGCAAGTTCATTAGTTTCTGCTGTAGTATGATGTGGGAATATGAAAGATGAAGCCAAAGAACAAGTTTCATATTTTACCATTTTTTCCCCTCTTTTCATGTTAACCCTCTGTGGGAAAAAAGATAAGTCCATAATACTATCTATACTAAATGAAAGAAGTTGATTTTCATGTAATGCAATGAGGTTTATTTTTATGTGGTTGTGTTTTTTTTCTTTAAGACAGAACCTTTCAATACATGATCATAGGATAATTTTTTGGCATTGTTCTGTAAAATTTCCTCAATATGACAGAATGTCATCAGCATCCAGAAAGCTTTTTCCCTGCTGTTTGAATTTTTTCTTCTTGGGTACTAGATCAGTTTTTGAATTAATACCGTTCAGGCGGTTCCTATTCTTCTCAATTAATAGATTTACAGTATTGCCCTGATTTCTCATCTAGCTAAAGTCATGTGTCTAATATTTAGACATAGTTGTTTATAGTCGAAAGAACAGTAATAATGTATATGTTCTGGATGGTCCAATTTTAAGCTAACACTTTTACAAGACAGCTTATCTGCAACTTTGAATAGTCTGAAGTAGAAGTGCTACCTTATACATTTTACTCTACATACAGGTACGCTAGGTAAGTCAAATGCACAGTTTAGTGCTTTCATTTCAGTATCTTTTGGTGAACAACACAGCACACTGACCCTGATGTGTATGTCTCCAGTGAAAGTCTAGCTACATGAAAACTGCAATTTCTTACTGAGCAGCAGAGCATCCTTATAGTCAGATGTACTCTTGAAAGAGCAAAAATCAAGTTTTGCTTGCTCCCTGCTCTTAAAACCAGTACTCCTGGTGTGAATGATGCCTGTGAAGTAAGCTCAAAGTACAGAGCCAAATGCTGCATTTGTGCAGACAATAGCATTATGAGGACATAATCTGAAGAGAATGATGTTTCTCTGATATATACTTTCAACACACACATTAGATCAGATAATCAATCATACCTCCAACTAAAGACCCAAATTTGACTTTCAGAATCTAAGATGGTTTTGCAGTATTGACAGCCAGGAAGAATATATTTTAATTTGCAGACTGAGCAAATTTCCATGACATCATGGAAGCACAATAAATGGCTGACCTCACAATGACATTTTTCAGACTTAAACTGTACTTCTTGTAGACTTTGAGCCCAGAAAAAGCCTTAAGCTCAGCCAGTCTGACCTTCTACATGAAACAAACTGCATAGGTAGGTGGTTTTTTTCTAGTTTACTCTGTATTGACCCTCTTGCATCTGACTGAATTTTGTCATCTAGAAACACATTCAGGTTTGATCTGAAGACATCCAAAGTTGCAGAACCTGCTCCCCTTGTGTGAAAGATTAATTACTGAAGAAATTGTGCTTTCTTTTTCAGTTGAATTTGACTGTTACTTGTAGTCATTGCTTTTGGTTTTGCATAGGAATTCTCTTAAGTTAAGTTGTCCCTTAGTCACACCTTTACTCTGTGTTAAGTTACTCATGCCCCAAGCTCAAATGCAATAAGCAAAGCAGAAGGGGTATTTTTTAAAGCGTTTTGGAGTTTTTCCTCTACTTGACTTCTGTTTGTATTTATAATCACTTTGTGGCTGTTTGTTTAAATGTAGGCAGTAATGCAGGAAGTAGATATTCTAGAATTAGTTTCTCCAGTGTCACAAAGAGTTTGCTACCTTGCTCGTCTAAAGATGGCATGGTACCTTTCTGCTTATAGCATCATGCTAGAAACTCACATTAAACCGATGGTCCACTAATCCCTAAATAATTTTCAGTGTCACAACCTTCTCTTAGTTATTTGCATGCATTGTGCAAAGGTAGCAAAACATAATATGTAGTTGTATGTGTACGTGCTTTGATTGAACAGGCCTGGCTTCTGAAACTGTTCTGTATGATGGCAGTGTCATCATTATTAATCATGCTGCCAATTACAGCGTCATCTGTAAATTTTATTAGCAGGGATTTTATATATACTTTTGGCATGCATAACAAAAGTTAATCTTTCATACAATTATTGATGATTCCTTTGATAAATTAGAACATTTGAAATGAGAAAGAAAGCGACCATCTCTTTTTGCGTGGGGGGTTGGGGCTGGGATAGGGCAAGGAAAGGCAGTGTATTAGCATTAAAAAAACCTACTTTGAGCAGAGATCATACAGACCACAGTGCCCTGGGTCTGAATCCAGGCTGCAAAGCAACAGGATCTACCCTCTAGGGAACCGTGTTGTCACTAAAATGGCTGAAGGAACTGACACGGAGGCCAGTTGGAAGAAGTACCATCTGCATCCGAGATTGACAGGCAGCCTTTAGGGTCTGTTGCTATCATTTGTGACTCCAACAACATTAGGAATCCAGTTTCATCTTGTGCAGTCGATAGATTCCACACCCTTTCCTAGGCTCCATCTGCACTTCTCTATCTGTGAAAATACTTTATGTGTTCCTGCGGATATACAAACAGAGTCTACAGAATTGTTCAGTTACTTTATGTGGTCATTAAAAGAAGTACAATAGGGAAAAAAATGATGTTGAAAGGAAATGCGTGTCTTCAATTAAATTCATTCTAGCTTTTTTAAAAAGTGGATGTTTTCCATGGCCTCATTTCAGCAAGGTATTTGATCATGTACATAAATTTAACCTTGTGAGTCATTCTTTTGAAGTCAATGGGGGCCGCTTGTACTTAAGCTGCACAAATGCGTAAATACCTTTTTAAATCAGGGCCTACGATACTTAAAGCCCGTTCTCCATCCTTACACCACTGCAGAGATGCTGTTTCTCAGACCAACTTCTCTTTTATGCCATCTGCTCCAAGAAGAAAGGAAAGGGGGAGGGAGGAAGCCCATGAACAATGGAGTGATTATTCTCAGTTACCGTGAAATAGATGAACTCCACCTGCTATTTCTGCCACTTAAACCTTGGCTGACACAGTGCAGCAGTGCACTGTGCACAGCAGACCTCTGCATCCCTCACACTGTAGGCATGCAGATCCAGAGGGCCCTTGAGCCAGGCCATTACAGAGCCCACTCTGCCTGCAGCAAGGTGGAAACCGGGAGTTCTAGCAAATGTTAGAGAGTTTTCAATAGCAGATCAGTCCTATGAAAAATTGCCTTTGGTTTTGTTTTCTTTTTTTTCTTCTCTATTCAGTTAAAGGAGAAACTGAGGTTCTCTCTGTAGAGCTACTGGGGCAGACTCAGAAGCTGAGCAGCTCAGCTCTGCACAGCACCTCTGGGGTCAGTGAGGACCACAGCACAGGTGGAAAGCTGAGGCACATTTCCCTGCCTTTCTGTACCCTTTCCACCTGTTCTCCCCAAGTCTAATAGTTTGGACATAATTTGCAGGCTTCTGTCTGTGTGTCTTCTTTATTTCATTCTCTTCCTGTAGAAAGTAGAATTAATTGAAGCATTTAAGGCAGGAAACCTTACTTCCTTGGAATCAGAGAATTTTTTTTCTGCAAAAATCAGATTTTCTTTAAATTGTGTAGTCTGTTGTGAACTAAAGTGGGGGTTTTGATTTTGTTCTTTTTTTCAGGTTTTTGTTGTCGTTTTGGCATTTTGTTTTGTGGGGTTTTTTGTTTGTTTTGTTTTTGATTCTGGATTTATTTTTGTTTTTGTTTTGAGAAAAATACTCTGACCGAAAATTCAAGAGTAGATCTAGATGCCAGCACTGGGTTTATACTTTGGTAGTTGTTCACTGTACAGGGTTGTAAGTGGCTTTACAGATTCCTCAGAGGTAAACAAGACTGCAGTACATCACTTATTTCCCTTCAGAATTTCCAGTTATCCTGAATTTGCCTTTAAAAGTGTGTACTTTGGCTATTGCAATCTACTCCTTATATCACATGTAGTTGTAATGATCAATTATTTGAAATTGGGAATTTTCATTCCAATGCATTGTAAATAGAATGGTGGAGCTGTGGCCAAATTACAATTTGGGCATGCTAGTCTGCTGAATGGAGCTCAGACACAAGCAGTAATTATCAATCTTCCATCATTTTCAGTGCTGACGCACAAGTTTTTGCTGCTTCCCTACAGGGCTCTGCTACTTTTTAGCAGCCAGCATTGGACATCTGTCACACATACTGTATGTCATAACAAATAGATCATTACAGAAAAAAATGCAAACTAAAAATGTAGAAAAGCAGAAAACATTACGATTATTATCCCTGGCTGTTGCTATAACACTATCAGAATAAATCCCAAATACATTTTTATTATTTTCTTTGTGAAACTGACTGTATTATAAAATCTCATTAAAGCGTGTAAATGTAGTGTACTCTCTTTTATGGGCTACTTCATATTTTCTGAGTGGCAATACATGCAAGTACATGAAAACATGGCAATACATGTGGCCACCAGATTGTCGGGCATGCATTTTTATGACACTGGGTGTGTGTACTTCAGTCATCGTATCCTGGTGTAGTCGAAAAGCATCAGCTGTGGGCAAATGTTCGCTGCAGAAACAGCTATGGTGGTAAAGACATTGCTTTTCCCCAGCAGCTCATTGCCACTCTCCACCAGAGGTCTTTAGGAGCAGCACAGGGAGATGTTTGCCAGCGGTGACACAGGCAAAACTGAGCTGGCACTGGGTATGTTGTAGTTGACCTCCTGAGCTCCCATGGAACCATATGCTGCAAATTCTGGCAATAGTATTGTAAGTCACTTGATAATTGAGGTCAGCTGCAGAGAGCTAGCACTTGTATCCATGTGATTGTCCCCCCAGTCATTTAAAACCTAAATAAAAGGTAGAGCTTTTACTCTGAATGAAGAAGAGCAAGGAAAAAGTAAGCCAGGTGCATGTTAGTAGTGAGAAGGCTGAGGAAATGTGCTACATTTCTTGTGCATATATGCACACATATATATGTTATATATGTGCTTTAATGTATAATAATTATTGCTGTTTTATTATGTTAGTTTCAACACATTACAGAATGTATTTTTTGCTATTATATTTTGCTATTTTTTATTGTTTCTTGTGCAATACTCTACTGACCTGTAGCGCTGAAAAGGTAAGCTGATAATTTAATTTTTAAACTTGTGGTCTGAACTGAATGCCAGTGGTATGTGCAGATATGTATTATAATGTAGCTAGCTTGCATTAACTGGCGATAAGTTTCTTTTATTTTAAAATCAGAAATATAGCTAAATCTTGACTATGCTGGGTAGATTTTTTGGTTTATGTGTCTGGGTTTTTGCTTGGTAGAAGTTGAGCAGAGTGACTGTCATTTTGAAGGTTTTGATTGAATAAGCCTCTTTGTATAATGAAATTACCACAGGTTGAGGTATTTGTTTCTTTCCTGTCAAGAAAGTATTGCCCATTGGGTTGTTTACCACCACCCTACTGAATGCTAGTTTTCACAGACCTTAACGACAGTAAGAAACAAAGGCAAGCTAGAAGGGTTGTATTTTGGAAAGCAGTAATTCTGAAAACAACCTGAAAGGTCCCTGCTTTTAAAGGAGTATACTTGAGCATTTGGTGTTTCCAGGAGGATCCAAGAGCTCCAGAACTCCTGGCTGCAACTGGAGGATTCTGAGCGCATGGAAAGTCGTGGCATCCATGTATTCAGCACTGGTGTGAAATCTAGTATTCAAACTTAAAGCAATCTTTACAACTGAAAAGAGTTTAGGAAGAATCTGATGGTTCCCGAAAGTGAATTATAGGGAACTGGATCTCTGTAGCTCATCTGCTAGAGTCCAGATATCAGGGGATTCTGCAGCAGAGCAAGATGTGTTGGACATGTAACACTGTTAGCTAGATGCAGGAGGATGAGAAATATGACAGTTTGTAAAAGTGAGAGTGATCAACTGTAATTTCCATATGATTTCAGAGGATTCCCTGTTGCTTTCCATCAGATTTCGATGTGCCTCTGAAAACCGTGGTTTAGTATTTAGCATTATAGTTTGAGGAAAGAATCACTGGGAAAACATTTTATGAACTCTGCTGTCCATGAGGTCAAGCTGAATGTTCTGTATGACTTTGCATTCCTAAAAATCTATGGCTCTCCTTTTTTAGTGTTATTACATTATTGAAGTTTTGATTTAAAGACAGTTTTCCAAGTTAGATGGCATTTTCTGTGAAAGAAATACCTGCAAACTTTTAGTGAATAACTGAGGTTAAGAATCTACCATGATATATATTGCTTAATTGAGAAGTTTGCTTTAATTGTAACTGCTTTTATTTCTAGAAGGAAAGTATCTGGAGACTTTGCTACTTTTCAATCACAATACTGCAGTTGCTGTGTACTTCTTGCAGGTTGCACAGCAGGTTATAAACTGTGCAGAAGGCCTTCAGAGTGCTCTTGATATAAGAGTGAACTTGATTCATACTGACAAAAAAGGAAAAAATAGAAATCTTTTCAATCGGTCGGTTGTATCACTGTGTTTGTTTTTCTGTTATAAATAGTGACGTCCGTGGAGCTGCCATAAGTCCTTTACATTATATGCATTTCTCTGCAAAAAGAAGATATTTGTACCTAATGTCCTAGAGAAGACCTTTTGAAAAAGGTTTATTTTGTGCAAATAAGAGCCCTGAAAGGTGCTAAAATTTTTTAAACTTAGTGGACTAGATAATTAACATTTTGCCTCATTTGCACCTCTGAAACCTGCCATTTCCATGTCTTGCAGTAAGCATCTTTCTGATAATGTCAGGCACTGCATAATGGAAGAGTGCTCTAATTTCAATTTCTTATTAGTAAATAGGAAAAAAAATAATAAAAATGGGTTGCTTCCTGCTATATTTCATTTAGCTGTTGAATACAATGCTAATGTGTCCTCATGGAGAGAACCCTCAGAAAATATAGAAGCATTCCTATTCTGCATGGGCAAATTTAGAATTAACAGTTGTTTTGTGAATTTCTCTTATTTCATGATTTTTATCCAAAATGCCATGTAAAAGATGAATTATAACAGTGAATATTGGGCATCCACATCTCTGCAGTTAGTTACTCAACTGAGTTGTTTACACAGCCTGCTTAAACCAGTGCTGCTGGCTGAGGGGAGTGCAGAGCCCCTCTGCAGGGGGAAAGGGATGCCCAAATCCCTACCCTCATACGACCTGTGCTGCTTGCTAGTGAGACTGGCTGGCTTAGCCCTGCAAGATGGGAAAGAAGGAGGAGATGATGGGGGAATAATAACCAGAGACAGCACTTACTGTGGGGACCTTCAGGCTGACAATTCCCCACCTGGCACAGATTTGCTCCAAGACTCATCGTTCCTCCCATGTTTTCGTGCTGCTGACTTTGAACTCCCACTTCTGCCCCCTGCAAAGTGCACATCGGTGCTCTGCCATCCCAGAACCCTGAACAGTGCTGCTGTTTACAGTGGGTAGACCTAGTTTTGATAAGGAATCCAGTCAGTGGCACACTATATCTTCCCAAATGCAACTGAGAAAATGTCTTCATAGAGGCAGTTATACTTACTTTGAGGGGCAAAAGTCAGTTGTGAGAACTTTTGTCTCATTCACCAGAAGCATGAGTTTCCCAGTGGTCTGTAGACCGTGCATTCTGTTTCTTGCTCTTGGCATAATGCCTTAACTGACTCATATATATAAGGGTAGGAGAGGGAAGACACATTAAGCAATGGCAACAACTTCTCATGTTGACAAAGTGTCTGGCCACTTTGTGCAACTCCTAACCTTCCACTTTATTCCACTCTCCCAGCAAAGTGAACCAATGCTGCTAAAAAGCAGGCAATGGTGCTGGATGGATGTGGCATGTGGCCTTAGGTTTCCTTGTCACTCTGTGGACGACACCTGTGCAAGCACAGTCACCACTGAAACCTTGAATAAATTGGTTTTTTCTCATCCTTAGAGTAGGGAAGTTTGCTTTAGGCCCTGTTGTGGAGAAGTTTTGAGCCTCACTGTGCTAATGCCACTGAAATTGTCAGTTGGAAGCTCAGTATTATTCACTGTTATAATACCTATGTCTGCATTTTGAGGATTGCCAGGGGAGGTGACCCTTCCCCTCTGGTCAACATGGGCAAGACAACACCTGGAGTGCTGGCCCAGTTTTGGGCTCCCTGGGAGACATGGACATAGTAGAGAGAGTCCAGCAAAGGGGCACTAAGATGATGAAGGCATTGGAGTATCTCAAATAAGGAGAGGCTGAGAGAGCTGGGACTGGTCAGCCTGGAGAAAAGACTCAGGGGATGTCATCAGTGTACACAAATATCTGAAGGGAGGGTGTAGAGAAGAGGAAGACAGACTCTTTTTCAGTGGTGCCCAGTTTCAGGGCAAGAGGCAATGGACACAAACAAAAAGATACGTGGTGTTCCCTCTGAACACCAAGAAACACTATTTCACGGTGAGGGTGGCTGACCACTGGCACAGGTAGCCCAGGGAGCCTGGAAGATATCCCTGAAGACATTCAGAAGATGCCTGAAAGTAGAAGTCCTGGGCAATTGGCCCTGGGTGGTCCTTCTTGAGCAGAGGGGTTTGATCAGACAATCTGCAGAGGTCCCATAGAACCTTAACCATTTTGTGATTATGTGACTTACGTACCATTTTACAATCAATAACTCATTTCCAGTTTATATTTAAATATACAGCAACCTTTAATGTATTGAGAGCAGCAAAGACAGAGAGGTAACTGGTTGGTAGGAATGGATTTCTAATGACAACATGAAATATGCAATTAGAACAGCAATGTGAACACATAATTGTGCGATGAGCATTAGAGATAAAAGCCCTTTTTTATCTTCATCCAAAAGAGGTTTTCTGTTCATCTTAAGCAGTAGCTGCATTTCTCAGGAGAAGCTTGCCATCTGTCTCCCTTATTTCACAGTATTGTCCTTTACAGCAATGTGGGAGCTCTCCTGGATGTGTGCAGGGGAAAGTAGGCCTATGTGCTTCCCAGTATATCAATCAGTGATGGATTAAGTCATACGGGCTTGTTGCACAGGAAGTATGGGCTGAGCTTTTCATCTCCCCGTATTTCCTGTTCATCCGCAATGTACCTTAGTTCCATCTCCTCTTTCAGCATGTTTATCACTGACAGGACACTGAAAACTATACAGGCCTCCCATCCTCCCTTTAATAGAATTGTTGTGGGGTTTGCATCGAATCTCAAACCTTTTTTTCACATCTCATAAGAAAACTTACTGCAAGACACGAAATAAAAAGAACCTTTTTGTTGTGTTTCTCTGCATCAGAATTGAATATAAACCCATTGACAACAGCTTTAGACTAATTAAGTCTCTCTAATAAGTTCACTTCCTGTTATTGCAGAGCATGGACAAATTGACAGAAATATATACATTTGATTTTCAAAATGGATCATGAGGATGAGAGGGTGCTTACATTAAGCAATGATAATACTTATTTAACTTGGAAACCTCTGGTTCAGCCTTACTGAAATACAGACTAGTCTCCTAAAAGCTACTTTTATTTGTTTGTGGCTGTAATTTAGACTGGAACTCAAAAAACAGGAAGACTTTCCTCAAAATATTTCTTTTCGGCTGGGCTTTAATTTCCAAATTTCAGAACAAAGGAAATTTGTATTTCAAAGTTTATAAACACCTGAAAGTGAATCTTATAATAGAAGGCCTGTCAAATGCTGAACTATCATCACTATTGCAACACTATAATGTTTTAGTTAGATGCTTATCATGCATAGCTTTAATGAAAATACAGTGCTGTATAAAATCACAGACTTCTGTGTTTACTCTTAAGAGATGAAGTGATGTAACTACACACTTTAACAGTGTTGGTGGAGGTGTTTTGTGTCAGACATATAATAACACTTGTACAGTACACGGGCTCAAGAAGACTTCTAATAAAACAGACATTCAAAGCACACTGAATAATTAAAAAACATTTTATGTGCAGTACTTTTGTCATGTCATATTTAAAGGTATTACTTGGCTTCAAAAGTGCTTGGATTTGGCAGTTGTTACCTTCTTTGTTTACTTTATGATTGCAATTACAACCTAATATGTGGAGCCATTTGTGATACCTTGTGGTCTCATATTCCTCATTTCTGATTAAGCCTTTCTGGCCTTGCCACATGGAAAAACATGGGTTTAAAACTTTTATATCAGTATGTTGGTGTGTTTAGTCACTCATTTTTACTGATGACTGAATAAAGGAGACTTTGGGATTTCTCTTTTTAAAGTGGTTGGAGCAAATTCCAAATCAAAGGAGATAGAACTGGCCTTTTATGACTTGAACAGGCTGGGTTTTCTTCACAACTCTTATATAGATTTCAACAAATCCTTTTTATATTTCAGAGAAATATTTCAAAGTAAAAACTTTTATATTCTCCCTTAACATAGTATCAGACTTGAGCTAAAAGAACACAGATATTTTATTTCAGTTTCATATGCTCAGCTTTAATCTACTGCCCTTTAAAGTATAACCCATGATAGAAGGTTACCAGGTTCTCTTTTGCTTTCATTACAGGGTACACAATTTCCTTTTTTAAATACATATTTAATTTTAACAGCATTTATGAGCATTGTAATTTTTTTAGGGTTGAATCCTGAAAGATGCTGAGGACCAATATTTTCTGTATTTTTTAGTGATAAGTGTCTTCTCTGACATTCTCAGGAGTCTGATCATTATACCAGTATATAGCAGATGGACATGACAGAGGGTGAGCTTTGGCAGCACCGTAAGGCAGATACCAACTTTACTATGACCATTTCCGAGGGAGAGACAAGCACTCCAGCAGAACTTCAAGCTGCTACTTCCAGTTTATTTTGGGGGCCCTTTTTTTAGTTGCCTCTTACTGTGGTATTTCTAATAGTGACAGATAAACAATCAGTTGCCCAAAACACTACACTTGTCTTATATTTGTGAAGTATTATGCATTTAGGTAGTTCACGTGAGTGTTTGTACTTTTTTTTTCAGTTAAACTGAATTACTGTTCTTAGTTTGGCAATCATAATAGTATATATGGTACTAAGAAAGTCTAAAAAATAAATGAAACCCCAAAACAATGGCTCGCATATACAGACCATTCTTTTGATTAAAGAAAAAATATAATGGCTATTTCTGATTTAAATAAATGAAGCAGCAGTATATTTTATATAGGATTCATCACAAAGTTCAAATAAGTAGGAAATTCTAATGTAAAATAATTTTGTAATGAGACTGCAAAATTTTAAAGACTGGAAATTAAAAATTACTCCCATATGGACCTCTTTGTGAAGAAAAAAAAATGCAAAATCTTTTTCCATTCCTTTTTTTTCTTTTTCAGAAATATCATTATAAATATTCCTTTGAAATGCATTAAACTAATTGTATACATATTCTGACTGTTATGCATGAAAACTCCTCTGCTTTCACAAAAGCTATGTTTAAGATGTATCAGAATCCATGTGTATTTTCAAAGAGATAAAAACTTGAGCATCTCAGTTCTTTTTCCTTGGAAGAGTTCATAGGGTGAAATGAGAGCTGGTGGAACATACTTAGAAAAATCATTCACAGCAACTCCTATGGAATCTAGGAACTGTGTAGGAAAGGTTCATTTGGGCTCTGTTGGGATTGTTATAGGCATTTGTGTATTTTGGTTTTGCTAAGTTAAAGACTTTTGTTTAATTTCATCACTGATTACCATGAGAAAAATAAAAATTTTAAGACTTCTGCAAATGTAAAAAATCAATCATTTTTTAATACTTCTGGTTCAGATGTAGTGTTCGGTTAACCTGAAACAGCTTTGGGAGCCTTCATGCAAAGGACAATATTTATGCAAGAGGATGCAAAAATTGTGCAGATAGTGAAGATTGACTATTAAGAACTGATTTTCTGTTATAACACTAGCTTTTATTTGAACCACTACTAGGAAATAAAGTATTATGTAAATTTTTTTCTTTTTTCTCACTGCTTTTCAGGTCTAACTGTGCAGAAAATATCCGTAAACACATCTTGCACACAGGAAAGCATGAAGGAGTAAAAATGTATAACTGTCCTAAATGTGACTATGGAACCAATATCCCCGTGGAGTTTCGTAACCACTTGAAAGAACTACACCCAGACATTGAAAATCCTGATCTGGCATACTTGCATGCTGGTAAGGTCACTCCTCTCTTTGCTTACAAATTCTTCTCTTTTCTATATGTGCATGTTTAAATGATCATAATAGGAAAATGAGAAGTTATGTTATTATCATTTATTCTGTTATTATCATTTATTCTGAAGAAGAACAGGATTTAAAATGGGCTTAATTCTCTTCAAGTTTTCACTAGTGTTGAAGGTTATGCATTAAGCACTGAAATCCATTCATGTTTCACAAGCAAAGCTTGCAGTTCAATAAATAAACATCAGAAGTGTGTGCTATTTAGATGCTTCATTTTGAAATCTAGTTGAACTTTTATAGAGAAATATTTTTTTAACATTTGTCTTAAGTCCCTCCACTCACACTGTTCCCCCAAGAACGGAAAAACAAAATTCCATGGGAAACACAGTGACAAATTAATGGACTTTAAACATTCTTAGATTACACTGCAAAACAGTAGACAGTGTTTGGCATTAAAGATAGAACAGCAGAGATCAATCAATAACTTAGATATATGTTTTCAGGCTCTACATTAGAGAGCACACACAGAAGTCACTGGAGAAATGCAAAACAAAACCGTTGCTTTGGAAAAAGGAATTAAAAGAAGAAAGTTGGGGTGTTTTTTGTTTAGGAACGAGGGGGTTTGTTGGTTTGGGTTTTTTTTATAGACTCTACAGTTCAGAGTAGAAGGCAGAAGTTTAATGGCAGAATCAAGTTAGGAGAAAAATAAGGGTTCTATGGCAGGAGGTTAGGAGAAATAATACAAAATTAGGCTGCAGCTTGAATGAAATGTGATCTTAACTTGGGAGAAACAAATAACTTAGACATCACTGGGTGGGAAGACAAGTCAGAGCAGTGGGAAAAAAGAACAGATGGTGAGAAGAAGGAGCTGGGGAATCCAGAGGAGGAAGAAGCTATGTAGGCCAAATTCTTCCTGAGATGCAAATTAATCTTCCATTGAATTACTATTAGTAGTACTCCTGTGTCAGATTTTAATCTTCTTCTACAAGAAATTGATCTCAGTTTTTGAGACCCTCATACCCATAAAAAAACACAACATGAAGAGCTTTCATTCAGCTCTGTGGAGTGTGTACACCCTAGTTATTTTAAAACCTCTCAGTCTTCTCAAAATGACTGCTTGCTTTCCTGAGTAGAGACAGTGTATTATTTGTACCATATATTTCTATTTGCCAAGTATTCCACTTCATTTTGGAACCAATCATCATGTCATGTCAGCATATGGTGGATAATATCTGGATGTGCAAACAAAATGCCAGTTGGCGGAATACCAATTTCAAAATAGGTCAGAAAACTCATCACATTTCACCATAGTTCTCACTGAAGCAAATGCATATTCAACTCAGAGCTTAAATGCAGACACTGTTGGATTTTTACTACAATAATCCCACTTAATATGAAAAAATCAAATGCTTTCAGTAGACGGATAGCAGACATGTGCAGAGAGCTGCAACACCGGTAGAATCACTAACATCCCAAAATTACAAATGTTTGTGTACATTTTCATGTTATTTGTTCAAGAATGTATCTGGGTAAATTAGTCGTTCATTGCAGCATGCTGCGGTTAAACTATTCAACTTCCTTGTCTTGGCAACATGGGAAAATAGTCAACAATGTGTGGTGTATTAATGATATCTCATTTCTATACATTTGTTTGTATGCTGTAGAAATCCCCTTGCACTAAGCAGGGTACTGTACAAATATATTATTACTAGCAAGAACTGATTGTCACCTAATTATTGCCAGAATTGGTATACAACAAAAGTGTTGAAATACTGTTTGCATAATACTGTTGCTAAAATAAAATACTGTATTTTCCTTTCAAGAAGAAACACTAGGAGAGAGAAACCTAGGTGATAACTGTGTATTCATATCAAACTTAAATTAAAGGGAGTTTCTTTTCTTCTTTTCAATCCATTTCTGACTGCTGGACATCTAAGAGTTAAAAGTTTTAGAGAACAATTTTAGAGGAATGAAGGACAACTCCCGTGCCCTGGCTAACATCCCTTATAAAAATGAGATTTGTTCTGTGGCTGGTTCACGGTTACTGATGACTTATTGGTCATTGGCTGCACCCACAGAGAATCTACAACACAACATACAACCCTTTAGAATGATAGGAATATGAAAGTGTCATACAAGATTGATTTTTTTTTAACTTAAACATATTTGTCTGTCTTTTGTGTTCTAATACTGCTTTGTAATAGGAAAGCCAAACCTTTTGCTACTTTGAGCACATAGAAACAGAGTAAGTCTCATCATTGGTAAAGAGACAGACAACAACTCCAGCTACTTTGCAGAACAGTCAGAAACTCCTCACCAGGAATGGAGATGTGGGGTACCTTCAGGATGTGGCTGGGAGTAGAAGTCAAGTCTGTTTCTCATCTGTGAAATTAAGATTGACAGTTGGACTTCTAATTTAAAG
>JAYRBT010000082.1:93369547-93399233 GCA_036023395.1 Myiotriccus ornatus | reverse complement strand
ATTGGTAAAGAGACAGACAACAACTCCAGCTACTTTGCAGAACAGTCAGAAACTCCTCACCAGGAATGGAGATGTGGCTGGGAGTAGAAGTCAAGTCTGTTTCTCATCTGTGAAATTAAGATTGACAGTTGGACTTCTAATTTAAAGTTAATGCTCTTTATAGTATAATGCTGTTATATTAGTTTTTTGTTTAGCTTTCTTTGGCAGCCACTGTATGCATTTATGGGGTCAGTGGTAGTAAGGAACTTCAAGAAGCTGCATTTCTAAGGGAGAGGCTGTGGAAGGTGGAAGGCAAAACAAGTTGGCTTCTACATGAGTAAGGATGATACTGTAATTGAAAGGTGTTTCAGAACTTCTGCATCCTTCAGGTTCTATATACTGTGAGAAATTGATATACGGAAATGCCACAAAACCAGGTCTTCAGACTTTCTTTCCTCTTTTTGCTATAGACTCCCTCTGTCATGGAGTTGTAACAATACAGCTATATTCCTTATAAACCTTATATGTTTTAAACCAATAACAATCTAGATTATGCTTTTGTCTTTAACTTTTAAACTGTGCTGCATTTGAACAAGAGGCCTTTAATGCACACAAGCCTACAGAGATATATGCCTCTGCACATAAAACTGTAGATTGAATGTGCTAGATCACACTTCAAAAACTAGTTTATGCATTTAACCTCTAATTTTTTACACAAATCATCAAATCTGTTTTTTAAGATGTCATTATAAGAACTTCATGCCTATTTCTTCAAATTCTCAGACCTATTTTCTCAAGGATTGTTTTAAAATTCAAGTTTTATTTGAAAAAAAGCCAGAAATACAGGGACTGTTAATCCATTACCCACAATGTTAATTTCTTTTCTTTTTAAAATCACATTTAAAATGATGATAGATCTTACTGCTGTTCTAAGAACATAAGTGGGCTTACTAGCAAGCTCAGGAATCTTGCAGTTAATGTTTTAGTCATAGAAATTTGGTTCCAGTGGAAGCTTTTTGTGTATCAATGTTATCAATGTGCAAATCTGAAAATATGTCATTACAAATGGAAAATGAATGCAATAGAGGAGTGAATTATCATATCATTTTGGTGACTATCGATTTAGCGATTTTTCTAAAAATGAGATTATTTGATAAAAAATTCTGAGTTGCTGACTGTGGGCTTGTCTGTATTGCAAGTCTCAAAGCGAGCTGAAGAAATCTTTTGATTGATTCTTGTATGCATTGAGTTTCCAAAAGTCTTGGGTATGTTTTTTCTTCCAACTGATGCTACACTGCAATACCGAGTTGAACTGAGCCTGAATGCTTTGACAAGTGGTACAGGGGAAGAGCCCCTACCTGTGGTAGAACTTGCCAGGGCTCAGTTCTCCAACTGTCTTTCTCAGTGCTTTGTCTGCATTGGAGCAGTATCACTTGGTAGTGATAATTTCATTTGGAACTAAATGTTCATCATTTAGGAGCTCTTGTCTTATAAGCATTATGATACTATTATGATGCATAATTTATGTCCGAGCAGTGTAATATCTATGGCTGAACATCTCCATTATTACAAAAGCTGCAGAGCCCATGGCACCTCACAGTGTGCATAGTAGTCTTCTGTGGATACTAAACTAGTCGTAAGGCAAAAACCTCTTCAGAGAGAAGAAGAGCAGTTTGCTCATTATTGGTTTTTTGATAATGTTGAAAGTTATGTGATGATACTGGGGTGTTTTTTTTCAATATTGTTATTTCCGTGCTGCACTGTAAAAAGTGAAGATGATCTCCAAGAATGAAAGCTACTCTAGGAAATCAGAATAACCCAGTTTTCCAATGAGCAAAAGATATAATGGTCTTGCTTTTTGTCCAGGTTTCCTCATGTGCAGAACAGGTGGAGTGCCTGCACAGTTTGAATCACAATGGTCTTGTTTGAAAATGGCTCCACAACAGTCAACCATGTGATTAGGGAACTGTTTAAGATTGAAGAGAAAATTTGGTGATGTTTGATTTAGAAGTCATATAAAGTCCTTCTTGGAAGTCTTTAAAAAAAAAAAAAAAATCAGTGAAGGCAGATCAATTCATTGTACTCCTTGGCAAGTTTTTGTTTGTTTGTGGGTTTCTTGATAGTGATACTATGCTTGCAAAGCACTCAAATTATCCAGTGTGCTCTGGGAGAGTCTGCCACCCAGGGCCTTGTGAGTAGGGGTGGAGGATTGCTTACTCTTATGGATCCTGGCAGAACTAAAAGCATGAGCTGCTTCCGTGTGCTGCACAGACATGTTTTGGAGAAAGCTTGGAAGTACAGTTTTGTGTGCCTGTGCCTCCCTGAAAATTACAGGTGGCTCTGGGGTTGGGCGTCCACAGAACAAAGATTGTGACGACTGTGTTTTGGCAGTTGGCTGCCTACGTGGTGATTGAACGCCTAGTGTTCATGAAGAGTTACATAATTCATGACCAAATGATAGATAGGTACTTGATTATAGTGTATGAGTTGCTTCACAGAGGGAAAATATCAGACATGAGCTACTTTTAGTCTAGCTGAGAAAAGCCTAAGTAAAATCAATTACTGAAAGCGTGGTCAGACAAATTGAAATGAGAAACAAGGTACAAACACTTAAATATGAGGTCAATTGAGCTCTGGCAGCAACTAGCAGAAGAAATTATTCCTATTCTGTTCCTTTTAGCCTTGAGAAGACTGGATGTCTTTCTGGAAAGTAGGTTTTAGGAGGGCCCAATGTTGCTAGGTTCACTGGAAAACTTGTGGGGCTTTGATATACCAGAAGTCAGACTATCATCTCCTGGTCCTTTCTGCTCTTAAATCTTTAAATAGTTTTAATCTGCAGCCTATTGGTAAGGGCTGTGTTTGTGAAGCAGAAGTGTTTGGGTGTTGTGATAGCAATGGAGTAGCTGAGGAGACAACTAAACCCCCAAAGTGTTCTTTCTCGGAGGGACAACATTCCCATCATCAGCACTCACTTCTTATTCTCTTTGACACTAAATGGTAATACACTTACCTAAACTGTTTCTTTCTGGTATGTCATTAAACCCTTAATAAAATACATTGGAACATACATTTATTTATTTTTTAAATGTGTTGGAAGAATCATTATGAAATTCTGGTCTTTTGCCTGGCAGTTCCTGTACTGTGTTATTGGCTCCTGAAATCTGAAATCAATGAAAAGGCAGTTCAATTGATCATCCATTCATGAAACTGGGCCTTTATCTTGCATCTTTCTGTTTTAGATTAGGGAAACATAGTTAGGGGATGTTTTAGTTCTTTCCAGAGAACAGTGAAAATGAGAAAAATTTACTTCAAGGTCTCTTTTATATGTGCTTGAAAAGTATTTTTGCAAACTTTAAGTGCACTTTTCAAGGTGCCACACGTTTTTCCTTCAGTTTCTTTAGCTCTTGAGAAACAGGGCTGTACTAGCAACCTGCAGCATGATTACATCATCAACAAGGGACAAAATTGTGATCCTATCAGTGGTAACAGTTGCAATATTCATGAATGGAATTCTGAAAGTTCAAATAGTTAATCCCAAATAAAATTGTGATCTTTATCCCACTTGACAGCTACATTTATCAAATTATTAAGAGGAAAAATTGATTGCTAAAAGTTATGGTGTGATCTATTATGTGATTTTATCAAAGTATAACTGTATTACCAAGTGGAAACTGCAGACTTATTCAGAATGTGAATTGGACACACAGAACCTGATAATATAGCAATTATACTAGTATCCTAGTGCTCTTCTGCTTTTAAATTTTTCTCTTTTTTTCTAATCCTTTCTTTTGCATTTTCTGATTCTTTAGTAGGAAATACAGAGTTGTAGAAAAAAATAGGAAAAATGAAATAATAAAAGCCTGTTTGCTCTTATGCTTTCTGAATTTATCAACTACAAAAATATAAAACCCGTAAATGTTATTTTTCAATGAAGCAATGGCAATACAAGTCAGTTGAGTACTTATGCAAACTTGTAATTCATACCTGATGTAAAGCCTCCAAATAAAGGATATATAGTTTTGTGTGCAAGCATATTTAACACTTTTCTTGGAATAGTTAATGTTCTTAGTCTTTATCACTGTTTAAATATAACACTTTAAATGCTGTCATTTGAAACAATATTAAAATTGTCATTTCTAGATATAGGCAAATCAGTTGCAAGTTTTTACAGCAGCGATATTGCTTGGGTTTCTAGTCAGATAAAACATTATTTT
This sequence comes from Myiotriccus ornatus, assembly GCA_036023395.1. NCBI lineage: Eukaryota > Metazoa > Chordata > Aves > Passeriformes > Tyrannidae > Myiotriccus > Myiotriccus ornatus. The sequence continues at coordinate 93,395,040 of JAYRBT010000082.1, read as the reverse complement.
TGATGGCTGTTATACTTTAAAAAAAGAAAAAGGCAGCAGCAGCAGCTCTGCTTCAAATAGGTTTGCTCTTGTCATAGCTATTAGTGCCAGTCTTTCAATAGCATGTCATGTTGATTGGCAGACACTCCGTTTCCTCCTTTGTGAAGAATAATAATTTTAGAGTGTGCTTGAAATAAAAACCTAGTATAAATGATTTTCTGTTTGTAAAAGAGAAAGCCAGGTTCCTTATAACATATGTAGATTAAGTATTATTGTGTTTCAAGAAAAATTAATCTATGTTTAAAAAAAACCCAAGTCATTTGTTTATTTTTATAGCTGTCTTCTATTAGAAGGCATTGTATGCCTTGCAGAGATTTCATAGCAAATATTTTTGTCTGGCTGGTCATGACATCAGAGTTGGTGCTTTCCAGGTAGCAAGTGATACAGAAAAAAAATTGGGGTCATAAGAGTATTTTTTTCTCTTTTTTTTTTTTTTTTTTTCCTAGTATGTAGCTTTTTCTGCTGCTGTTGAAGAGCATAGGGACTCCTTTCATAGTCCCTTAGTTGCTTTTCCTGAACAATCAGCATATATTGCTGCTGAGTGACATGAAGGTGTTGAAATATTTTGATGCAAATATTACATCACCTAATATTCAAAGCCCACCACTATTAATATTAGTTACATCCTTTAAGTGAATGGTATTCTCAGCTAAGAGTGAAAGCCATGAGTCTCACTAAAGAAAAAAATGTTCAGAATATAGTTTTAAATGAAGAGGAAAATATTGCCTAGACCAAAGTCTGGAACACCTCTTAGTACCTCTGGTTAGTGGAAGTGTAAGGGGTGTCATGCTTTGTGCCATTTTTCCATCAGAGAGTTGGCAATAAGGTGCGGGGCCATCACACAAGGGGTTTTCATACTGTGTGTAGCACCAATAACAGGGAGTCACAGTCCTGCATTCTGTTCAATGCCGTTCTGTCCACAACCCCCTGCGCTGGTGATTCCCTAACAGTTGTCATTCCTTTCTGAAGAACTATCCCAGTTTGCAACAAGGCGACTAAATTTTGGTGATGTGAGCTTTTACTCCTGAGCGGCTTGAATCTCTTTGCCCGTGTCTAAACATTTACTCTGGGTGTTAGTGTGTGCCTCCTTTTCTGTCATTCCTCCCCATGGCATTCTAGTTTCCAAGGTGGGGAGCCATTCGGTTGACCTGGAAGGGGTCAAAACCCTCATCAGTTCTGCAATTATCTGTGAAGCCCTAATGCCAACCTTGTGTCTGCCCTCAAAACACCCCCAGATGGGCATCTGCTTTGCAAATGCCTTGCATTGTATTGGTAGCCACATGCTGGATCTTTGCTGGTGTCCACAAAGACTGTTGCTTCTGCTAGGATGGCAGGTTCACCAGTGAAAAGGAGGTAATCTTACTCCAAGCTGCTATTTCATTATACTAATAGATAAAATATCCTTCATGAAGAACAAGACATATTATTGCCTATTTAGTGCTAAAAATAGGATATCCTAACATAAAACTTTTAAAGCCAGGCTGAAATATTTAAGTGCAGAAGTATAAGAAAGCCCTTAAGACACGACAGCCACCTAGAAAGACAAAAATATTTAATTCTGCTAGAAAATATATGTGCATAATAGTATATGGCAAATATAAATAATAAAAGGAGATACTAATATGGGAAAATCAGCATATTAAAATTCTGATAAAAACACCAAAAAATGAGATATGAGGGTCATCAAAAAAACTTTCCAAACAAACAAAAAAGGAAGATATTAACCTTACAGGAGAAATAAAAAATAAAGGTGTATAGTACCTAGGAATAATTTAGGGTGTTCTTATGTGGAGAGGCTCTTATGTGGAGATTGTCCTATACTCTGAAGATTTAAATTGCTTTCCTATCAGAAGCAGCTCTTTTAAGAGTAGATCTCTTAGTGTGTCATCCAGGGAAGTTATGCTGGAGCTTTAAGAAATATAAAGCTCTTAATTACTTATTTTCATTAAAGTAAATGTAAAGTGTAAGATGCAACTTGAAGAACAAAATGAAAATTTGGATTTAAAATTTTTGTCAATTTTTATATATGTATTACATAACATAAATATTTAATACTTTATTTTATGTTAAACTTTAAATAGTTATATATTACTAATTATATAAATAATTTTATATAAATTTGATTTATATGAAAATATAAATAATAAATATCTATAAATAAGTCTGAATAATAAATTTTTCACCTGTGGCATCTCCATCACAGAGTAATTATTTCCTTACTTCTGAAACTGAACTAACAGTACTTCCAAGACCTGTGGACACCACGTTTCAAATAAACAAAGAAGAGTAAATCTGCTTGCAAGTCATCTGAATTTAAAATTTTTTTATAAGTTACACAAAATAATTATTTGCTTTCTACACAAATTTTCATTAGTGCACAAATAATAACAAATAATTTCAGAATCAGAAAAATGTTGAAGTTGTGGTTTAACCCCAGCCAGCAACTATGTACCACGTACCAATCACTCATTCCCACCAATGGAGGGATGTGGGAGCGAATCATAAGGGTAAAAGTAAGCTTGTGGATTGAGATAAAGACAGTTTAATGGGTTAAGCAACACAAAGAATTCATTCATCACTTCCCAGGGCAGGCAGGTGTTCAGCCATCTACAGGGAAGCTGGGCTCCATGGTGCATAACAGTGACTTGGGAAGACAAACGCCAGTACTCCAAACATGCCCCCACTTACTTCTTCTTCCCTCCACTTTACATGCTGAACATGACACCATATCGTATGGAATGTCCTTTGGGTCAGTTGGGGTCAGGTGTCCCAGCTGCGTCACCTCCCAGCTCCTTGTGCACCCCCAGCTCCTCACTAGTGGGGTGGGGTAAAAAGCAGAAAAGGCCTTGCCATTGTGTAAGTGCTGTCAATAACAAAAACATCCCTGTGTCACACTGTTTCCAGCTCTAATCCAAAACGTAACAGCTACTGTGAAGGAAATTAACTCCCTCAGCCAAAACCAGTACGTAGATGTGGAAGGACTGAATCAAAGTGTTAGTTGTGTGCTCACTGCTTTCCTACTTTGGGTCATGAATGAGGAGAAGAGCCCTCAGCAACAATTGCTCCAATGAATCACAAATTGTTGCAATTCCATGCTGATTTGTAAAATTTCTTTTGTACTTTTTGTTTGTTTTCATTAATCCGATATATGCTGTACTGATTTTCCATTAATTTCTTGACATGGCATCTTGAATCTTGACCTTTGTAAGTAGGATGCCTTATCTGTCTGATACACGTGTTCTTTTGTACTTCTAATTTCTATTTTACTTGCAATAGTTCTTCTTAATTTTTTCCATCTTTTCATTTACCAGATCTTTGGTACCTTTCAAATGCTAAATGCTCTCCCATATATCCTTAGTAACCATGCTGGATTTTTCTGTCCTTTTTAATATTTAGGTTTTATTGGATGAATGTAGATTGCACCTTCTCTAACTGTACCTTAAATAATTGCCACTTAAGGGAATTAAGAAGTACAAGGGAAGGAAAATGCTGACCCATAGACTAAGCAGAAGGAAAAAACGTTCCCACTGGGTCCAATTTCCTAAGAAGGACCATCAGGATAGTGACTAGGACCTGAAATTATGGGCTGAATGACCTCTAAAAAATTATCAGTTCAAAGAGGAGCTTGTCTATAGCTGTTTGCACTAAGGGAAATGAAGATAGGTAGAAGTCTCACAGAAGAAAGATTGCTTCACTTTCTTGATGAACATATAAGAGCATAATATGAAACTATATCTCATATAAATACATCTCATGTCGCCTGTCTATAATTCTTGTATCATGTCAAAAAGCCATGGAGACTGATATCATATCTCTTCACTCCCAATGGACCAGTAAGTGGGGAACCCCTTTATCTAAATGCAAAGACAGAAAGTACATCTTCTGAATTTAAGATATTTTATGCATGTCTTGCATTTACTGTAAAGACTGCATGCTTATCAATACCTGATGTCAAATAAATGGTTTGTACTGAAGTAACCACTGCAGATTTAGTACAGATGTTTTCATTCTCTGAGTCACTGCAGTATGATTTTCATAAAATTTTCTCTAACAGTAAAAAGGGACCTTAAAGTGAATACAATTTTCATGTAAATTGCATAGAAACCTGACCATTATTGAAAGCTTCAGACAATACAGATGACTGGTTCAGCCTTCACAGGCCTGGATGAAAGGTTTTCAACTGCTGATTTAAAAGGGTGCAAGTCCGGTTGCTTGGGTGTGGGAAGTATAGGAGGTGTCCAATATTCAGAGACAGAGTTACTCAACGGATTTCTGCTGTGTAGTTAAAAGGACTTCTCAGGTATTTAAAGAAGATTATTTATTGATTGTCACAATCCCTGCTTAAATAACTTTTCAGAAACTTAGATTATTGTTGATGGAAGAGTTTTAGATTAGTAGTTGTTATACTGTTGCTAAAGGAGAGTTGGTTGCTCTGTAGTGTTTGGGATTACAGTGTATAATGTCCTTACAAAGAAGGCATTAAGACATCTACCATACTGTATACTAAACTATGTCCCTACCTCTTTCATACCTTGCCAAAACCCTTATTCAAAGTCTGCGAAGTCATAGTAGATAGCAGTTCTCAGAAAACAGCTTTTAGAAGATATAAAAGAACTGACCTACTGTGAAGTAATAGTGTCTAAGGGAAACATAAAATAAAAGCATATGTTGATAGCAAAGAAAGATAAAACTGATTTTCAAGTTATCTCAAGAGCCATCAAAAGGTTTTAGGCAAACATTTTGGATTTGGCATATATATCTGAAATTCAGAACTGAATTTGAACAATTTGAACTTAGGTGTTATTAAACAATCAATTGTACACTTAATAAAATAGTTTCTGTGGTTGCTAGGATGTATGAGTAATGTAAAACTAAAAAGGAGGAACTATTGTGAAACATTTGGAGTCCTTGCATATTTGTTCCTGTCACCACCATGAAGTGCCTGTGGGAAAAAGCTGCTTCAAGTCAATTCAAGTTAGCCTTGTGTGGTAAGTATTTATCTGTGAATCCTTACCGTTCCAATAGTATTCAGTATTCTGTTACTGGCTATTCTGTTACAAAGGGTTGTTGACCCTTTCTTTTGTAATCCACCTTCCTCTGAGCAAATTCAGCCGCTGTCAAAATTGTCAGTAAAATTTTCTGAGCTGCTTTTGCTTGCTTCCACCCACTCAAGCAAAAATCCTGAAAATATGAAGTCAGAGATTTTTCAGCATATGAAAATCATGAAATCTCAGTTATCTGTAGTTCAGTACGGCCTCACTTATAGTATAAATCAGTAGGGCTAAGATAGGAATGCAATCCTCTGTTCTCTGTTGTAGTTGTGTGGGGTTTTCACTGCATATGCTGTTTCCTGCAAACCTTTGAACTATAGAAGAGGCCAACTGATTAAATATATTTCTTGGAATGTCTTGAGATATCAGTTTTAAAACTATAAAAACAAATAATTCTGGAATTAACCAAAAACTGAGATTTTTTGTTAAATAAAGCTACTTCTATATCTGATGACTGATATGCAACAAAAAAAAAAAAAAGGAGAGGAGTAGAAGAGACACACCAAATGCAGAAAGATTTGGTTAGGTTTGGGATACTAACCAAGTACGGAAGCACACAGAGTAAACGGTTATAAGTTGGTATAAGCAGTATAAGGCTCCTGAGGATCTTAGGAAAGCAGAGAAAGCTAATGGCACTTTGATGGAGAGACTAGGACTCCTCATTCTGAAAGTACTTCAAGTTTGTTGCCACCTTCTCAGCAAAAATGGGAAAAAAAATGATTGATTTTGAGGGGATGCTGTTATGTAAGGCAACTCATGAAGCAGATTTCAATAGGTGGCTGTACTGGTACATAAGTGGATCACAACTTTGCAATGTTAGTGCCTTCTTTCTGTGGTGAGTCTGCTGTGCAATCCACAGGAATAAGCTTTAATCTTATATCCCCATTGGACATGGGAGGCTTTTAGGCATATTCAATTTTTTTTTTTTTCATTTTGTCAACATCTAGGCTTTGCCTTTGCTTAAATTCTCATCTTTTTTTCATTTCTTTCTTTTCCTAAGATTTTCTAGGATTTTCAAAATAAATGCAGATCCTTTCATATTAGCATTAATAGGTAAACTGAGCTGAATAAAGTTATTTTTGCAAATGCTTTTTAGAGAAATCATTATAGAATTTGTAGTCTGATTGCTCCTGATGCTGATTGGCAGAAGTAGGTCTCTTAGCTAATGTAGAAGTACAGATGTCAAATTAATCTTGAAACAGTAAATTTAAAATTGTACTTCAGTTTTAAGTGTAAATTTTATATTGATAAAGCTTCTAGTGCACTTGAATTTATCTTTCATTTGCATAACATAGCATTACATTACATTTCTCAAAGCAGTTCCCTGTTTGTCCATATACTATTGCGTAGCTACTACTGACTTCACAGGGCGTATATGTCTAAAGAATGGTGGAAAGTTAATGTCTGTATTTTCAATAGGTTTTACTAATTTACTTCAGTATTTCAGGTACTGTCTCATTTGAAAGAGAAAGTAATTGTTGCCCGTACACCAGTGCTCCACCTGCACTGATAGAAAGAAACATGAAAATAGATTTAAAATTTACAGATAAGACAACTTTTAAAAGACTTTGGCTGTATAGGATGAATAGAGCCAAATTATAGTTCTTATTTGTCAAGAATTTCTCACTATAAATAGACCCATATTGCCAGTGTTGTTCAAAGATTTACTACTAGATTCTGTATTTGAAGAAATATTAGAACTTGTGTCCTAAGATTTAAGATATTATTGTAGTTTTTAGGAAGTCTGAAGTGTTTTGGAAAAGCCATGTTGTCTGACTAACTCATATTTTAATAAAAAATGTCGCCTGAATGACATATGAAGAAGCATAATTTCTAAAGCTCTGGTAAACAAGTACAGTGTCATATAGAAGAAATTACAGTGTTCAGGACAGGGAGAAATAAAACCAATCCAAGTTTTCAGTCTGGACCCTGCTATAGTGTGGATTGTAAACAGCAAGATGTTTTCCAATAATTAAAGGCCTTAGGCTTCTAAGATGCTTAGATCTAAACATGGTTATTGTTACAGTTATAGGGGTACGAGATAACTTAAATAGTATCTTTTCACTTTCTGGTAAACTTTTATTTTTTTGCTTACATTGTTTAGAAATAGAGTTTTAAGTGTATTGAACTGGTATGGATGTCTCTGCAAGGTAAGGACTGTGAGTTTCTAAACAATATTGAGATACCGGATTTGTATAATTGGATAATTTTTTTATTTTATAAGCTGTTGTAGATATGTCAGTCATGAAATATAAAACTGAATTTATTTCATTGCTGTCACTATTTTGCCGTAACAATACTGTGTTTGTATTTCACACATTGCTAGATGTATCTGTAATAAATTTATCGTTCTTTAGTATCATGATTTGGTTTAATTTTTATCATATAGAACCAAAATTTCATTGCCAATTTTTGTATTTAAAGGTTTGTTAATCTGCATTGATCTCTTAGTTTGGTATGGATTCTGAACTAAAAAATACAGTACATCACTGACTGTTCTATCACCTGACAGCGACTGATAAAGCATCCGTGCAGAAAGTGTCAGAAAAGGTTAATATTTATTGATTTTATGGCGCTACAACCAATGTAGTTTTGCCATCAAAGATGTATGGCCACCAGCAATGGAATCTGTAAAATTGCAGGTTGGCCGCTAGTTTTTATTATAACCTATGCCAGTATTCTGGCCTTAAAAAATGACAGATATTTAATTTAAGACAAAAGGCTTTGAATGTGCAGCTACTGTATACCTGCAACAGGAATTTAGTATTCTAAAATTAAACCCAAGTGCAGCACTTTTAAAGTTTAAGGTGGTGGGGGCTGGGATGGGGTGGGGGAACTGCGCAACCTTGAATTGCAAATGACAATCACATTTAGCCTTTTCATCCACTTAACTATGTGCTATTGATCTGTAGAAGGTGCCCAAGCAAGTGATAGCTGAAATTATGAGCAATAAAGGGCTTGCTTCTTCAAACAAAAAAGTATATAATTAGTAGGAGCGGAGGTGGGGGCAGAGCCTGTGTTTGGTTTTAAAGGCATTTAAACAAGATGAACTGAGTGCAACAGCAGTGGGTAAGAGTGCACAAGGAGAAATCTGGTCGCCTTGAAGCATAAATCCATGGTCTGGTTGCAGCTTGTGTGTAAAAATTAGGCGTGCACTTCAGCCTTTACATTTATCTCCATCAGGGTTTGCCTGACAGAAAGACAATCTGTTGGTTTGCCTACATCAACTAGGGAGAGGAAAATCTTGTGAAGCTTTGGTTCTTTTAAATGCATCTGTAGTTTGCATTTTTATTCTATTTTTGATTTAGCTGGCTCTTAATATCAACCTTTTCATAACTGGTAGTTCTATTGATAGGAAGGTTTTCAAAAAGATGGACGAATACTTGCTGAGGTGCTGAAAATTAGTCTACTAAAATACATGTAGAGATGCATAGAGCTTATATAAAAAGGTTTGTAAGGCATATTAGCAGGATCTGGCCCCAGATTTTAAGATTCCCTGTTTAACTAGTATTTATTACAGAATTACTATTTTTATGATAACACTTTTGCATGCAGATTTTTCTCCCTTGTTTTCTTTAGGGTTCAGCATGAGGGACAGCAGTAACAATGGGTTTGTTTTTGAACAAAACCTAATGGTAGTTCAGTGGTGAGAAACTCTTATTCTAACATGACTAGTAGAATAAATTGCATGGCATACAGTAAACATGCTTTAGATCGCCTCTCCTCTGTACCACATTTTTCTGTTGAGCTTTATACCACCAGTTTGTCTGGGTTCTTTTTCCCCAGACAGCTTACCCATTTTATTGTGCTCATTTAGAGGAAAGAAAAACTGTTTGTCTCCTTGAAAGGCAAGAGAACAGTGAGTGGAAAACTACTTTTATAGCTAAAATACCCTTATAATATATGGCAACTAAAATTCTAAAATTGAAAGAGAAGATACAAGAGAAAATCTTAAATCACTTTTTTAAAGCCACTGACAATTTGAAATATTCCCATGAAGATTTCTATTTTTTGTCTTCCTTCCTTGTGCTTAGTAAAATGTGATTTTTAGAATGATTGTTACAATAACTTGTTTAATTTCAATAACTCAAATAAGATCTATTCCTCATATAACTCCACCTTTTTTATTTTAATGACTGTGTCATTAATCTAACATTTTCCATTTTTATTGGGCTTCATTTTTTCCTTCTTCTGATCTCTTTAAATTATGGCTATGAAATGGCAAGCACTCAGCAGTGGCATGGACTGGCTGCATTTTTACATCCCTTTTACCCCTTTAGTCTCATGTTTTTAATTTTCAGTACAGCCAGGTGCCAATGACATTGTGGCTGTATGGTGTCTGTAAGTGACTTCCAGGCTACAGCTCTGGATGGCAGCTTAGTGACAGAAGGTTTTTCAAACACTTTATTTCATTTTTTAAAAAATTAAATATCACTGCTATGAACTATTTGTTATACTTTATAACACCTTCACCCCAAAATTGGTTATTACCATACATAATGATTGATATGTTGTTAGCTGATTTTAACAAATGGTTTTGTGGAATTATTACTTAATTCATAATGTAATTAATTTTTAGTACCCAGCAATACAGAATTGAAGCCATATATTTGTTTTACATTTCTTAACCATGAGAAGACTGCATTGCTTAAAACATCATTCATTGAATAAATAATTATGAACTTTGCCCACACAAATTTTATATAGAACTAAAGGATAAGGAAGAAAAAAAGGTATTTTGAGACCATAGCTCACTGAATGATTACATGTACTTGCATGCCCTCTTTATGCCTATGTGAAATGATAAGGAAAATTAGGAGCCCAGAAACTTCTTATAATTTAAATTCTACTTGTACTCCCCAGGCCTTGTGATTGATCTTCAGATACAGGATATGAAAGGGTCCATCAGGTTAGGATTAGGATTCAGCTGTTTGTGTGCACTCTGTGTGTGTTACCAGTAGTGACGCAGAATCACTGAGTGCCTACAACAAAAGGTAGTATTTGCTTATATTTCATGAGAAAGGTTAACATGAGCCAGAAGTCACTACGTTGTATTTCAGATCTGAGTCAGGGTATAAAAACAAAACAGCGTTATTGAAATCACTGTATCTCTATTTACGGAAAACCTAAAGTAGCAGAGCATTTCCTCAAGAACCAGCAGCACAGCTCTGCTTTGGGCATGGAACGGCACTGGTGATCATTAGTGTGAGTTACAGCGTTACTGCCATTTGGGGCAAGTCTGACTGCAGGCACCTGTGTGTCAGCTCTTCCTGCCCCAGTACAAATCAGCTCCACTTGGGAACCCCCTTCACCGCTCTGGTGGAGACTGAATCTCGGCTTTTAAAACCAGAGCATGTGAACTTCAAAGTGCAGTGCTGGGGGCCAGCCCCGACTAATCATCCCCAAAGAAGCCGGGAACAGTATTGTGTTAGTGCAGTTGTGGCTCCCATTTGCCTCTGGCCGAGCCGCTGTGCAGCTGGGAAGTGAGGGGTCTGGGGCCCTCTGCGTTTCAGAGCAAAGACTGTTGGAAGTGATTTGCTTTGTTCAGTTACGAGATGTGGGGGGAAGAAGTACCATCTCTGGAATGCTGTGATGGCAGGAGGTATTTGTGCTGATATGGAGTGGGAGGTGGACAGAAGTCTCTCCAACCCCACATAACCCTGCTCACTGCTCATAAGCCTGAGTGCTCTGTGTCTTGTCTGCAGAGACACACAGAGCCCTTCAAATGGGGCATGAAGATACCTTGCTCTTTGGTAAATGTTGCAACTGCCCTCACAGATCTGTGGGAAATGCCCTGGCATTTAATTCTTGATATTTCTTTGTTATAATTTTCTTTAGTTAATCAATTGCATTTCTGTTTATCCACAGTCTTCTTCAAGTGTTCTTGCTTATAATACTTCGTGAAATAATTTATTCAGGCTTTCTTAAGCCTTCTTGCTAAAGTTATAAATTTGATTGCATTGCTCTATTGACTGAAATGTTACAGAGCAGTTAGCTTTTATTGTTTTTGTAGGGTAAAATATGTGATTTTATTGTTCATTTTTATATCTCAGATATCATCTTTTATTAGAATTTTGAACTGTATGATCTTCAGGGTAAGATTTATCCACAGTGCTAAGTACACATTTTAAAATGCTGATTATTTAACCTGCAATTCATCTTAAAAGTTAGATTTTGTTTTTTTGGTACAACCAGAAATGAATGGTGATAAGTAACCATAATTTCTATTGCAGTATTTTCTTCTCAAGAGACACTCATAAGAGTTACAATATCCATCCCACCCCTTCTTTTTGCTTAAGGAAGGAAAGAGCTGCAGTAACTGTCTGGAGTGTTGTGTCAAGACTCTGCCCCATCCCTCTTTCATTACTCTTGGGTCTGGGTATGGCAGGCAGAAGCAAAAAGGTCTCACTCCTGTGTGAATGTACGTAGTCTAAATCACAATATTGTAATCATAATTTCACTCTGCAGTAATTTTGTGCTATTGTGTGTGATTGAAGCTGAGATATTAGTATTTATGTTCCCCAATCAAATAATGCAGTCTTTAAACACACTTTAAACCCTCTGCTCCTCTAGGATTATTTTATTTTTGATTTTGTTACAAGGGAAGTTCAGACAATTATTTTGTAAATAAACTGTATATTACTTATGTAGTAAGTTTAGATTTCTCCTAAGTGCAACTTTAAAAATACTTGTTGATTTTGGAGTAAATACAAAATCCCATAAAGCCATAATTAATATAACAAATATGTAACATGCTCACATACAACTTTTTCTTCCCAGGTGTTTAGGTGTTTTCTCTGGAAGACTTATTTGCTTAAAATTCCAAAATTTCTTATAGACATCTAAGCCCAAAGAAAAATATGGCAAGTGATATATTTTTAAATATGTCTGGTTTCTGTGAACAACTTACTCAATCATTGTGTTTTTTCAGAAGCTGCTTTTGCACAAATTCAGTTCAATTCAGTATGTGGTACTTGAAAACATTTCCTTCAATTTATATTTAACATTATAATGAGGCCTAACCACAGATAAGATGGGGTGTGGATGAGTCAGGTGATGTGTTCTCTTTCCCCTTATATCATCATCTTTACTTTTCTCAACAGTGCAGTGCACTCAAGGCAATAGTGTTATGGGTAACTTTTAATTTATTGACTAGTCAAGCTAATATTTAGACATCACTGACAATTTAGGAATTTTGACCCAGACAACCATTTGTTATTATTGCTGCTGGGGAACAATTGCAATCAGTGTTCTGAGGTTTCAAATTGTCATCTATGCTCCTACAGTAGAAGCAACGTTACTGATAAAAGTGTGCTTTATTCCTTTTTTAGTGTCATTTGAGACAGAGAAAAGGTTGGGACAGATGCTAAAGAGCTGGTTACATTTTTCAAAGAATGCAGTTATTAATTAATGCAATTCATAAACTAATCTAAACAGATAAAGTTGCTCATTGAAACTTCATTGTGATATGGGGGGAAAAAAAAAGGAGTAGCTGTAATTTTGAGGGAAATGCTCTGTATCTTTCATATCAAACTGAGACAGCAACTCCCTATCTTAAATGTACAATGAAAATTAACTTCTTGCTTTGCAAAATGACTTTACTTTGTGTGGGACTGTGTGTATATGCATGCCCACATTTGTTAACAAAATTCTGGTCAGTGATGATAAATATCAGGTAGTAAGATTATTCTAATAGTAATAAGGCTCTTAAGATAAATGGTTGGACTTTCGATGTACAGAAGTAGTAGGCTTTGACAGTGGAACCTATGAAATTGTCATGAGTATCTTTAACTTTCTAATCTTCCCTTTTAAAAATTTTTAGTGTATTTCATGAGTACAGAAACAATATTATACAATTTAGAAACAATCTAGATAATTTCAGATCCGTAGCAAGAAAGAGAGGAAATGGGGTAATTAAAGAGAAATTAAAGTCCAATTCTGTAAGCATGTTACGTGCTTAACTGCCTTGTAAATGTCCAGCTTCCCACTGAAATTTTATTGGACCCACTGTTCAAACATACATGTATGGATGAGGTCTCTTTGAGGCTTAGACAGGGAGTCAATGGAAGTCCCAAGTCCCAGCCTCCCAAAGGGCTAGTCTTTCCCTAATGTAGGGCATCTTCTCAAAAGTAAATTGTGCCTATTCTACTGTGATGGAGACATATTAGTAGTGATATGCACTGCTTTTAATAATGTGGCAAAAGGAAATGGAAATGCTGGGTAGGGCTCCATTTCAAAAAAGTACCTGTTATGTGCGTCAGGAGTAAAGTGGGAGAACATGCACAGAAATGTGCTCTCATGTTTCAGAGAAAAGAAACATAGTGTTTCCCCTACTGCTGGCACAACTTGCTGCTGACAGCAGTATCCCATAAGGAAGTCTCCTGTAATTCCAGTAGCAAACCTAGTCAGCTGCAGCGCCAAATCTAAAATTCTGTCCTTACCAACTGTGCTGTTTCATACCTTTACTTACTAGTCAAAGATGTTAATCTCAAAGAGTATTTTTTGTGTTAAGGATTGTTGGTAAATACTGCGACCTTCATTTGAATGAGACCTATAAGCTGGCTGATATGACTCCTGGTAATAGCTCTAAATTTACGGTAGATGTGAAGATGTACAGATGTGGTTCAGAGTACCTCTGTTTCCTTGTGCTCTGTAGACTAATATGCAACCATGCCCTTCACCTTAAGCAGACACAGAGTGAAGCTTTGCATAACTTGTGCTGTTTCAGCCTTTGTACCATACAGCAGCAGACTGCACAAACGAGGGAGCTTGGATAAGGATTTCCTCGTTGTCTGAAATTCCTCAGAAGTTGATAGGGCAAATGTAAGATCTGATTACCTCCTAAAACTTGGCCATTTGTTGTCAGGGGTTGGGTAAAAGGAAGGACGGAGTGCTCAAGTGGATTTTTTTATCAGCAACAATCATTAGCTGCAGGTGGCCTCAGCTGAAGTAGCTCTGAACATAGACGTCTTACAGTGGGAGACATTTGACCTTCATCTAGTCCAGGAAAATGAAGAAATTGGTTAGTCCTCATTCCCCATACATACTTTCTCTGCAGGACCAAGCAGGAGTTCAGCAGAGCTGACATTTGGCCTCTTCTCCTTTAATTTTAATAGTTGTCTTTGAAAGAAATTGCCAAATTATTAAATGTTTAATATCACATCACTTAAAACATACAATTTTAAAACAGTCATGTATAATATTCTTTTATGTGCATATGTAGTAAAGTGCACATATATTTTCCTTTCTGTTTGATCGTTAGCAGTTATATTATAGTGTCAATATATGCTATGAATGATATTTTAAGCAAACCTTCTACTGACTTGGCTGTAAACTTGTAAAAAAACATTGGTTTCACCTTAAGGTTTTAATTTCCTTATGTTTAGTGTAAAATCAATACTTTAAGAGTGACTAAAATAACAACCAGACAGTATTTACTGCTTTTATGCTGAACATTTTAGATCAGAAGAATGTAGGAGGAGTGTCTGAGTTATAATTTAAACATTTATAACCATCATTCTAGTTCATCTGAGAAAGCTTACTTTATTAGGTCTAGAATTACAATCTGTTCAATTAAAAGCATTTCTCAGATAAGTACTCTGAGTAATAAGTAGTATTTTTCTAAACCTTAGATATAAATACTTGAATCTAGTGTAGTCCTTCACCATTACAAGTCAGGAACAGTTTGTCTGATAACAATAAATTAAGATCAGTTTAAAATTGCTGGAAAGAATGAATGGTGTCCAGTACATTGTCTTTAAAAATAAAGTTAAAAGCCTGAATATGGTTAATGGAGTGTCTGTTCATAGATGTATGAGCTAGATAAAGGGCATTTTGCCATAATGTGTCAGATTATTTTGACTTCGATTTTTCATGAGGCATGTTAAGTTAAGGTAGTGCCTAATGTGAATAATAGTGACAGAATATGACCTTTGCATATGATTTTTTTTCTTTTATATAATGATAGTGAACATCTGAAGTAAACCTTATATCAGCTAGAAAGTACTACTTTTTTATGTCATTTTTCACAATGATCCAGTTGGAGTTGGTTTTAAATCTCTTGTCTTGTGATCGATAGTCTTTCTTCTTTGTCCTGTCTCACTTTCCAAAACAGAGCGTAACTAAACACTTAGGAGTGATCAGTAAACCACTTCTTCAGTAAAAAGATAGAATTGCCAAAAAAAAAACAAAACACCAAAAACAAAGCCCAAAAAAACCCCAAACCAAAAGCTCAAGCTTCTGTCCAGATGCTACAATCATTCTTACACTGACTATACCTCTGAAGTTGTAAATGCTCTGTAGATTTCATCTAGCAATGGCAAATTGAGGTAAAAAAAGAAGTGAAGAGTTACAACTCTGAGTGCATTTCATTTTTGCCCATTCCAGTTTGAGGAAGGCATTCCAGACTGGTCTTAGTCCTGTCTTTTTGTCTCAGAACTTCAGGTTATTTTGCTACATGTCCCTGAAAGAATTCTTTTGTCTGTGTCATAAATCCTTGCCAAGCCTTTTCTGAGTGCACAGGATGCACATAGGTATTGTATTGTCGTTCATGCAAACAGCACATTCTCTACAGTGACGTTCTGTTTCCATTAGTATGATATGTCAAAACTAATTTTTAAATACGATCTGGCATTGAGTTTTACATTTCACTTTTCTATATGTAATGAATCTAAACCTCAACGTGGGTAGCTTTTAAGTATTTACTAATGGAAGGAAGCATTATATCCGTGTTTCCAAAAGTCAAACAAAGCCAAGTGAAAACTCAAACACTGTTTAGTGTTTGGCTTGATCCGGTGATGAAGTTGAGAGAGTTTTGTGAAGCAATCAAAGATTATTTAGTCAAAAAGAGCAAGATTGTAAAGTAGACAATGTCATATGAACCAAAGGGTCTCTCACTCTTGCAACTGCAGGCTGATACCAGAATCACCGGCACCAGCAATTTGTGCCTTTATTTGGTGATAAATTAAAGAGGCCTTCCTGAGCTCATACAAGCAGAAAGAAATGATCTCAGACGTTTGTGAGTCACACTGTGTCTGATTAAGTTAAAGGTATAGGAGATACAGAAAACTGCTGTGTGTGGCTATTTCTGATATATTATGTTACACTGCAGCAAAGACAGACATTGTAGTTTTGGCATACAAACATAATGTTGTTTGATCTAACCAGTGATGCTGAATTGGTCAGCAAAAAGCACCAGCGACAAACTTCCAGCTGAATATACAATTATGGAGTTGACCAACAGTTTTAATGTATTTTCCCGGCAGCTGATAGTATTTTCCAAAGTCCAAGCCTTCTGAGACTGCTTCAGTTGCATTTATCATTTCAATAAAGACTAAGTAGAAATTCATATTCTCTCTTCTGTATTTTTCTTGCATTTGACATACTATGACAATGGCTTTTCTTTGCTTTAAATCCCATCTTATTTCTAGAGATATACTTTTTCCTTACTGCATTCATGCTGTTCCAAAATGGAGGACCGTATTGCCCCTGTATGTGGGAGATGTGCTTGCATCCATTAGCTTTCCCAGGAAAGTGTTTCTCCTCACCAGACAAGACTCCACAGAAATACAATACTTCCTATGTTTGGAGAACTCTTAATAAGACATCAGAAGCAAGTAACTCAGTTGTGAACTACCTTCAACAATGTACTAGCTCCAAGTACAACAAAGCAATTTGTTTATTTATTTTGAGACAGTATTTCTTACTGTGTGCAGTGCCCTGTAGTTTCATCACTGCTGAACATAGGGGAGCTATTTATGAGTATTATTAATCAAGTTTCCGAAGACTCTGATGGATCAGTTTTGTTAATAATCAATATTAAATTTACTTATGCCCTTCAGTTGGGACATAAGTGGGTAACATGGTCCATAAACTTCTTTTAGAGATTTGTGGGTACTTTTATGCCTTGTTGATTAATGAATCATTGTATATCGTGACTTCTTTTCCTGGTATTCATCCTGTGTTGGTTTGAGTTGCAACATTTTTTTGCAGTGTACATTATTGTGTTGAATGAAACAAACCTATATAGGGAGTAATTATATTTTTCATAGGTGTATTACTCGTTTAAGTTTAGGCATGCTGATATTTTAAGTGTTTGGGGTTTTTTTGAGCAAAGCAGAATGTATCACACCACAGCAGTATGCTGGAATAGTATGCTATACTATGTACAGCCAGCCATTCAACTTTATGCTATGCATTTTCTTGATTTTACTTGGAAGCTAGTACTGGAGTTATATATTGTTGCATTTCAGTTTATCTTCAGCATCTCTTTAAATAAGTAGCTTAATTGTTATGTTAGCTTTTTTTTATGTTGTTTGAGTTTTATTGTTGTGCTGTTATCTAGGTAATAAACTTTCAAGTAGATTTTATTTTTTTATTATAGAATTTGTTTGGTGACAAAGTTAGTTTGTGATCATCCAGAATAAGTTTATAGTATACAAACAGTTCTGTAAAAGGACTTACAGTGAAACAGTTAGTGCTCTATGCAATTTCATTCTCTGACTTACTCCATTAATATTCTCTTGTAAGCAAGTCATTAGTGTAGTATACTTCTCCCCACCACAAGGTCCCCCATTAAATTGAATAAAAATGGGGGAAAATTCTGTAGTGGGCTTTATGGAGTGTTTTGCTTTCCCTTTTGAAGTATTTAAGTTCTACTTGCAGTAGAACTATATTTTTAGTTGAATTAAGTTTGTGTGACTCCTCCCTTTTCCCTCTCAATAATCCTCTTTATTCCACCCCCCCCCCCCAAAAAAAAACCAAGTAGAAGTATTGCAAATGTCTGCCATATATACATGGAACAGTTTTTGAAAGATGAAGGTTTAGAAGATGATATTTTTTCTTAGGTTTCCCTGGTGGTACTTGCAGGTGTTGTTGAGAATCCTGCCCTGTGGGTAACAGAGGTTCCATTTTCACTTCTCCCTGAAAACAGGAAGTCCAAAATATTTCTGCAGGATTGGCATTTGTTTACATAAACAAATTCCAAGTTGTTTGGAAAACACAGAAAAATATAGAATATGTGACCAAAAGCAAAGCCTGAGTGCTTTAACTGTGTGTGAGGGGATGGAAACTGACTATTTTGATATAAAAAGCAGTTCTCAGTTAAAGTTACTTGAGAAAGATCAGTTCCAGGAAATAGTGACTATAGCTTTACTTCCTCCCCATGCCTCATTCACACTTAAGGTATTTTGGAGAAAAAAAATCGTGATATATTAATACGAATATCCTTGACCATCCTCTTGTCTTCCTCTAAAAACCAGAGCTTTCTATATATGACTTTCTATTTTGTGGGTTTTTCTCTGTGAGATTAAGAAAGCTTCACCTGGATGTGTCCCTGTGTCACCTGGTGGAGATGACCCTGCCTTGGCAGGGGGAGTGGACTAGATGATCTCCAGAGCTCCCTTCCAACCCTAACAGCTCTGTGATCTCTGACTTAATGTTCTGTTTTAATGAGTATTATTAATTCAGTCTGACAGTTGTTTGTGGGTTTCATTCTGGGTCTGCACAGGTTCTGTGCTTGTTTCGCTATTTCAGTTGAAGTTTTTTTTCTGCAGTTGTATTGTGGAAGCATTTCTTGGTCTGTATTTAAGTGGTGTGGAGGCTCTTAGTTTAGGTGGGTTCTTTCCCCTATCAACCAAGTGAGCTGGACATTTTTAAGACCATACCAGCTGGGTCACTATAATGATTTTATCACAGTTAAACCTCTAGAACTTGTCTGGTAGCTGGACATCAGAGTGATTTTGTTCTTTTTGTTTGTTTGTTTTGTTTGTTTTCTAGCTGAATTCTTAATAATTCTTACAAGCTAAGACTTACTTTTGTAGTAGTGAAAATTTAAGTTAGAAGCTGTTTTGCTTCTAGCACTAGCCTTTCCTCAGCCTTCTTTTTTTTTGTTTGTTTGTTTTGTTTTGTTTTTGGTTGTTGTTGTGGGTTTTTTTAAATACTTGTATTTGTTGACTTCTCTTCCTGAAAAGGATAGCTAGTGAAATTTTCTCTTGAAAGATAAGAGCCTATACCAGTCCAAGAGTGAAATTTGATTTTCTGTGTTTATCATATCATCTACTCATCTAAAAGTATCTATTTTTGTATCTGTGCAACCCTAGTTTATACCTATTTGGAAAGGCATTTAGAATACCGTCTAGTTTGCATTCATTGATTAAGGAGTATTTGTGCTGTTTAATGCAACAAAATAGAGCATTGAAAGCAATATGTTTGATAAGTTTAGTAATATTTACAAGGAACTTCTTGCAAGAAAGGTATACTTTTGATGTAATGCTGTCCTTCTCTTTGCATAAGCTTATCACAATTAGTCAATTGAAAGTCAAATAGTTAACATATTATATGAGTAGTTTTAAAACAGAGAAGCAACATTTTCAATAACTTTCTAGAAATGCTGGAACTCAAGTAAAACAAGGTGTGTTCTTCAGAATACTCACAAGGTCATAGGTTACATTTGCTATCTATTTTGATCCTTTCCAGTAACATCCCATAATCTGGGCTGCAAGTAATGGCAACTTTCCTAATTTTGTTAATAACACTGAATATTAACCTATGTAGTCTCCAGACGTTCAAATTTTCAGAAATGTATATGCATGTTTTCAGTAACAGAATCCTAGAAAAAGCTGTGATAACTGCATAGTCCATTAGTTCTTTAACTTTCTAAATTTAAAACAAAATTGCATGACATGAAAATCAAGCATAAATATTTTAGTATTTCAGAATATTTTCCTAATGCAATAAGAATTTTGCATTTCCTGTATTAACTTTTTAAGCACAGGATAAATTAGCTTAACCTCAGTAGTTGCAGAAATCATGTAATAGCATGTTCCTACTATGCTAATATTTAGAACCAATTAAGCATTTTCACTGGAGTTTGGTATTGTATATTGATTTTTTTTCCATATTTTTGTCTTGGAGACAACAAAACACTTCTGCTTTTAAAACATTGAAGTCAGTTGAAATAGGCTTCCTGATTTTTATCCAGAATGTAAAGATTGCGATCAGTTTCTGGGTTGCTGCTATTAATATACATTTAGGTTATGCAGGATTTTGTCTTAATATGATCAGTCTTTATTTATGTAAAGTAGAATTCTGACACCATTGATCTGTATTATTAAAATGCATAGAGCAGCTATCATATCCTGGGCTTCTGCTGAAATATGCTTTTAATTGAAGCAGAATTATAGCAATATATTATCAGTGTGAATCTAGTTAAGACTGCAGCATTGACTGGAGTGCTTCATTGTTGTACAATGGGCTCTGTTTTGTGAGGCTGAATTTAAATGCCATCATGTGTCTAGGACAGGTGCTCAGTACAGGAAGTGATCAAATAAAGACTTTATTCTGGAAGATGTGCACTTCCA
This sequence comes from Myiotriccus ornatus, assembly GCA_036023395.1. NCBI lineage: Eukaryota > Metazoa > Chordata > Aves > Passeriformes > Tyrannidae > Myiotriccus > Myiotriccus ornatus. The sequence continues at coordinate 93,374,591 of JAYRBT010000082.1, read as the reverse complement.
GTTATGTGACACACGGTGTTTGTCCTTGAGAAGAAAGGCTACAGCTGTGTGACATTTGTATTTGTATTTTAGAAAGGCAGTTAATACTCTGAAAAGGGGGAGTTGTGTTCCCATAACTAGCTTAATAGTGCCTCAGTATAGCAAATAATTCTGGAGATGTCCTTTAACTTTGCTTTCTAGAAAGGAAAAAAAAAAAAAAAAGGAGAGGAGGAAAACAGTTTAAAACTTAAAAGGCAAGTTTCAGATGATTAGAAACAATGAAGAGAGTCTGGAGTTTTTACGTTTTTCTTCATCTACAGTGCAAAGGCCAGGCACCGCAACTCCTGGTGTGAGTTACATTTTGTGGTGCTCCTGTTGCATAATGCCTAGCAGACAAAAGCCAAAAGCTGATACAACGTAATCCATACACTTCCCATTTACATGTGCCGTATAGTCCTAAGTAGAGCTTCAGTTTTTACCTGTTGATGTCAGTGTTCATGTACTTACTGTGCAACTCAGTAATTAACATTGATTTGGGGACCATCAGTTGAGACTTTAAATGCACGTGCTAATATTTACATGATGGGAACCTTAGTTTCAACACTAATGAGTTTTTCATCATCATAACTATGTAAAGTGTGTTGAAAAGCAAATGGGAAGTGAACATCTCGAAGAAAGTATTTAAAAGATCAGTAGAAAAACGTGAAATGATGTTTGTGTCAACTGCTTTTCATGAGACAAGAACACACAGATCTCCAATACTATCGAAAGATGGTATGTTTGAAATGGACAGAAAGGTGTGGTTTTACACGGTGCGGCACTGGAGCAGTGTTTCTCACTGTCACAAGCTATTAGTGTTGCGAGTCAGATTTCAAAAATCCTTCACCAGCTGTTTCCGTTGACTTGGGAAAACGATGTTATTCTTCTCCTGAAAATCTTGGTATGCATAAAAAATGCAGGTATTTACAGGAATATTAGTTAGGAAGGAAGGGCATGTCTGGCAGTTGGCATATCTGTTAATAGACAGCCGTTAGAATTGGGTTTCTCTCTTGACCAAAACTTTTTTAGTAGTCTTGAATAAAGTTTACTTCCAATTTTTAGAGACATATTGGTACATAAATAGTGATAAATGAGCAAACAGAAATAGAAGTAAATTTTGTAACATGTTTTTCAATCACGTAAAAGAAATTGTGGGTGCCAAAGTAGAGAACTGCTTCCCTAGAGTGAATAAAATTTAGCAATGTAAGTCCAGTTGCTTTAACAAAGCATAAATTCCAATAGTGCAAGTAGTCTAAAATTATCATCATCAGTGAGTACATTAATGAAACCTTGTTTTTCTTGTAATTTCCAAATGCAAAAACAAGTCTTTGGGACATAATAAGACAATAGCATACAGTATCTGTTTTAATAAATGATGTTCAGATAGGAAATACTGCCTGATGTTTATATTTTGGAATCTTTATTTAGTGAATGTTATTGCCCATGGTGGCCACAGAGACCACTGGCCTATCTTGATGATTTAAAAAAAACCCACAACAACAACAAAAATCAAAAAACCACAGGAAAAAGAATTTTTCCTCTCTTGTGCTACTCAGTGACTCAATGTTGTCTGGCATAGGGTTATTCTGTTGACTGATTGCCATTGGATTTTTATTTATGCTTTTTAATTAACAATTACAGTTTAAATATCTTATATAAATCTATGGTTGGGGGGGTAGTTGTTGAACTTTATTATGTTATTTTGGTATGCAGAAATATCACAGTGTAAGATTTCACGAGATCCCTGCTTTGTAGAGGTTCTCTTTAGCTTTTAAAAGATCAGAAATGACTGCTTCATTTTGGGTTGGTCTTTTTTTCCAGTTTATGTAATTTGAGTACAGAATCCTCTAACCTGCAAACACGAAACCTGCAAGCTTTTTCGTTATTTTTTTATAAAGCATATTGCATTTAAGGACTGTTTAACTAGTATAGTTTTATGGATTATAATGATGGCACTTCAAATCATATTCACCTTTAATTTCTATAGTATTACTGCAACAATGAATAAAGTGCCTAATTACCTTTCTACCATGTCAGGGTCTCTTCTTTTTCTAAATGTGCTGTAGTAAATAAGCACAAAGGATTTAAATTGATCTCTTTTTATACTCATCTGCTCATGTAATTGATTCCCCAGTATTGAAACCTATTTTTTTTGTCTGTATACCGAAGATTTTTTTGCAAAGGTCCAGCCCCAGCAGGTTGATTACACACTTGTTACCTGTAATTCAATACAGCAGTGCCCTGTTTACAAAGTCCAGATTTCCTGGGCTGTCAGTTAGGGCAATCAGCACAAAGACCAAGAGCTTTTGGAACTAAATAAACAATGAGAAAAACATTCAGGGCTGCCAGTAACCTTCACAGGTAATTTAACAGCCTTTGACTACAAGGCATCAGTTGCTGTAGATGTCTGGCGAATATGAAATCTGACATTCTCCCTTGCCATGTTCTGCCAATAGGTCCGTGTGTAATCTCTCACTGAGGTTCGCCGCTGCTCCGCTGCTCTCGCCCAAACTGCCTTTATTATGACGGACGCCCACACCTGCATTCTGTCACTTACCCGCCGTGTACTCTTCCGAGAGGATATGGCAAATTATTTAGAATTTCTGGGTTAATGAAATTAAAAGTCACTCCCTTGTCCCGTCTGCCATTCCTCTTCCTGGTCAGCAACCTGGCCAGCATAGCCTTTTTGATCTCCTCTTAGAAATGTTTAAATATGAAGAAAGAAACTGATTGATCAATTTTGCATAAATTTGACTCTGGTTTTTACTGCAAACAGCGAACAGAGTTACCTCTTTTCTAGATGACCTTTAAATATAGAGCAGATTACTTTATCATCTTAAGCTTTACGTTTATGTATTTTTGATTTAACTTTTTTTTGTTTCTGATGTATTTGGTACCTTTTCTGTCCATTTAGATAATGATTATAACAGCTGTTTTAAAGACCTCTGACGTATTAAAGTAGCCAAAAAATATGCATGAGGAGAAGAAAACAGAGATTCATCTGGGTCTGTGTAAGAAAAGTTCATATGTTTTACTTCAGCAGTCAAATCTCTTTGCAAGCAGATGAAATTAGTGTTGTCTGTACAAGTTTAAAAGTGCATCTGTTAAAAAAACCACCACAAAACCCACGTGTAATACTTATTGTTCATATAAACAACCCAAACTATCTGACAAATGAACATTTTCTTGAGTGCGTGCAACATGCTCGGCTTATGAAATCGTGCCTTCTTTTTTAATTATCCCTGATATATAAATCTGTAGACATCTTGCAAGCTGTTATGAAGAATCTATTTTTTCATAATTTTGTACAAATATAAGAACTGAAATTATTTGAAAAATCTGGGGAAATCTGTTATTTAATTATATTTTAACCAGAAACTTCTCCCCTGTTCTTTTTACACTTTCACTGATGAATTTCTGAGCACCTTGTTGTGTTCAGTGTAATAGGAGATAGCTGAAGGTGTTGTGCAACAGGCACTCCCCATTGCTTGATTCACTGTCTGCCCTGCAATTCTGTCTCAGGGATGTGCTTGTGCAGCTGTAGATAGATACACATCCATGACTAAACCCCAAATATATATATTTAGTGTTAGTTTAGTTCTAATTATTTGCTGTGTCTGACTTAGCAATGAACATACAGATTTAAACTATATAGACATGGTTTGGGCATAGCAAGGGAGAGGAAGGATTGTTATGTTGTGGGTTTGTGGGGTTTTTTTTCTACTTAATTATGTTGCTCTCTGCAAAAATGGAGGCTGGAACACTGGCAGACCAGAAGCAGTTTAGTAAAAGCATAAGTAATTCAAGTGAGAAATTCCAAGTTTGTTTGGGGATCCCTTAATATTTGGTAGTCTTTCTGTGCTCCCAGGGGAGCACGGCAAAGGATAAGAACAGCACAGTTTTCATTGTGTATTAGTGTGGTCAGGAACAACACTGGGAAGGCGATGATCTTACTAGGAGCAAAGTATTGTAAAAATTTAACTCATTTACAGTGTGTGGGCATAGCAACAATTAAGGGTTCTGGTGTAGAGACCACTAATGTGATTATAACTGAACCAGGCAATTGGGCATAGCACAGTAACCTGTTGTAAGCAGCCATGTCCTGTGTGGCCTAGCTCATGGAAACTTATGGAGTGGACAGTGACAACCCAGTATTTATAGTACGTTTCATGCAAGGGGATTCATTCTGTAGTCAGGATGGGTTGCATTTAACTGTTTCAGCAATTACAAAGTAGTGAACTGCCACAGGAAAGTGCTTCTGAGGTGGTGTAAGGTCCCCCCCACTATGTAGCTCATTTAAAGGTTGAATAATCACTACACCTGGATTATAATGTACCCTTATTAGGTTAGGTTCATCGTGGATAATCAGTGTAATACTTCTGATGGAAAGTATCACTTGGGATTCTTATTTATTTATTTTACTCTACAAAATAATCCATACTTGACAAGAACTGAGGTAACTTTAAGGCCCAGTCAAAAATGTGATCTGCAAGGGTAGCTACGTTTATGTTATGCCCTGAAATTAGCCCTAACCTGAATGAGAGATAAAGTCTCTCTGAGCTCAGCTCTTTTACTTACAGTCCCTGTGCTTCTTTCTGCGTTCCTCACCACAGCTGAGCTAAGCTGAAGTACCCTAATGCACCTGTCACCAAAAGGATTTTTTTTTTTTACATGGTTTGTCACAAACTCTTTAAACACTTCTCAGAAGTGCACCCACAAAATGTTTGCTGCATGTCTGTTTTCTTTTGCAGTGCAAGAAAACTAACCCCAGGGAAAACTGCAGAAAAGTATTAGAAGACTGGTGGCTCCTGAATTGCAGTAGCGCACCTCGCAGTCTTTCCATTAGCAACCAATAAATGCTCCTGCTTTGAGTTGTAGCCATTCTCGCCTTTGTGTATTAAATGATGGGGTTTTTTCTCTGTGTGGATGAGAGCTAGATTTAGAGACTTAGGCCAAGTTACATTTTTTAAGTGAGAACCAACCTAAATTGCTAATCTGTGCTTATTGTTATTAGTGGGTTTGATGC
>JAYRBT010000082.1:93352486-93365639 GCA_036023395.1 Myiotriccus ornatus | reverse complement strand
TTGACACCTCCTGTCATTTTACAAGGAATGTACCATTAATGACCATGCCAAAGAGTGGTTTAGATGTTACTGCCATGCTGAGGAGTGCATACAACTGTTTACTAATGAGGCTGTTGGTTCTGCTGCCTCTGAAACTGCTTTTTATAGAAAACATAACAAAGTTTGATAACCTGCCCATATTTATTTCCTTACTGCATCAGCAGTAGTCTCAACTGTTGTTGAGCATGTGAGGTCTTCTAGGATACAGGAAAAAATTTAATGAATCTATTGATGTCTTTTCTCCAGTATTCTTCAGCAGCCCATACCTATCTGCGTGTTGAAGGCAAAGGAATCCCTTCTAAGGTGACACAGAGCTGGAAATCTATGTTAATTCTCTGAATCTCCATCCCCTCCTTCTCTATGAAACACTGGTATAAGGTGAAGGGATAACATTAGGTTTACTTGGAAGTGTGTTCCTGAAAAATGTAGCATTACTGCTTCAACTTAGTCTTAATGTTATTTGGATGCTAGCATGTATCCTGACAATATTTGTTCTTCCAGAATAAATTTTGCAATTTTATATTCTATTCTCTAGAACAGGTTGCTCAACATTTAGTTTTCTTCCTTTAAGAACAAACACAGTCTGTCAATAGTAATATATAAACAGATAGCTGTAAGAGGCATCACCATAATACAAATCCAAGCAGTATTTATTCGCTACAATAAGTGATTGCACTGATTGTGCCCCTCGGAAAATAAATGTTCCTTTAAAAATGTACAGATCAAATGAACACAGCAGTTACAGAAATGTGGGGGAGGGGGGTTATTTCAAAAGAGTTTGTAAAAGAAAAAATGGGAAAAGTTACTATGAGTAACAGAAAAATAGGGTTAAGAGTGGTTTTCAGGAAGTAAATACATTTAACTAACTTTTAAGGTCTGAAATATATTTTATCATGGAATTTGGTTAAATGTTCTCTGTGTGTGCCTGGTTCTGGAATGTGAGCTTTAAAAAATTCCCTGAAAGCAAAGCATTGCACTTATGTTTTTTTAAAGATCATTTTTTTGATGTAGGTTTAGTATCACTGTCACAGCATCTAAGACTTCTTTGGAAGAAGCTACATAGCTAACGGATTTATAAAGGGATTGCATCATAGACACTTTTGTGATTGATTTGTACATACTACAGCAAAAATTGCAGCAATAAAACAGATCTTACCCCAGTGACAAGCTGAAACAAATAAATTTATTTATTTAGATGAATTTAGTACTCATGAAAAGAGCCAGATTGACAGCCAGAGACTTCATACCTCTATTCCACAGATCAAGTACAGAAGAAAGTAGTGCAGGATTCTCATGTGGCCCTGCTAATGTCTTAACCTTTATCTGTAGCTACCACCTTTAGACATGAATAGTTCAATTTACATTCCTACTCACTACTTAGACTAAAACTACCAACAAGAGTGGCAAATATGGTGATACTGTAGAGCAAACTAGTTAAACAGAACTGCCAACTGATATCACAGGAACAACTTGCACTCTTGAGTAACCACAGATCTGGCCGAGATTCAAAACAGTGTGATGTATATGTGAAGGTTTCCACATTCGTATGCTGAAGTCCTAAAGTGGTTTGTCATCTGGACATGATATTCCTCTTTTCTCCCTGATTAAATCTAGCTAGTGTTAACAGATTTTGCACTCTGTCCACATACAGTTGCATTTCACTTGAGAAGCTATTCAGAGGCCCAATCCCTTGTTTGTTTTTTGTTTTGTTGTTGTTTTTTTTTTTTTAATTCAAAGAAATCAAAATAATTGTCCTCAAGACCAAGTTTGAAGGCTATTCCCAAGAAGGGTCTCCTGAACTTTGCCTCTTCCTCTCCATAACTCTTTCTCTACCAAGTGAGTCTGATCAGGAATAAGTTATACTGCCTTCGGTGGAAGAGATTAAGCAAATTATACAGACTTGGGTGCACCAGACTTTGGCAATAGCATGTTGGTTTTCTTCTGAAGCTTACCTCATCCCTCTGCCATAGCAGCCATTTATGCTTTTGCATTGTGATTTGAATTAACATGCATTTAAAGTAGTCAACCTCATTTATTTCTTTGCAAAGGTCAAGTAAAATCATGATCCAGTTGCCAAAATTCCCCCATATTGAGTAGGGACTACCAAGGATAACAAGAGTAGGGGTGTAATAGTATTTCATTGCTAAATTTAATTAAGGTTTTCTTAAGGCCAGTAATGCAGAGATGTGCCACTTTGTCAGAAGGATCTGTTCCAAGTCAGAATGTTGATCTTAGGTGAGAAATAACATATGAAATATTTTCTGTAGTATGCAGGTTTTATTCTGGTTGTATGTTTTAAAGCTGTAATGTTGGACATAGTTTAATTAAGCTTTCGCCTTAAAAGAAAGTGTGTTATTTGAGCTACTACTAGTTGTTTAAAGTGTAAACCTTAAACTGAGAATAGGAAAACTGTTCTTTTGGGATTGTTTGTACTTGCAGGTGGGTAAAAGAACTTACATACCATATGGGTCATAGTTTTGATCAGAATGGTAAAAATTGTCACTGGTTGAGAGAAATTCCATTTGGGTTCACTTAAGCACATGAAAAGCACTGCTGCTTTTTCTGTTGTTGCTGTGGTCAAGTTAGTGGCTGCTGATACAACTTGAGCTGTAGAATTTGTATAACACTGCTATGCAGAAAAATAGAAGTGTACTTTTATTATCAGAAGTAAGCAGTCTTATTGTGATACCAGTGATATATTCCTCTGTTGTACTGTCGAGATGACACAGCTCTTCTAGATGTTCGATACTTGCCTAATACCTTCATGTTTTAGGTGAGATCTCAGCTCAATATTGCAAAGTGTCATATCTTACTTACTTAGCATGTATGTATTCATTAACAAATGGCTTTTTGCTGGAGTTTACCTTGTAATTGTAGAGCTGTTTTTGTGGGCAAGTTACCTGTGCTTTATGAATTCTATTCTGCCGTAACTTTCCTTAAGAGGGTAATAATATATATCTTTAAGTGAGTGAAATAAGATGGGTTGGCAATAAACTTAGATCAGATCTTTCCAACAGTGGCAGCCCAGCTTCAGAAGCTGTGTAATCTTAAAATTCTTAGCTTCTAAAAGCACTGTTGAGAACTATTAAAAAAAAAAAAAAAAAGTTAATTCTTCCAAGTAAGTAAAAAATTTTAATAATTTTGGTAAATGATCATGTGGCGATTATTAAACTAATATGTAATTAGCATTTTGTAATGACAATCATAATCTTGACAAATGCTTTCATTCATTTTTTTCTGATCATTAAAGACTTTAAAAGCACTGATTTTTGTTAACTGAGTCCCTTGGCTATTCATCAGTGATGCAATTCAACCTAATACTCCAGTGGCCAGTAATCAGAGAGTTGCCTATTAAGTGAAAGAAATTTTATCATTGTCTTTATGAACATCAGCTTTATTTCTTCTCTAACACAGCAGGTAGATAGAACTGTAAGAACATCCAACTGATAGTTATTCATTCCTTTTTTAAAAGACTGAATTGCACCAATTTTTTACATGATCAAAATTCTACCAATGCTTCAACAATAGTATGATCTTTGAAGTTGTTCAAATACAGGGCTTTTTTCTTTTTTCTTTTTTTTTTTTTAAGTTAAACAAGAAATGGTTTTCAGTCTTCTCAATAGATCAGACATACTGAACATGGCATAGCTAAATGTTCTGTTTTGTGCAGGCAGCATATCCTGTAATCAGTGCTGATGTTTGAATTCTCTTGTTTTATCCCACTGTTTGTGCCAGATCCTCTCTCCTAGAAATTCCTTGTATTTTTTTACCTATGCCATGGCAGAGATACTCTTCTCATTCTTAGCTCTCTGCAGCAACTCTGCAGCTGCTCAGGTTTCTGTCCTCACTTTACTAAAGCACACCAGAACTCGTGGCCCCACTGCAGCCTCCTTTTTAAAGCATTTGTCCAGCAGAGTCTGAATTTCAGTTCTTTTCCCTGCACTTGGAATGCAATTATTTTATATTTACAGAATGTGAAAGATAAAACAAGTATGCAAAAAGTATAGCAATGTAGTACATAGTCACCAAAATATTTCTGTGTTTGTTTACTTTAGATGTTTGAGTTTATGCAGAGCCAAACTGACTTCAAAAATAAAGGACAGATGATCAGAAATGTGGATAAGGACAGCATGTTCCTTTGCTTTATTTAGCATTGAGCATATTAATGGGTGCTCAATAAATGGTAATGGTTTTGGAGACATGATGATTGATGTTTCCTGGATCAAAACATAGAGGTTTTGTTTAAGAACAGCCCAGCTGGCAGAGTGATCCTCTTTTGAAACTGTTTGTGATCAAAATATGTCAGAGCTGTATCTATAAAGTACAGTAGGCAAGACTTTTTGTCAGTTGATTGGTTAATTTATTTTAACAGTACACTATCAACTGTATCTTTGATTATTCATCCCTCCTGTCACACCATATTCCTATCAGTGAGTTAAAGTACTGCTCTTTTCTCTGCTTTCCAGATTTTGTTTCTTATGTTGTAAACATACTGCTCTCAAAAAGGGTTATATATTTTTGGAGTAGGAACACATACAAGGTACTGAAAAGAGAGGATTACATGTTTATTTGTGTACAAAATTGTGCCACACGCATACTTTGGACAGCTAGTATAGAGAAAGAGAAAACTATCATCCGTCTTCTAAGGAAGCCATCTGTGTAACTCATCTGGTGCTATCGTCCCTAGTCAGAGCACACCTCAGTGTGACTGGTATAACCAAACACTCCAGGATCAGAAAATAATCATGTCTCTTACTTTGTCATCTCAGCTGTTTGTTCCTCTTAAAGAAGCAGTGCTTTTTGTTTTGAGTTAAGAGGAGATGGCTCCCAAATTAATGGCTTCCGAGGTCTTTAGTACAGGCATTGAGCAAAGCCAGTTAAAGCCATCTGTGATATTTCCATGGTTAAAGTAATATGAGGAAATTCAGATATAAAGTAGGAAAATTTAACTTTGGTTTCTCTCCCTCTTTTTCTTGAGGCCACCTCTTTCTCTCCCCTCCTCTCTCCATTCAGTTCTTTTTTCACCTTTAAGGAAAATAAATCAATTACAGTATCCTTTCTGACCTTTTAGTTTGTCATATATATTTTTCTTTGGGTTTTTTATGCTTCTGGTACACTCTCAAGAGGAAAGTAAAATTTCCTAAGGAAAAACTCTCAAAGTTGATCATGCTTTAAAAAAATAGGAATTAATTTCAAATGTTGGGAGCATATTTACCAGATAAATTATATGAAATGTTTTTACTTTTTTCATTTGGAAACTTTGTATTTCCAAATTTGTATTAAAATTAATTTTTTTAAGTAAAATATGAAAAAATGTTTTGCTAGAGAGTCTTTAAAAATCTGAGTCTCTCCATGGGACAGATATGTAAATATCCAGAGTACACATTTCTTATTGTATTGATGTGTAGCAGCAGGAAACCTTGAACTAGGGTTATTGACAAAATAGATTGCAACAGCTCCAAAGAGTAGCTCAATTGTGCCTGAATGCATTTAGGCAGCTTTAATTCCTGAATTAATTATACAATATACTGTAATGCTACAAAGAAAAAGCCATTAAAGTCATCTGTGTCAAAGGAAATTTGTGTATCGAGGAGTAGATTGTGGCATATAGTCACAGCTGCAAGTCCAGGTTGTATGGGAAGATTGTCTGCCCAAAACCAAGTTTTCTTACAACCCTCTGGTTACAGTGAATGCAACAGAATGTTGGTACTGCCAGGTCTACATACTGCTGCATATCTTGTCTTTTTTTCTCTGGGTGGTAATTTCCAATCTCTGTTGCTTGTATTTAAAGTCACTGAATTTCTCTCTTCCCCAAAAAATGAAAACAAATAACTGTTCTTACTTAAGTATTTGAGTCTAGAAGCTTGGGACATTATGCCTGCAAATATCTGAGCTAAGATGACCTGTGAAAGGATTGCAGTGATTGGTAGCACTGTAGTGTTGGGAACAATTTCAAGAAAAATTACATTTCCTGATTGCAACAACCACTGCCCCTTTCTCTGTCCATGTGTAACAATGGTTGTGAAGGCAGAGCCAGGGCTGTGCTTACTCCCATCTGCTTTTTTAGCAGTTCAGTTGAGGCTCTGATCTTTTAATGACTACTCAGTGAGAGAAAACTTGTTTACTCTGTTGAAATACCTGTGCACCTTGTAAAGAAATTTGGTTCCTTATGGCAATTGTAATGCAGAAAATTCATCACATGTAGCCCTTTATGAGATGTGGACATTTAAAAAAAAAAAAAAGAAGACATAATTTCTCACAGAGGTGGTGTGTTCTTCGAGGGGCAGAGTTTCATGCCAACAACATACAAAACAAGTGGCTGAAGCAAGGGCCTGAATATATTTACTGCGAAGAAATCGTGAAAAAATCTTCTTCCCAGTAGCAGTAAAACACCTTTTGATCTGTATTTCTGAAGCTGTGCTTGTTCGTTGTTGCTTTCTTTTGTTCTGCCTGTGCCTCATTTTTCCCAGACAAGCCTGTTTGCTTTAGCCTGCCTGTTTGGTGCTTTGCAGAGCATCTCTGTAAAAAGGATTTCGTAGTGCATAGGTTTATGTGCCGTGTAAAAAGTCCTCGCAAATACTGTTCCATCATTACTTTGTAGGGGTACAGCACTTCTGCTGCCATGCTGCTCTTGACTGAAAGCGTAAGTGGTGTATAGGCCCCTGAATAGTTCCTTTGTGCTGAAGTAAATTTGACTTAAGATTTTTACTTAAAACAAGGATAATCATGTTTGCATGTGGCACAGTTACTTTGGCAACCTCAGCATCTCAGCCATTTTATGCTCCCTCTTTTTTTTCTTGTTATTATAGCACTTGTCCAAACATACAATCACGTGGTGCAATCTGTCTGGAAATTCTAATTCTGATGAGAGCAGAGGTGGGAAGAAGGAGGTGGCAAATTGAAGGTTTCAGTATTTTAAAATCAGCTTTTGCTTTAGTCTTCTAAGTCTTCTAGAATCCTCCACTGCAATCACTACTTACTGGAAAGTATAAGTGGTCTCAGAGATACAAAACTCAAAACCAGTATTAAGTCAATTTGGTATTTGTATGTTGTGGGTTTCATTGTAAATCAATCCAAAGCTGAGCATGCCTAACATTCTAACCCAAAATGTGTTTGAATAAGCTCAGAGACCTTTAACTGCAGTGGCACTAGCAGGTGCCATTAAATACTGTAAAATATTATTATCTTTGTAGTGATCCTTTAAACTAGGCTATTTAATATATTCACTGAATATTATACCAAATTCAGCTTTTGTGGAATTTCAAGCTTGTGGCCTGGGACACGGAATGGAAAGCATTGACTATTAAATAACATACAAATTAACTATCCACAAGTTTAACTCTAGGAACAGATGAATAAATCTGTCAAAACTGCCTATCCTCCTAAAAATATATTGTAATCTTAGCATGTTACTGTAACCAGTAAAAACTTGGTGATATCAGCATAAATGATTTTATCTAGTATTTTTCTTTTCAAGATAAATCCAAAGGTGTTAAGATCACATTGGTTTTATGGTCATATTTGATATATGACAGTATCATCTATGTCTGCAGAATTTATGATATTAATATGAGGAGAATGGTGGGCTTATTATTATGGGTCACACAGAATTACAGATCCCAATAACAGTACACCTAAAAAAAGAAAAACTGTCAGCTGAAGTGTAGTGTCAGCGCCCGTCTTTTCAAGCTGTTGTAGCTCACATGAGGAAGAAGGCCATTTTAGCTAGGAGCATAACAATCTCATTGTATTAATCATTTTCTGTGTTTAAGCAATGTGAGGATGTCTGCTTTCAATGACAGAAATAAAATCCTTGAAGGGAACAGTCTGTGAAATAAACTCTGAAGGGACAGTGAGGCTGCCTCTCTTTACTCCCTGTGGCCTAATTAAACAGTGGAAAAGCCACCATAAAAGAAATTAAATTTAAAAAGACAAATTAGCAACAGGAAGGGTGTGGCAGCATCTGATGTGCATACAGTGCTCCATTTGCAAGTATCATGAAGAGCAGCGGTGCTAAGCAGTAAAGTAGGGAGTTGCTGATCACAGATTCTTTAAAAATATTTTCTCTTTTGGCAATGACAGGATTCTCTAGTCTGGTTCAGTATTTTCCTTTTGCAATCTTCTGCAACAATGTAACACCAAGAGAAAGAAAACCATACGTCACCAGGTGTGCTATTCTGATGGTAGTATTTAATTTATAAAAAGTATATGAATAAACTCTACAGGCCTATACACATTTTCCTGTACATAAGTATTAGCACTGAACCTGGGCCTTTGCTGGATGATTTATATCTTTTTTTAATTGCTGGGTTTTGTATTGAGAAGGTCTATATTTCCAAATTCAGCCATTGATTATCTTTTTGAAAACAAGAGATATTCAACTGCTGCGATCTGTTGAACTCGTAAATGGTAAAGGATTGACTTTGCTTGGGTAATAACACGTGGTTATTCCTGTCTATGACTGATATGGTGCAATGTAACTGGAAGAGTGTGAAATACAATGATTTCGAAGGTAGAAAATGACTGTAGGAAAATTGCTAAGACTGTTCTGTCTGGTGCGGTGTAATTGTTCTCCATCTTCACACCTTTGCTGTTCGGTATAATTTGTGTTTGCGCATGGTTTGTGTTTACACTAACCTACTGTTAATGCTGACACTGCTAGTGAAACAGCATCAGTGGAAATCAGTGCCCAAGGTGCTCCCCTCTGTCAGTTGGAGTTCCTCTTTTTCCACTAGGAGCCCTTCCCTTGCAGAGCAATACAACTCACTCATTTGGTGAGGTTTTCCTCTGCTCAAAAGTCCTGGGATGTGTTCTTCACGTAAGAGCATTTTATATCCCACAGAGTATACATAAGTCCAGGTCCAAGCAGTGTGCCTTAATTTACTCTCTAAGCCAAGAGGAATACTACAGAGCTTTTTTATTTCTTTCCAGAGCAATAGTATGTACAAATCTCTTATCCATTAAATGTCATTGTCCTTTTGACACTGAGAGGCATGTTTGGGAGTGCACTGTGAGGATGAGCCATAGCTATTCAAGGCACCACCAAACTTAATCATTAGTCATTAATGAAAGTTTCTAAACAAAATTGGCAAAGAAGCAGACCAAAAAGATCTCATGCTCCAGAAAATAACTCTGTCTTGGTCACTAAGCCCAGGTGCTAAGTTCTCCAGTTGGAAGTCGGCTGTCAGCCCCCCAGAACCTCCAGCCACCAGTCTATCGCAGGAACTCTCTCAAGGACCCCCAAATTGGCCAGTGGAAGTATCATAGAAACAGTCTGATGAATGGCTTTTCCTGCTCAATTTATGCATTGTTGCTTCAAGAAAAGTGGTAAAAATGTTTACAAGTAGTTGCTGTGCCTACAGCTACTCCCTTTCACAGAGTGCAGACCCCAGAGCAAATGGCCATTGAGCCAATGCTCATGAAGGAAAATAACAGGCAAGAGATTTCTTCATTCCCTCATCCTTCCCCAGTATTCTTGGAAGGGTCTGTACCAAGCATGGAAAGTGCTTCATCCTATGTTATGCAAATATCAGGTCATAAGCAACAGGGAAAAAGGGGGGGAAACTTCACCATGACTCTTCTGTATAGGCCAGACAAATTACCCAAGCTCACAAAGAAAACAGGACACATTGTTTGAGGTATGGTATAGTGAAAAAATTCCTTTTATGTGCTTTTTGTCATTAGAATTTATGTCTCAAAGACAAGTCTTCCCAGAGACTTGCCTACAACATTTAGCCTTGCAGTACCTTGAGTAGCATTTGTCTTTCAGACAAACTCCAGCCAGTCAGGATTGAAAGCCACCGCACAGAATAGACTTCACAGGTTTAATTCTTAAGGCAGTAAATGTTCCGACAGAAATACTGGGTGGGTAGAATTATTTTCTGTTCGTTTTTTAAACGTAAAAAAAAAAAAATTAGATATTTCATCAGCATGCTAGAGCCATACATTCTCTATGTTTTTGAAAGCCACCATCACCTTTTATTGTATGCTGATTTTTCTGTTACTGAATAAATGCTACTGGACAGATTTTTGATGATTCTATGTGCAGGGAAATACTAAGATTTGGGGAATGAGTAAAGGCTGCTTGGTGATAATAAATGTAGGAAAACATATGAGTGAAAAGGCAGTTGCTTCTTTATGGGTCTTGGTAATTGGTATATATGGCTGTATGCTCGTTGTGTTAGTATCTATCACATGTGAGTTTTTGTTAGAAAACATGATACTTGAAGTTTTATCCATGTGCATTTCTCGGTGTTATGATTGTGATTTTCATACGTCCCGAAAGACAGGCGTATTTTGTATGTATTACGCTTTTCTGTGCTTTGTTATTGCCAGAAGCTTGAAATCAATACCGCTTTCTCTTTCTGATAATTAAAAGGATGGTTTATCTTTATATGGATCTTTAATTTTAATAAGCTAATAATTCTGATTTTAGCTACTATTATCTTAATAGCTAAGCCTTCTTAAATGTTTTTATCGTAATTCCTTTGGATAGTGTTACCATTTTTTCGGCCTGCGTGAATCCTTGCTCTATAGTGACGTCTGCTGGAAATGGTAAACTGAAATGTTCAAGGGCATATTTAAGCTTTTCATTTCAGGGTTGCTTGATCCTTTTACGTGTGTGAAGTATGGACTGTACAGAAAAGCAGAATCACGTTTTCCCATTCCCTAAACAGGTGTGGTTTCTACATTAGATTTGGTAGAATTTGGGCTTTATCTGTGGTGGACACATATTTTTTGCCTTGCAGCACATTCCAGCAGTGTAATTTGTGACATATGACACTTGTTCTATGTTTGTCATAAAAGTTGATAGTTAGAAGTCATCAAGTTTGAGAAATAAGTGTTTTATGCTCTCTATCAGATCCATACTGAGGTGTTCAGATTCAGTTATTCAGCACTTCTTACTGACAATCCTGACACCAATATTTAGGTAATTATAGAGGAGTCAATAAAAGAAATTTATACTTTTAATCTGACATTTAGAAGTAGGTTATATTTGCTTTATATCTTAAAAAAGATATAATATTCAAAACAGACAACAGACATTTTGCATTAGAAGTAAAAAGGAAAATAACGAGGCCATTTTTAAATGAATTTGAAAAGCAATCTGATTTTAGTTCTTGCAATGCAGAGCAAATAAAATAAAAACTATCGTACTTTATTTACTAACCGATGAATTGAATTGTCCGCCTTTTATTACAGATATAAAGCAAAGACTATGAAGAGGCAATCATTTTTGCAGCTATCAGACTTCCAGTAACATATCTCTTGTGGTTTAAATAACAGATAGTTTAAGTGTTTTTCCATTACCTTCGTGTAAATGAAAAATGCATAAAATATTTTAACAAGGCAAAGTAATCCAAGGAGATTGTTATTTTGTGTTACAAATTAGGTTATTTCTGTCATAAAATTAAAGGAAAAAAATCAACGCAAGGACATTTCAGCTTAATATCATTTACCAGAAGGAACATGTAACAGATTTAATGAGCTAGCAGGTCACCTGAATCCAGCTGTTTCCGACCAGCTTTATGAAACGGAGAATGCAGCTAACGGTAGGAGGTAAGCATTATTACAAGCTCTCAAGGAGTTACAAAATCGATTTCTGCTTGAATGAATTAATTTAGATTATCAATTTATAACCAGCTACACGAATCCCATCAACTCAACAATTCGGTGAATGATCAGGCTCAGCCCTTGCAAGAGCTTAACAATTAGAGAGCTCTATAGTTACCTCCTGTCCTACCGTGTTGCTAACAAAGTTCCTTAGTTTGACAGAAAGAGAAGGAAAGTGTTTGCTTAAGGACACTGCAGGAGTGAACCACATCTTTGGTGAGAGAAAAGAGCAGCTACCATAGAGCAGCTGTGTTCTTGTGTCTTACCTCCCTGGGAATTCCTCCAAAGATGACTAAAATGGAGCAGTTCTTTCTACTAGCAAAAGAACATGACCAGTGCAGGGAAGAGACCAAACCATCTCATTTCGATCATGTACTTGTAAAGAAAATAACAAAGGATAGGATGTGAAAACTAATGCTTATAACTGTCATATACTCTAAAAGTTTATACCTGTAGTGGTATTAAAAATGTCTTGCCTTTTTGCTGGAATGTAGCAAGGTAGTTCCTCTGCCTCCCCATTCTAGTGCAGTCATTTAAACCTGTGCAAAGAGAATGTAAATTGCTGCTAGTCAGAATGTTACTGTTTTACATTTACTTTACGCAAGTGTTAAATGGTTATTCAGGATGCAAGTCATTGGTGACTCAGAGATTCAGACTGTTCATGTTTTAATCTTTGACTTCTCTCCATCTTCTAGTATTGCGAAATGGTTTTGAGTAAAAGGACATTTGCTGTGCATCAGTTACTGCTGTCTCCCTAAGTATAAAATACAGTGGTTACTCTTCCTTGCGTGTTAGCTCAGTTTTGGCACCGTCTTCCCTGTCTCAGAAGACAAGAGTGGTACAGCAAGCACAGCACTTCAGTAGTAGAATATGATTTACCACGGGGGCGTTAAAAAAGTAGTTGTGTTTATAAATATCCTTTAACAGAAACTGGGATTCTGGGTTTAGTAATACACGTCAGTGGTGAAGTATAAAAAGGTGATCAGCTTTTAGGTCATAAAGCCTTTGTCACCTGAAAATAATCTAAAATTATTAGATTTTAGGGCTGAGGAAAATCAATAGGATTATATTTTTCTTCTTCTAAAAGGTACATTTGCAGTGCAGTGTTCAAAGAGTAATAGGCATGATGGCTTCTGTTAGGGACAGAATGAGTTGCACCTATGTCATGTGGGAAGTATACCACTAAAAAGACCTCTGATTCCTGGCAGTTTTAAACCACTAACAAAAATTGTTAAATAGCTCTGTTGCCCTTATGCTGTAAGAAAGTGGAATTTTTTTTAAGTACCGGAAATGCATCTTCTGGACAAACTTGGATATGTTCACATGGGCTACCAGTACTTTTATTTTATTCTCAGCTATAAACAGCCTTCTCTAAATTCTCTCTGGGCAGACAAAAATTGAAGACAACGATACAAGCCTGTTCTAGTGAAATGGTTAAAAATTATGAGAAATCCTTTTTTTGTAGTCTTTTCTATAGGGTTGACTCTAATTGGACAATTAA
>JAYRBT010000082.1:93286762-93345419 GCA_036023395.1 Myiotriccus ornatus | reverse complement strand
CAATGCGCAGGCTGGAAGGTGTAAAGACCTTCCCCGGTTCTTCGTTCGTGAAGTCTGGCCATTATTATTATTATTATGTATGTGTCTATTTATGTATAATATTACTGTAACAATGTCCATAATTTAAGGATATAAATATGGTCAGTAGTATCTAATTCACTTGTGACCAAAGTATATGAGAAAAAAGGGGAACGTACAATTCACTAATACGTGCTCAAGACAGAAATCCATTTCTTTTTAGGGATTAGGTCTGTTTAAAAGCGGCTGGGGAACAGGCTACATATTAATAGCAGAAAGTCAAAGTATGTATAAAAAATTTTGATTAAAAACTTATTGATATTTTATTACCTTTTCTGAATGTTTGGCCAGATTTACCTTTTGGAAAGTCCCTTTACAGGGAAGTTTGGTTATTCCAGTGGTAAAACAGTCCCTGAACAGTGCTGGGGTGTAAGAAGTGTCCACAGTTTTGAGAGTACCCGTATACTAACTTGTGCTGTCTTTCAGTCTAGGAGCAATAGGTTACAGGCAAAGGACACTTTCCTTCTAGTTCTTCAGAGTGCCACAACTTACCTAAAATACTGCATTTTAAACTAGAGAAGTAGATCACTGACCCTCTATTTTTTTCTGTATTTAATACAGTGAAAGAAGTAAAGAGAATATGGCCTGCTTTGTTCATAAATGTTTTCAGGTTGTGAGTGGAACTGAAGATGCTAATTTCTTCACTAGGTAAAATCTTAAGGCAATTTTTTCCAAATACACTGGGAAATCTGCATCTAAGTAGTGTTAAATACAGTGTACTGAAATTTGCACTTCAAGCCAGAAGTTATGCCTTGGAGATTTATTTTAAGTAGCCAGTTTCAACTGAACAGATTTACTAGTGGAGGTGGCTTGTGAGTGATTCCATACAGTGAAGTTTCTAACTGGAAGAACTAGAACCTTACTTAGGTACTATTTAAGTTGCCTTCACTGAAGAAGAATTTAAAGTCCTTCTTCAGAACTGATGGATGTTTGTTAGGTATCCATATTGACATGCAAGTGCTTATAAGTCCCTTTTTATTCAAACTCAAATTTGGCTCTGCTGGGTACAGTTCAGAGGTAAGAAAAGTCATGAAAAAAAAAATCTGTTGTTCATGACTAAGAGGGCAAAAAAGTAACTGTGTAAAACTGTGGTTTTGTTATAAACCAGAACCCAAAGCATGAGTGGCAGTTCAAAAGATTTCAGTTTTATTGTTGTGTGAAGCTCGCTCCTAACCATCCCCAACTTAGAACGTGGACTCCGCAGCCCAGCTTTGCCTGAAGAGATGCAGTCTTGAATTTGTGGATTCCAAGGGGTTTCTTTGCCTTCTGTATTTTTCCATTGTCCCTCAGCCAAGCTCAGGAAGACCAAACTTGGCTTTCTTAATATCACATAAAATTCACATAAAAATCTAGAAAATTACCATGAAAAAGAAAGAAAATAACTCAAGCAACTTCATGTACCTTCTATAGACACCAGACAAAAGAGAAAAAAACATAAACTTATTCTTTGCCCTGAAGCTGAGTTGGAGTATAATGCACTATCGTGTTATCATCATTAAACTTTAACAAACAGGGATTACAAAAGTTCAGTTCATAACATAAGCTTTGTGCTGTTGCTTAGGTCTGTAGTTTAATATATACACGTAAATTTTGGCATAAGAATTTCACATCCTTAAGGATATATTCCAATTAAGATGTGAAGATAAAGTCATCAGAAGTTACAGACAGGAATTACAGAATATTCTGAGTTGGAAGGGACCCACAGGATCTCACTGAGTCCAACTCTTAAGTGAATCAGTGTGAATGACATCTGAAGTGGATCAGAAATCAAGTCCTGAGGCAAATGAAACTGAAGAGAGTAAGACACTTTCTTCAAAGCCAAGAATAGTTTTGAGCAGGCCAAGCCATGAGTTGTGTTCTAATGCTGAATTGCATCTTAGTCATCCCAAGTTGCTCTTTTGACTTAAGAAGGGCTAAATCTAAGTTAGACTACCATCAGCTGTTAGTATCAGAAGTTCTTATTGTGAACTTTGTTTATGGATGAATGAAATGAGAAGTCTTCATTGCAGAATACTTTGTTGTGTGTTTTTTCTCAGTTCCCACCTATGGAGAGACATTAAAGTTTTGAATGAATTTTTTTTTTCCTTTTTGTGCCATGATTTCTTCTATTTTCTGCTTTTCAGAAAGCATGATTTGTTTATTTGTGTGAGACTATGTGTTATAAAAGGATTAACTTGTTAATTGTTTATTTCGAGTGCAATTTTAAACAATCCTGTTTAAATGGGTGATAATGCTTTTGCTCTGAAAGTTGCCATGTTTAGTGCCATAATAAGGAGATGTCTTTTTTATTATCTTAGCGTTTTTCCTGGAGGAAAAAATTATTTTTTTAAAACTTTTTTTGATACATTCCCTATGCATTGGTCTCCATTTTGTGCATTTTCTAGCCTCTAATATGTTTTTTTTTGCATTATTTCGTGCTAATACGTTTTTTATGTGCATTTTCTAACCTCTAACAGTCCTACATTATAATGTATGACATGATTACAGATATTGAGTTACAGGAAGAGCTTTTTTTTTTAAGTGTCGTGACTGTTATTAATCATATTTCAACTGAACAAATTTTTATACAATAAATTTAGCTTCATAAAAGACTTCAGAACTTCATTAGTTGGAGTCTATGGAGAGGTGAATTTTAGCCATTCAGCTCTCTGTTTCCTAACCTTTCTTTAAAGTCTCAAATGTGGGTGTATTTTTAACAGTGCATAGTAAATACATTCCAATTTCCAAAATCCTGCTGCATCTGAACCACATTTCAATTTTAGCTGTTTTTTTACAGCAAAGGGCTTTTTATTCTTCTTTTGATTTCACGTGATGGAAAAGTAGCTGTCATGGATTTTATCAGACTTTCCATAGAGCATCACCAAACAGGGGCCAGTCATGGAAAACCACAGCCAACATGACAAAAAAAAATTTAGAAAATGAAAACAAATTATAACTGAAACCAGACTACCAAACTTTTTTACAAACAAGCACTAGGTTATAGTATAGCAGTTTATTCAGGAGCCAAATGACAAGTAAACCTTTTCATGCTATGTGATGGGACATAGATTTCTAAGCCAAACAGAATTACCTTGTAGACTGCAATTTGGATAGCCACACTCACTCTCTCTTTTCTTAAGCTTTGTGAGAGCTTTATGAAAGCTGCAAATGACTCTTTTTTTTTTTTTTTAAAGCAAGATGTTAAAAACAAAGTGGGTGGGGCAACACAAAGGTAACCTGTTTTTCATCAGTTGTAGTTAGTGCTCTTTGATGCAATGGCCTAGAAAGCATAATGGTTTTACAGGTACCACTGCTAGCTAAATAGAAGGTAAGCATGGAAGAGGAAAGATGGAAGGAACCTCAGAGAACCCTCCAGATGCAATGTTCGTGCATCTTGTCTTGATTTGTTTCATTCCTTTTTTGAAACTCACTTCTCTCTGCAGTTCATTATAGACTAGAGCTGACTTGTTTCTCCTTTCCTTTATTTCACTGTCCACTGAAGTATCAAAACTGTCTCCTCACTGTTCAGTGTCGTTCGTTGCTTATGTTTATTTAATCTCTCCTTTCTCAACCCTCTCCTTTTTCCTCTTTATTCTTCATGATTGTCTAATGTACAGTGTACAGTTAAATTGGTGTAAACTTAATTTAGAACAAGTTAAATGCACCTGTATTCTAGGATTAGCTCTAGAGCAACTAGATGTATTTCACTGTAGCCAGGGGAACTGAGATATGAAGCTTTCTGATAAAGGCAAGACCACAGCAAGATAGCAATCCTGTGAGTATTTAAGGAAAAATTTTAACTTCAGCCACAAGTAGTTCTTTCTCATCTTGCATTTTTTGCTATTCTCTTACACCTCTTTCCTTCAAGAAAAATAATAAGTTGGTCTTCAGTACAAATTTTGACTTCACCTCATTTTTCTCATCCCCTCTTCCTTTCCCTCTCCAAAAGCAAGACCAAAGAGGAAGTTGGACTAGTAGTTCGTATTTTATGCCTTAGCCTGTGACTTTGTTCTTTGGGTACCAAAACAAGTTGTTCTGTACAATAATAAATGAGTAGAATCTGGATTTAAAGTGGAACAACCCAAGAATCTGTTCCTTTATGAGCATTTTTTCTTTTTGTTTCTCTTATACAGCATTTTTTTCAGGCACACAAAATTGTAGTATATAAATTTATTAAGTTTTATTAATATTCTCAGCAGTTACTGAGAAAACTGCAAAGCACAGTTTTGTATGGGCTTTCTTTGGTTCTTCTTGACTGATTTTAATGCATGTTTCAAATACTTTAATGATTAGTGGTATTCTAATATTACAAGGTCAAACTCAAAGCTGAAACAGTAATTTTCAACTCTTACTTGGAAATAATTTTTTCTCTCTAAAATACATAAAATAGACTTTTGACTCAGTCAGAACCCTGATTTTGAACCTCCTGAATTTCCAGGACTTGGAATTTGTACCTGCATCTAAATTTCAAAAGTGAGATAAATTTCCATTACATTCTAAAATCAGGAGGGGAAAAAATACTCTATTGAGACTTTCTCTGATTGCATATTTCAGTCCCTATCCTGTGTCCGGAACTAATGCTAGATCAAAAGATTTTGAACTGTTTACATGTGAGGATGAACAGGAAAATATTTCTCCAACGCCATTCCAGCCGTTTCTTTCAGTGGTCTTTTAAATAAGCAATACAAGTTTATTTTAAAAATATTAAAATTGGTTAGCATATCCTTCCCAAAATTCTTGAATCTTTTTAGCAGTCTAGCTGGTGATCGTGAGTTGAGGTTGGTTTTATTTTGGGGCTTTATTCTTCTTTTTTACCAACTGGTGAAATGAGGAAAAGGGAGATTACATGACCAGCAGTGGTCACAGAGTGAATAAGTGTCAGAGCTAAGAACTAGTTGAGCAGTTTTTTTCCATCTCTTGCACCAAGCAAGGCTGCAAATGTTTGGCATCATCATTGATGCAAGTGATTGCTTATGCTTTTTTTTTTTTTTAATCCGGATTGTAATATAAGTATGTGGCATATAATAGTTGTTCTTTTTGTTCATGTTCAGATACATTGTGGTCTTTCAAATGGTATTTACATGAATCTATGAAAGAGCAAAACATCATGGACTTTTAAAATAGAAATATTAGGCAACAAATAGTATAGCTGAAAAATCAATAATAAAAAGTAGGTGGCTTTTACTGCTAATTTAATTAAGTCTGTATCATGTGTAAGATTGCATAGAGACACATAGGTAGAGCTGCTTACCCATATTGAAATGTAACTCTAATATACCATTAGAAAACGAACTGACATGAAACTTGCTATAAAAAATGAAATATTCTAAGATATTCAATATATCTGTGAATAAATGAGATGTGCAGAAGTAAAAAGGGAAAAAACAACTTCAAGTTGTCTAAAGAATTACTTGAGGATAATAGAGAGGTTTTGGTTTTTTTCCTTATTGATTATTCCCAGAACTTGAGGTTTCACAGTTAGATTGACAACTGAGTTATTTGCCCATACCTAGTGACTGACAACAGATAATGGAAAGGCTTTTACCATGATATAACAGCAGAGAATAATTTCTAATTTACTACTATAGTTCTCATCAAAAGTACCCCAGCAAAAACAGTAGATTTATCACTTCAATTACTGGAATTTCACATTTAGTTTAAAGAGACATGTTTCTATAATGTGACAGGCTTTACAGATTCTGAACTTCTTCAGACATTTCAGCTATCAGAGTAATCAGGAAAAGATATAAATGAAAGCAATTGTTTTAGTTTTATAACTTTCAGTGCTGTCTACTGGCAAGAAACGAAACAGGCCATAAACTGATGGTCTCTGCCAAGTCTATAAAAGGAAAAAAGACTTTCCATATCATGGTCTTTTTACTTTTTTTAAACCAACTGTCTGATACTGGGTGAAAGTAACATTAAAATAGTATTCAGGTAATATCTACAAATTAACTTTTATACATGTATTTTTTAAATTAGCCGCCTAGTGATGTAAAATGTTGTTTACCTCAAAATATGTTGAGTATATTTTTAATACATTTATTCATATCACTTCTGTCCAGCTTGCATGCCTCAAGCTATGAGGGAACTAAAAGATTAAAAAAAAAAAAAGGCTAACATAAAAAACAAACAGTCAACAATCATAGGCTTCTGTACTTTAAAAAAATCCATGTGAATTATTTGAAAGCTGATTTAAAATATTTTAACAGGTAGCGTTTTCTGCTTTTGGGGAAGATGGGGTGTTCACTGTTTTTTTGGGGGAACAAGTCTGTAATTTTTATAATTCACCCTCTACTTGTTGGTTGTTCTCAGCTTGGGAAACAGCAAATGCTACATGTAAACTGGGGATGCTGGGGTACTTCTTAGGTCCTGGACTTCAATACCCTAGATGTGTCCCAGCTTCATGTCAGGGAACATCTGGCCACAGATGTGCTCCCATGTGCCCCTTTTCTTTTGCTTCATAAAGTGCCCTGATTTCTTGTGCAAAGGCAACCTTTGCCCGTAAACTGATTATGAATTCTGGATGCTCACCAAAGTGGGTCCCAGATCAGAGCACTGAGGAACAAAATGCTGGTGTGTGGGTTTGTGTCATGGCACCCTCCCATCAGTCAGCTTAAATGCAGTAAACAAATATTAGTGGAGTACTCTGCTATACTTTCCGTTTTATGGCAAGATAAATCAGTGCACCAAAGGAGATCTAATCTGTCTCTAGGTTCACTTCAGGAGATTTGGATCTATCTCCAGATAAATAGCCTTTATCCTAACATAATGCTTATGCAGACAGACATACCAGTTCTCCCCAAGATTTCCCTTTTGCAGACAACCCTTGGCAATCCCTCCCATTTCTCTTTAAATAAAAAGCTTTGAATGAGGCTTTTATAATGGATCCCTACCAGAGAAAGTCAGCATATTTTCATGTAGGATTCCTAGTTCTTCTGCAAACAGACCCATTACTCGTAAATACAAATTTACTCAGAGATGTTCCTCCTTTCAGGCCAGAGAGAAGGAGTGCAGGACTGGGAACCAAACCCACATTGCTTGCAGTGCATGCTACAGAAGCCTCCCCCTGGTGTGCCCCGTCAGGTGTGCTCTGCTGTGTTACCCACACAAAGGTGCTAGCCTAGCAAAGTACCATAGTAAAGCCTCACCAACTAGTGAAAGCAGTAGGGATTTTCCCGCAGCTGTTGCAGAATTCATAAAGAAGTTCACACAATTATGATATTTGATATAAATTAAATGCCATCGCTCGTGGTGCCTCTGATGGTCTGATGATTGCTAGGGTGCAGTTTGTATCACAGAGCATACATTTACTGGCAGAAGGGGAGTTTATCTATTCTACAATATGTGAAAGGGGTCTTATTTGGGATTTGGTGTAGTAGAGCACTGTAGCAGTTAAGCCAGCTCTACAATTTTATTACCTGCTACAGCTGAATTTTTAAGAAAGTCTGTGATTTAAATCACAGAAAGGAAGTATCTAAATGCTATATATGGTGTCAAACGTGCATAAGTGATTGAGCACATCTGTTTATGAGGTACAATACTTGAGTGATAATGTTTATGAGGAGTTCTATTAGGGTGAATAACATAGCTGCAGGTTAAATGCCTGTTTGGATTGCTTTTATATCCACGATTTAAAGTAGATCTAAATAGATTGGTCACAAATTCCAGGTTTGGGTTTTGTTTGTTTGTTTACTCTTACAGAGACCGGGGAGGAAGTTTTAATTAGTTCTGTGCCAATGAAGTTCTAACCTCTCAACCTTAAGAAAGCAAAATAAGGGACTGTAAAATCCTAAGGTGGCAGCCCCAAATGAACCTGCAGCTCTTCTCTGGGTTATATAGATTATTCCTCCCAAAATTGAAGGTAGCAGTATTCTGGAATAGGACTAGCTTTTATTTATAATATTCATAAAATAGTATTTCAGACATCTTAGCATCAGAAATGCTAAGCCTAAGTTAAATTTAGAATAAGTGTTTTCTTAAGAAAATTTTTTTCAAATAATTTCATCTCACAGGCATGTAGAATGGCAGATGTTTGCAAATCTTGGTGTAAAACTGATTGAAATATTTTAAGAAAACTGAAATAATGTCAGTGGCAAAATTTATTTTACCAAGTGCAGATGTAAGACATCAAGTTCTCAGACTGATGGCAGAATTAACAAAAAACACCATCTGGTTCAATAATTATCTGAGAATACCCATATTCTTGGATTTGTTTTAATACCACTTAGTTTCCAGCTTTATTTTATCACTGTTTGCACACCAATGAGACTAGATTGTGCAAAATGAAGACTATTTCCATCTGATCATTTTTAAAAAAACAACGTGTTTTTGCATGAATAATGAATCTTTGAATTGTTACTAAACAAGCAAATTATTTGCGTATGTGTCACATCGGTTATCAAGTTTGCACATGTGACAGCTTCAACAGCCGTCACATAAAATGCATAGAGCTTGTAACCATATGTTTTTGCTTGACAAAAAGCTAAAACTCAGGATCAATTTTCAATATGGAATGCACAAATTAACACTTTAAAATGCACCACAAATTTGGCAAAATATGCAGAAATAGCACGTTTCTAGATATTAACTGATATCTTTGGATTCGACCTTAAGGTATTCCATCATTTTGATTAAAAGACTGATTTCTCATAAAACCACAGTCTGTTGGAGGCGCAAAGCCAATGACATTTGAGCATTCATATATTTTCATAAACTTTGAACAATGTCAGTGAGACACCTCTTCAATCTTGGCCACACAACAGCAGGGTATTCAATCTTTCTTTAGCTTAAGACAGAAAATTTGAATATCAGCATAGGGTTATTAATGTGACAGTTCACATGGTGTGCACCATGTTGATTCTTAAAAAGCAGATCTGTGGAATGTACAGAGCACTCTGCTTTGTACTCTTGCTCTTAAAAATCCAGCAGAAAGCCTTAAAATGCGTTTTTACAGCTTGATCGTTGCATTTTTAGTAGTAAAACATGAAGAAAATTGACTGCAGTTTTACACCTTGAAAGTTCCTGGTATTATTTCTGTGATTATATCATCTGTTGTGTTTAATATTAAAGAAGTACAACAGATCTCACAGTGTATTATTTAATTCTTTTTGTTTGTAAAAAAAAATGGCATTAGCAAGTGACTAAGCAGCCATACAGCTAAATATTTAGTTACACCACCTCCCCCTTTTTCTTGGCTGACTTAACGTCTGTCCAAATTTATATAAGTCCAAATAAATAGATGCCCCCCCTTGCTTATTTCTTTAAATTCAGATTTTTGAGTAATGTAATGTTGTTCAATGTAAGCATGTCATTTTACATTACATCATGTTGTAGGTCAGATGCAATGTAACTTTTTATGATGCATTGTAAATGACAAAACATGCTGCAATATGTGATATATATTGGTACGTGCCCCTGATAACATCGCTTTTTCTTTAGAGTGTTGTCGCCTGAGCAGCTTGGGAGAAACCAGATGGGCTGTGAGGGGAAGATGAGCAATTCTGTCTTGCCCAAACTGCAAATGTGACAACACACTGTTAAGACAGGAGACAGCGAGGTGCATGTGTTAATATAATACAAGGCACCCACAGATGTCCCAAAGTTTTCATTTAAAAAGCCCTGTTAAACAAACAAAACCCAGAATCTCATCCTATTTCAGAGACAGTTGGAAGACCAGCTATTACTCTTACACAAGGTGGGGTACAAATCTGATTGGTTTTAGATCCGTGGGTGCCTGCTAATAAATACTGGCTACCTCTGTACAGAAAGAAACAAAAAATCTGTCTTTCAATTCAGCCTTCCAGCTCCCTCAACAATTCCAAATGTACTGTAATAATTTAATATTTCTATAGCATCTCCTATCTCAAAGGATGTTGAAATCTGTTAGTCTTCCATTGCATCCAGAAGGCTTCACTTCCCAGTGAAAACCAGCTGTAGCTGAGGTGAAACATGCAGGGTTTTCAACACAGAGCAACATTGCATGACTAATGTAATTTTCAGTTTAAATGTAGGGGAAACACAGATAAGTGTAATGTAACTTAAAAATACTGGAACTTTATGAGGACATTCTTACTTTCGGAAAATGTCCTACAAGAATCTACCAAAAGTGTCTCACCTGAAAAATTGCACTGCATTTCCACCTGCATGATGCCCCCCAGTGATAGCAACAAATGTAGTAAATGGTCGGTATTCTTAATGGCTCGAAATGTCCTAGTTAGGATATTAGGGGAATAAAAGACCTCTTTTCCATTGTAGTGTGACCATGTGTGTAAGCGGTTCAACATCAGCTTTCACTATTATTAGTTTACTCTCACTGTGTCTTTAGATTGTGAGCCCTTTCAGTGAATTGCTTTCCTGAGCTCCTGTGTTTGTACAGGGCCTGGTACAATATCCCTAAGAACAATTGCAACATATAAATTGTAAATAAAACACTACTAATGCTGCTTAATGCCATGCAGGGGTATCGCTTCATTGCTGACTGAGAAGCTAAAGCACCATGAAGGTGGATCATCACTAACTTTTCTGTGCACTAGTGAAGAATTCTCTCTCATCTCCACCAGCTTCCAAGATTACTGAGGTTGTAGGCATAATGTTGGACCTGCAGACCAATTCGTGATGCTGGTTTTAAGTGGTATTACCCACCCGTGTGTTTGGATGCATGTGTCTTTCTCAATTGACTACATACTCTTTTCTTGCTGTGAGGTCAGATGGACTGAATTTTTCACAAATGGCAGTCACACACAGTTACCTAAACAAAAAGTAGTAAATTACATCCAGAACCCTATAAAAAAGCAAACACTAATTTTAATAAATGTGTGTACTTGGAAGGGTGTGGCTAGGTAACATTTTTCACAAAAATCAAATTTTGTTTACATTTTGGTTTTAGTCTTGGTCTGTATCTTTTGAACACTTTACATTTTCTATGCTGTCTCCTGACTATGTAGTTGATCAAGTTGTTCACAGCAGTCTTTTTGAGAGTTTTATTTGAGTTCTGTTCTCTTCAACTGAGACAAGTGAAAGCGTAGCCAAAAAAAAAAAAAAGGCAGTAGAAAATTATTTGATGTAATGGTTAAAAATGCCTTAATTTGAAGAAGAAAGACTCTTCTTTTGTGGTTTCGAGGTCTTTATTGAAGCCTTCTAGCAGTGAAGGGCTTTTTTTTCTTTTTCCTAGTACTTCTAAGAAGAATGTTGCTGTATAATGAAAGAATCTACAGGACAAAATCTTTCCTGTTTTAACACAGATAGTATGTAATGGCTCTCTTCTTCTTGTGCAGTTGTGATGAGAGCTATGTGAATGGCTGAGCTGTACCAAAAGGCCATATTTTCATTCTGGGTTAAGAATAGCTGTGGGAAGACTAAGAGCTTCTTGATGCTGCTTCTTTTTCCACTAACTTTTCTTCCTTCTTATTCAGCTGCAGTAGAAATTGGGTGGGAATTGATAATCCTTTAGGAATGTAGCTTTTGACACTTATCTGGTGGATGATAATTAATGCATTCCAAGAGGATTATCATAGTGGACTGTAGTTATAAAAGAGTGACATTTCATTTACGTGGAGTGAAACTTTAATATATGGCTGTCTCTACGTCTTTTTAGGTGAAATCTTCAACCTCTCAACTCCAGTCAGTGTAGCTCCACCCAGTCCAGCTGTAATGAGAGCAACTGTGGGCACAAGCAGTTTTTACCAGTATGTTACCGTGCCTTAAAAGCACTGAAAACCCCAGAATGTTATTGTTAACACATCATGTATGTAATTGTTTCTTGATATTCAGGCTGAAGCATTTTGTTTGTTGACTTCAAGAGGAGTAATGTTTGCAAAGATTTAGAAATAGACAATAAAAGCTGGGGACAGTGGGACAGTTCTTTGATTTTTTTAAGCAGCATTTTTTATTTTAAACTTCACTGTAGTATTGCAACAGAATGAAAGTTTCGTAGACAAGTTACTCAGAACTGAGATATCTTTAAAAACTTGCAAATTACTGTATCTCTTCACTAATAAAATAGCTATTTTTATGATTTATGATAATGCTTTTGGGCAAGGTTAGCTGATCTGCTCTACTGTTTTTGTGAAGAGCAAAGCAGCCTGTTTTCCTGAAATTGATGGGATTTGGGACTGACTTGGCCATCCCACCATTATACTGGACAGGAGTCTGTACCCCACATGGGTCTAGGGAGCATTTTGACTCAGTTGAAAGAGCCAGTTTCTTTATGGTTTTGAAAACTGCTGGCACGATGTTTCTCTTAGTATTAGGAGATGAGTGGGGTTTGCATCTATTTAAAATAGAGAATATTGATGAGGCTGATAGCTTTGCATCTATTTAAAATAGAGAATATTGATGAGGCTGATAGCTATAAATTATTGCCTTTAGGTCCCAAGTGTTACAGAGCACAGAATGGCAGCATCAAAAAGGTTACAACCGATTATATCATACATTGCTGTACAATCTAGGTAATTTTATAACCTTATAGCAGTAACCTGCTATGATTCAACTGGAGAAAAATTGTCAATGTACTTTTTAGTATACCTTTGCATTTGTTCTTTTGCTCTCCTAAGTTTATCTTAGGGAGGAAGTGTTATTAGCCACCAGCCATTTGTCAGCATGGGCTTTGTTTTCTGTTTCACTGCACTGACTTCTGCATTGCATTGCAGATGCTATATGGCTGCTAACAGGCTCACTGTACTAATCTGTAGCAGTATCCCTCTCTCTCCAGCAAGGAAAACTCCTTTCTTATATTCCATTAGTATTTTTGTTTGGTTCAGTATTAGAGTATATGGTCTGGTTTTGTGGTTAACTACCTTTCCGTTATGACCTACTGCCAATCTGCAAAAAAAGGTATTTTTCAGTAGAAAAAGAAATGAAAGTTGTCAGGCAATTCTCAGAACTACAAAACTAGTTTCAGAATCTGTACAGAAGTATTCTGTAAGGTGCCCAAGTTGAGGTCAAATTCCTCCAATACATCCTGATGTGTAGTAAAGATCATATAAATGTTAAATAAGAATACCATCTCAAAAAATACATTTCCTTTATCTAGAAAACAAATTTGTGTCATGGAGTTGTAGGTGTAGGAAATGGAAACAATTTTTAGGGTCCCCTAGTCAAACCCACATGAGATATAAGATTACTGAGTAAAATAAGTTTTACAATGCTCTGTCCCATCTTTGCTGTGAAAAGCAAAGATCCATTTAAATTGAAATTTGAAGTAGGTTCAAAAGGAAAGAAAACCTTTACATTTGTAAAAGAATGTAAACTCAACATTTATAAGGATCAGAAACTCCTTTTAAATACCATGATGAAAAATTCATCATTAAAAGCTTAATTTTCAGCCCAATAGATGTATTTTTTCTAATGTACCATTTCATGGAACAGTATGATCCTGTTTATATTTTGAATCTCACAAGTGAAGGTGTTTCTGGCATATTAAAGGGTCTGTTCAACAATATGTTAATAAGTCAGATCTCAGCTGACATATGTTGCAGTACTGAATTTACACTCATATAATGGATATAGCCCTAGTATTTTAGACAGGGCCTGACTAAAATTCTTGGCAGTCCATGGGAAATATTTTTGCTGGTTTCAGTGGGATTTGGAACAGACCAATAGAACTTGCATTAAGGGCAGTCCCAAGGCCATCTTTGAGAGCGGAGTTGCATTCTGCACACATTGCAAGCCTACCCTCTGATGAACAACCAGAGCACACCTTTCGGTTGTCAAGTTCTGTGGCATGCCTGATGGATTAGCACATCACCAGGATGTCTAGCTAGGCCATCCACAAGTATTGTGGCAATTATGTGAGAGGCAGAGCCGAAATTAGTACCATGAACACAACAAATATAGGAGGTATTTTCATACTAAGAGGCACCCTTGAACAAATAAGTCAGTGGAAGCTCTCTGATCTCCTATTATTTTTGTTGGCAATATTCTTCTCTTTTTTTACTTTGTCCTCATTTGTTTCATGTCTATATTGTTATCTTCTTTGCACTTCTAAGTAAATCTACATTTAATCTGGCCATAGCAGGGTGCCATGACAATTTGATGTTTCTTGCCCCCTCCCTTGTAAGAGGTGAGGGTTGCAGTCTGCTGGCTTTTTGACATAAGTGAAACATTCTAAGTAACTCTGCACATTAATGTTCCTAATGTAGTGTGGTACCTGAATGTTTTGAAATATTTCAGGTGAAAACTTGGTCTCATCATCACCTTAATGTCCTATTCTCTCCTCTTCTAAAAAAAAAAAGTGATGAAGATGCATTCATACATACGCTACATCTGGCTTGATTTCTTTTTCTCTTTCAGTTTTTAGGTTCAAATAGTAGCAATGATTAATAACATAATAGCTCTGAGACATTTATTTCTTCTCTCAAAAAGGAAGTTAGTAAATTTATTGTTTCACAAAAGCACATCCGTTTTAAAGTGTATAGGGAAAATGTATCAAAATATTAATTAGACTTTTCTTTTGTTTTGCTAGTTTGCATTAGACAGATGGAATTCTGATCTTTAACAGCATCATGACTCATGAAACTGCTTGTGTACTAAAATGCCATTATTAACACAACAGTAGTTTTCAGCAGTTGGTAATTATTGGCATAATTAAACATTTATCAAGAAACAAGTATTTATCATTCATTAAACTTTCATTAAAAATCCATCTTAGTACAAGCTAGATTAGCCAGTGATTTTCAAGTGATAACTTCTTAACTTCTGGCAGGAACATAGAGCATTTTGATGGCAAAGAAAGTCGTGTGTAACACAACCTTTCAGGTTTTGTAAATAGTTATAACATTTCAGATTTAAGAGTGCTATTTTTAAGCGTTCTATAAGACTCAGACAAGAAAGTACTTGGCTATTTTCTGTAGGGTTTACTAAGTTTGGCACTTTTTAACAGTGTATTTGGGAAAACAAGATGCTCTTGGCCATGAAAAGCGAGCGCTAAGTTTGCTTTATAACTGCATTTACATGACTTAAATTCCCTTACAGCCTGATATGTTTACATATATTGGGACATTAAAATTTATTTTTCTTAATGGATCATCTTATAAAATCTGCCTCGTGATTTTGCAAAAGGATGGAATCTCAGACTAGATATTTGTCGTTGGGAAATCTTGAAGAGATGTCTGATCCTGATATAGTATTTTCCAACATTTCAATACTTCTTGTCATTAAAGAAGAAAATATGCATATTTTCTTATTAAAAACAAAAAGACCCATTACATCTTTGAAAGGTTTTGGTTTTATTTTGCAGAGTGAAGTATAGGACATTATGCCTGGTCTGCTCATTTTTGACCAATTCATTGAGATGGCAGACTGATTTTTTTTTGCATGTTTAGATATGAATAAAGGTAATTTGTGTGAATTTCAGCTTGCAGAAAAATAAGATTAGTCAATGACCTGTAGTCCCCTCACATTCAAATTATCTTATTTAACTGTTTTTAAGTCTTTTCTCCTTGGTTACTTGTTATTTTCCTCAGTTCTCATCTGCCATTCCCACTAACCCTTATTATCAGGGAAGCACTGGGTTACTTAATCTTACAGCTACCGACTGGCTATCTTACCTCCCAGCCCTTTGTTCCTTCTCTTGCTTATAGGTACAATAGGATATATTACTTAACCCCTCCTACACAGTTTTGCAAGAGGTACCAATTTGGCAAGGTTAGTATAAGTTTAGAATGCTGTAATGTGATTGTCTAGATTGTGGTGGAGAAAAAAACAGTATTTAGTGAGCAAGACTGTCTCAGAAAGCTCCTTCATGTACATACAAGAGCTTCACATCTTAGCCCATATTCAGCAACTTTGTGTTTTCTCTTGGGCAAAAAATTTACTGTATCAGTGCTTTTATGTCACAAGAATGAATTGAATTCGTACCCTTTAGTGCAAACAACAATAGACAGAGTGGTAACCTAGTGGAAAACAAATAGACGCCCCGTCCCTTTTGGGGATTCAGAGAGGTTCAGAAAGATGGAGCTGACGGTAGAGAGGTGGCAGATAAAAAGAGGCTGAAGCAGGAAAGAATCCTGCGGTCATTTATTACCATGCCATCTTCATAGTGTTTGCTGAACCAAGGTGCAGAGTAATGATTCAGACAAATGATGTTAATAATAATAGCTGGCCCTTTGGCAAAAATGGAATACCTAGTATTGCAGCATGAGACCTAATCAGATTCTCCCAAACTTGCTTCAGACTGATAGAATTTTTTGTCATCAGGTTTTCCATCAATAGATTCTCCCTGGATACTATATTTCTAAAGGAAGCAAAGTGATAAACTTTTATTTTCCATGAAGGTAAAACCCCCAAAATTTTAAATATTATGACATTTAATTTATAGTTTAAAGCTAGTTTTAAAATACCACATTATATCTGGTTTGTTTTTGGTGGAATTTGAACTGTTAAAGTCAGTGGTCTCTGCAAGGTACTTGTAGTAATGATGTATTACTTGATCACATTTAGAAACTTTCTGGAGTTCATTATCTTTTTTTTTTTTTTTTGTAATCATCCCAGAATTCCCCTTATTTATTGTAAGTGAATAATAGTAAGTATGCTTTACAGTACTTTTTGTTGCACTGGTAAAAACGATCTCCTTATAATGCTAATGCCTAGCTATGGATTTTAAACAGGGGGTAGTTGCTAGTAACTGCAGATCTGATTAATTGCTTTGGTCTGTTGTTAGGAATTTGTAGATAAAAGAACATTTACACTCAGAAAAGCTTACTAACCATTTTGTACTGTTCAGTTATGACATGGTTTTGTTGTTCTTTTTAATAGTACCTGCAGGTTTTAGGCATATAGGTTGCAATTATTTTTATTAGCTGTTTTTCTGTTAACAACATAACCAACATCTGTTTTAATCTAAACATCATCAGACTTATTAATTAGGTACATTTTGGCATCAATTTATCACACATGCTTTGACACTTTTGATACTTGAAGCATAAGCTATTATGTGTAATAAAAAAAAAAGTATGATTTGGAGTAAGTGTTATACATCATCTGTAGGGGACAATTATGTTGGCATGTGGGAGGTTAATGTACACGCTCTAGATTCCTTTGCTTGATTTGCTGTTTTCTTCTTCATAACTCTAGGTAAACAGTTTGTGCTGCTATTTAATGCACAGGTTAAGTGTAGTTGCAGGCTATTATACATCATTAGAGTAAGTAATATTCAGCTGTGGAAGAAAGATGGAAGCTTTTCACTTGTAGCCACTTGGACATTTCATTTTTCATCTAGTATGCCACTGCAAAAATTAGTTGTGGCAGGCCTGATGTAATTTATAGCCTGGTACCCTGAAATTAAGCAATGAATCACACCATTTTGGCTGATTAGAGTTAATGCATTTTTCCCGATGACATATTTTGTAAAACAATGCAGTTTATTCTAAACTTTGCCTTATCAGACCTAGTAATTTCTCACGTCAACCTGTGCAATGGATCGTACCGTGTACAGTGAACTCTATCACCACATTTCTTTTGGCATTGTATTGTAGTTATCTTCCAGTTTAAAGGGACAACCTTCCCTTTCTTTCCTAATTTTCTCACTAGAAAATATCAACTTTTCTCTCCCTTCATCCCTCACCCTCCATTCTCAAACCAGACAATTCAAAAGCAAAACACAGAGTAACACAATTCAATGCAGCTTGATTGAAAGTGCAGGGTATAATGATCAAGTGAGTAGAGACCATTGGATTGTGCCTCAGGCCTTCACACTCTGGATCTGGTCAATAACAAATTTATTACTAATCAAATCCAATAAATACAAAACAGCATACATTTATTTTTATTTGGCACCCAGCTCGTCACAGAATAATAATAAAACAGGTCAGTCAGAGACTCCTTTCTGAGAATGTGCTGTAACTGATGCATGCTGCACTTAAAGCTCCTGTACATCATAAGCAGATGTCCAGTTCCCAAGAAGCCTTGTTGTGTTTGTCTGATTACCAGTGGGCATTGTGTCCTATTTGCCTGTGGAATATATTAATGGTTCCAGCTCTTGAGTTTGGAGAATTCTGTTTGCTGAGATACGTCGTGATAGGAAGAGGTATCACTGCAGAACAGGATCTATAGGTATTAGTGTCAAGAAGAATAATGTCTTTCCTGCCCTTTTTCCTGGGTTATTGCATGGGGTATACAAAGAATGGGATGAGTTAATAGAAAACAAAGAAACTAAAGGTGTTTGGGGAGGGGAGCAGAATCAACAACATAGCTGAGACATGCGAATTTTACTGTTGCCAAAAATAATGTGCGACTGTACTTTCCCCCCAAAGCACTAACATGCATAAGAGCACAAGACATAATCATTGCAGGCATCTTACACCATGTAAAACCGACACAGACAAACAGTGCATAGCTAATGTAAAGCTGACATTCAGTATCCAGGATTTTTTTGTATTCACATATTTTTATATGTGTGTGCATGAAATTTAGCTAAAACTTCTTGTTGCTGCAATTTGTTACGCAGACACATTATGAATTACAAAGTGTATGCCAAAGATGCAAACTGAATAAAATTATTGGGAATATTTAATGATATGAAAAGTGCAGCTTATGTTGTTTCAAAGTCAGATAGTTCAAAAATTCTTTATTTCTTATCTGGTGAAGTCCCTGTATCTTTGAACTGTCTATGGAAACCAGCAAGAGTCTTCAACATGTAGGAGAAAAAAGCATCATACCTGCAAGACTCCAGCCTACCTTGTTCACACCCAGGATAGGAGAAAATGATTTATTATCTGTCCCTTGAATTTCTCTGAGCGTTCTGTCTAAACTTTAAAAGCAGATTACATTTGCGATTAAACCTTAACAAATGTTGTTTTAA
This sequence comes from Myiotriccus ornatus, assembly GCA_036023395.1. NCBI lineage: Eukaryota > Metazoa > Chordata > Aves > Passeriformes > Tyrannidae > Myiotriccus > Myiotriccus ornatus. Next base: position 93,326,563 of record JAYRBT010000082.1, on the reverse strand, counting down.
CTAGACTGCAATGTATGTTATTGACAACAAGCTTTTTTCCCCCCTGAAAATAACATTGGTGCTTAGGCATGCAATTTACAAAAATGACAAGGAAGGGTGGTACTTTTCCCAAGGTGAATGTGAGTTGACTGATTAGCTGGTATTTTAACTTGGGTTCTTGCAAATTACAGACATAAGAAACCCTGCAATTTATATGTACTTTAGAAGTGAAAGCTTTAATCCCATGATTCATGAAAGTAAAGTGGTAATAATTTAAGTACCATATTTTATTTATCCCTCAGAGTTGTCAGCTGATACCAGAAGTATTCTCACTATTTTTGGGTTGCTGCCTTTGGCCACCTAATTGCTTCTTAGGAAGTAAGAGGGAAATTGCTTATATAACTACATGGATTGTCTTTGGCAACATCAAGCCAAGGCATCAATCAGTCCATCTGGGTAAAATCACAAGCTGACTCCGATATTGCTAAATATTTATACTGTCAAATACACACAGACATCCAGATGAAAAGAGGCATTCATTAGGAATGCTCCAGCTTGTCAGTTTAAAGATGTAGATTAGAGCAAAACCTCCCACTATGATACTGAGTGCTCAGGAAAAGTCTATATTTAGCCATTCTGAGCAATAAATATCATCATATTGCCTCATTTAGGTAAATAGAGAATGAATATTGTCAAGATGATCTAGAGATAATGTAAACAGATCCCTGCTCAGAGTCTGTGTTACTAGGGTAAATTCCAGGACACTGGTGTGCTGCTGATGCTTTTCGGTTTAACCCTATTTCTTAATCGCATTCCTATCCCATTTACATTAACGGTAAGATTTTTTTTCCTTGCAGATGAGAAGGGAAGGGGAGAGGAGGGGGGAAGAAAAGGTGGGGTTTCTTCTTAAACAAAAGGAGATTTTAAATTCTAACTGAGCAATCACATTAATTAGTAGTTTTGTTCTAATATTTTCTTGGCACTGCTAAAGACTGCTGCTGCTGCTGTTGCTAGAAAATACTGATATCTGTAGCAGCGCTGAAGCTCATTCCAGAGTTTGACATGGGAACTGACAAAGCCCATCAGTCAGCAGAACATCACAGCTCTGAGGTTAAGACATGATTTCAAGAGTACACCCAGTTAAGACTCATAGTGGAATTTCTTTTATAGCACTCTTTTTTTTTCTGTGATAAGATGAGGCATATCGTAAGAATAAGTGATGAAAGATCAGTACTTTCATGAGACTTAAGTTACTGTCCTGCTTCAAAGTGGGTGGCTTGTCCTGAGAAATTAGGAGTAAAATGTATTCACTACACTAAAAAAAGATAGCAGAAGGGGTTTTTTTACTTTTTGTGGGAGGCCTGTGTCTCCCTCCAGTAGAATTAGCACCTTGGAAGTTACATACAAGGAGAGTAGTGACTGACGTCAAAGTTTTAGTTAATTACACAAGATGATTTTTTAGATTAATAATTAACATCTCTCTTTATAACTAAATATCTGTAATTAATCAGCAAATCATAATGTGGAGACTAATTAACTTCAAACTCAAATCTTAACAGAAAATCCATATTACTATCCAGCATCATTAATTACTCCAGTAATCAAAGTTACCCCTCATGGGATTTGACATAAAGCTTTGTAGGTTTATAAACCCAGCTATTATCAGGAAAAAAAAAAATTTTTTTTTAAAGGGGCTTCGAATAACATTATAGATAACTAAAGTATTAGATGGAAAATTTAAACAAGTTTTCATTTTGTCTGTATTATATTATCAATAATCCACTCACTGAAGCTGGGTAAGTAACTAAGACTGCAATTGCCTTCTCACCATGAGAATCTGTTTTTTTGTTGATTTTTTTTTTCTTTTTCTTTTGGAGTTACAGCAGTGATTTCTGTCAGAGGAGTCATTTGTCAGTGTCTTTTAAAAAATGCTACTCTTTCTGGTAGCATTTGCTGTGATGCTATCCATGCTAGTTATCTGTTTAAGAAATGGATTAACAGCGGATGTGATGCCAAAAAACCTCACTCCAAAAAATTCTTATTTTAATTAGCATGGCCATCACAACTAGAAAGGTTTGGAATGTGTTCATGTTAATTTTTAATAAACTGGAAAGTCAATAGTACCATTATAGCACACTGAATCCCTTAGCTGTTTTTCATTTAGAAAGTTAGGCATTAAAATTGTGTCTAAAATTCACATTTCAATTATTTTATCACCCAGTCTTGCAAGTGTGCACATCCGATACTGTTCTTTTGTGTGGCAGCTGTAAAAATTGTAAGCAATTTTTACTGTCAAGAAAACTCTGAATAAATAGAGGCTGTTAACTTAGGCAGATATCTGAGGTTATTTGGTGGCAATCAAGAACTCACAGCACTTCAACTAATGGGTTATGATCAGAAACTGTTCCTAATAGCCAGCTAGACGGATCTGAATATGAAGATTTCTATAATTTTGTTGTCAGCTTGTGATGTACTCTAGTGCTAATTATTTGGAACAATTATGTTTTCGTAATAACAAAAGAAGAAGCAGTGAATTAAGCAGGCTTACCTTCAGATCTTTAGATAACAGTTTAAATGCACTTGCCATTAAGAAATAACATTTCTTTTTCCTGTATGGAACCCTAATTATTGAAGATGCTTGTCTTTTAAAATCTACTTCTACTTTTTTAAGCGTGTTCAATGTGTCAGTTTACACTGATGACTTCAGTAACTAGTATTTTCTCAGTCTTAGGTTTATGCCTGTACCTCCCATAGACTGCTTACTTCATTTGGTTATTCAAAAACCATAATTAGTGCAGTAATTAACATGTGGATCCTTCAAAGGAAGACTGTTAGAATCATGAGACGTCTCTCATCATTCTTACTGATGTACAGATGATAAAAAGACTTAGGTTGAGGTGACAACAGGATTTGTATTACTGCACATTATCCAAGCTGCAGGGAAAATCAGACAGGACCGTGGTCCATGGAGTCTTTCCTTCTGAAAAAAGTAATTATCCACACTGTTTCTATAATGTAACTAGGTGTTATCCTGCATTTGCAGCTGTCAAATCATTTGTTTTAAAACCATTATTTTATACCTTATGAATACTTGAAAGTTTGGGGTTTTGCTTTTTATCTTTTAACACATTACAGAAGTGGGGTGCAGCAAGAAAAACAACAATGATAGTAATTTATATAAGCAAAACAGATTCTTTCTTGGCAGTTGATTTCAGAGATGTTTATGGAAATGTTGATACAGTCATGAGAGTGCTTTCATAAAGAATAGGCCAAATTTCATTTTATTTATTTTCCCTGGAGAAAATATATTTGTTTGTTTGTTTAAGATTTCAGATAAGCTGAATCTGTTGTGTTTTCAAGCCATAGTAAATCAGTTGTTGGTATGTGAGTCTTTATATGGTTCACATAAATGTATTCCAGTATTTCTCTGAGATGCTTATAGCTGATGTTTTAAGCTTCAATATACAATGTTTTAAATTAGTGCATTAAGGAAATTCACATTCCTTCATTCAGCCTTTAACTTTCTGTAAGTAGTAGTCCTCTTTTTCACATTCTGTGACATATGCCAGAAAAATTCAGTATTTTACCCTACAGGCAGCCCATGGGACTGGGATGAAATGGCCTCTATACATAGGGTATGACTTTATTTGCTAAAGAGGTTATTTGAAAAAGCCCTTAGGGTACTGCTGCCCTTTTGTCCCTCAAACTAGTAGGGGGAAAAATATAAAAGGAACTACACAGTAATCCCTTGTAGACAGGTGACCTTAAGCCAATTCTATACTGTAAGGTTTGTTTCCATTTAAACTCAAAACAGACAACGGAAAAAAGCAAATTGCAGGTTTAAATGTGTTGCAGAAACATTGCCTGGTTTTTTTTCTGTAATTGACTATCCAATACAGATAACTTTTACTGCAAATTCATAAAACTGAGTATTGTTCTATATAATTTAATGTAGTGTTTTTAGCAAAAATAGCATCTGAGGACTGATGGAAATAAACATACCTCTGTTCATTTCAGGTGACCTGCTCAGGATTGCATGTTCTTTATAACTATTTATAACCTGCAAGTACAGCAAGCATAATTAAGCAAAAGTATACAGACCTTCTGATTTCATTATTAATACACTAAAAATTAGTCAACTTTAGGACCCACTGGAAAAATCAGCAATCACTTTGTCTTTTGAAGTTCTTTTTTCTGTTTGTTCTTAAGAGTTGGCCATTGACTGATGTTAACAGTGCTATCGTCAAACTAGATGTTATCACAGGGTCATGGTCCCACTACATGTGCACTGTTTGGTGGTGGTGTGTTTGGTATTTAAACCTGTGTTCATCCACAACAATTTTACAGTGAATGGCACAGTATTGTTTTTTATATATAATGCAATCAGCTGTTATTAGGTGCGTACCATCCCAGTTCGACCCTGCTTTTCAGTAGTCAGTCTTCAAAACACCATTATAGATTATGAACAGCAGCTCTGAACCCACTTCAGGATAGCCTCTCATAAGTCACAGGTGTGACATCACTGAGCACTGTAATTAATGGGTGTTATGCCACTCCCTTGACTTATGAGTTTTTCAGAGGCTTTTAATTACTTTCAAGTTTAAGGCATTCTGGCAGAATTTTGAAGGAACTCCAGTGGCAGCCTATTCTGAATGAAGTTGTTCTAGCAACATTTGGAAAATGAGCAACTCTGGTGGCTGAAGGAAAACGTTTCAGCCGTTCTTCACGCCTGGTAGTCCAGAGGGAGCTTAAAGGAAACAGCTTCTGTCGACTGCTGCAGGCATTTAGTTACTGTGTTCCCTTTCTGCATCGGGGGAGGAGCTGTGAAAATTGTGGTCAAATCCACATATTATATAAAATAAAAGAGAGAAAAACATCTGAAAAGTCAAGAATGGCTTGAAGGGTTATTATGATGTCATCAACCTGATTTTAGGTATAGAAAAACTATTGTTTCGCATGGGAGTGCAGACTTCACGTAACTGGTAGAATAGAAATCGAAAAGAAGAAATGCCATCATTCATTACCTATCGAGAATACGTTGTAAATGATCACCACTTAATCAGCATTTAAAACAGTATTCTTTAGTTTCAGTGCCAAAATTAGAAGAACTGCACCCCTTAAACACACACACACCACAATGTACATATCATAATATTAAGTTAACTCAGGTGTAAAGCTTTGTTCTCTAAACAGCTGAAGCTTCATGTCATTGTTTATGTGCACAAAACACACATATTTCTCCATATGTTGGCACCATATTGGTGTTATCACCATAGCATTCCCTCCTCTTCAGATGATCTTTTGTTATAACATTTGTTTTTGTGAGGCAAATAAAATATAGTAAATGTAAACCAATTATTTAACCAAATTACTTTGATCGTGGGAAACTGACAATTAGTGTTACAGCTTCTCAGCAGTGAAATCCACACAGTAGAGCAGACTGTGATATTCTGTACTGCAGTGTAAGTCGATGTAGTGCATTTATTTTGTGTAGCAAGCTGTGAGAGAGGAGGAGAGAAGTGCAGGAGACGAGCAAAGTCCATCTTGATGAACTATTATTCTATATTTGTGCTATATGTTGTGAGTTGTTTAGTTTTTCAAATTGCTTGTTAATATATTGGGACAGCTCTTCACAGCAACCTTGATGACTGATGTCGACACAGCATCTCATGAGTATGAGATGATCATCTAATTAATCAATGAGTTAGAGACGTGCCAAACTACCATTTGTAATTTTGATTTCTAGTAAATGCTGCAGATGAAGATATGAGTTTGGTTACCTGTAATGATTTGTCATTTTAATAGTTTTACCTTTTGCACATGAACTGGGGGGGAAGTACTTAAGTTATATGCACCAGTACACCCACATGATTTGGGTTTATTCTCAAACCTTGAATGCATCAGCCCTTCCATGAAATAGCTTTGAGCTAGGAGAGCATTCTGGGTATTGTCATGCAAATGAGGCCACCAAACATACCACTTTGCTTCAAAATTGCTCCACAGTGACAAGTAGCTTTTGAAACTGGAGCAGAGTTTTCTAAGCTAAGTGGGCAACCCCATCTATCCTCTGAGATCCAGTTTCTAAAGAAAGTGTGTATATATGAAGTCCTAATTCCACATCTGAGTGCTCAGATTGGCATACCCATACATCTCTGTCGGGGTTTAGCCAGGCCAGTCTCATTCTAATGCAGATTAAGGTGGTCCTTTGTCCTTGAGTATTGTCTTTCTCCCACATTCATACAATAAAAAAACACCAGAAGATGCACATAGCATGGAGAAGTTGAATTTGATCTAGTATTGAGAAGCTCTTAAAGCCAAGGTTTTGTGATATATCACTTCAACCAGTAGAAATTTTAATTAATGCTACAGCAACCCTCAAGAACTTAGCCAATAGGTCATGAGGAAAAAAAAGTCCTCACCTGCCTCATAGTTCATAGAATGCAACTGTAATCAAAAGCTATTTCAGTCTAGTTTTGGGACCAGTTGATTGATAAGAAAATGAGACATACATTTTTCTCTCTTTTTGTAACAAAATTAGTCCATCCCAAATACTATTTTGACTGTGCTATAAAAAGGTTGTGGGAAGAGCAGCAGAGTTAAACGTAGTGACTATCCCAAGCGATTCAGGACTAGGTCATCATCTTAACACCAGTTGGAAACCAGAATGGATTTCAGAGCACTGGCATTAAATGTTAAAGAATGAGAAGAATCCAGTTAAAGAATGAGAAGAATCCAGATTTAATTTTTGCTTTAATCCAAAATTGTATTAATTGCGTTGTGAATTGGTGGGAATTCTGTCCAACCTGAATATAGGCACAATTTTACTGTTAACCTCTGAGCAGTATTGTTCCATGTGCACTGGAGGTAACAAACCCATAGAAATAAATTATAGGTCCATCATAGGAATGGAAGTACTTGATCTGCTGGTCAGATAAGGATTTGTAGAAGCTGATGGAGACTGAGTACTGACTGGATAGCTGCAATTCTAGAACAGTCAGACTTCTCTGTTCCCTTGTGGCCTAGTGTCAGCTACATTGCCAGTGTGGTGTTGCATGTTACCTCATAGAAATAGCTAATGTTTTTTTACATTTGGGTATATAATTCAAGGCATTAACATTTGAAAATGTAGATCTTAAGGACTTCACAGCTAGTCTGATCTTTTCAGTGATGCGTCTCTATCCTCAGAAGTAGGAGCTTTCTTGAGAAGACTGGTTAAAGTTATGGAGATGATTGTTGAGTTTTCTGGTGTTTGCTGCACGTTTAGATGGTACCTCAGCTGTAGGAACCAAACTGCCCTCGAACCATCCCAGCATATAACTGTCTAAATATTTTGGGTAAACGTACTTAATGTTGATGTGAATGGATTCATAAAAAAAGAGAAACAAAACGATGTTGAGAAAGAGCTATTGCAGTTGCCCTATTTTGTTGTTGTTGTGTGCTAGCTGCATTATTTCCCAACCTCTTTTGGAGAGGTTATTTAAGTAAAACTTGGTGTTACATTTCCTTTTATTACGAATGCTATTATGAATGCTATCTGCTATTGGAGCAGATCATGATGCAGCAAAGAACTTTTTATACTGCATAGACTGTGCAGCAAAATAGTGCTTTATCAGCATTACATGCCTCAGTGAGGAATGTTTTGCTGTTTTAAATCTTATCATTATGAGAAGAATTTATTATCTAGATACAAAGATTTTACTGGAAACTATTGAGCTAAGGCTGTTGTCATCTAACTGAAAATGAAAACATGTTCATGATAATTAGGCAAGAGGGATTAATGAAAAACCCACAATATATATACTGTTTACATACAACTTCAGAGATCTACTTTATCAGTTAGGACATGGTTGCATCCCAGAAATAGTGGCCAATCCTTTGCTCTTCTGCACTTAGACTCCCTGTCTACAAACATAATGCAAAGTGAAGGTGGTTGAGGTTTCGTAAAAATGAAGCACATGGTGTGACAGGCCCATCTGTGCCAGCTTTATAAAACAAAAGTGCCCAATATGATCATCCTTGCCTTTTGTTCCACACAATGCTATTCAGGCGGCAGTTTTATGGATGCTTGCTGGTAGAGTCTGCAAACCTTGATTTATCTGACTGCTCCCTCTCCTGTGTTGTCAGTTCTCAGTTGCACTGCTAGCTTCCCTGCCCCCACAATTTCCTCGCTTTACCTGGCCCTTTTTCCCAGGCAAATCTGAGGTAGAACCTCCTAGCAATTTTCCAAGGTTCTGGGCTCAAAGACTAAACTAATTTATTTTTGAATTGCAGATCAAACATAAATTGCAAAGAAGCATTTAATCAGTTAGGAGAAGCAAGGGTACGGCTTGTTTAAGTCCCAGAATCCATAAACCTGTAATGATTTTATTATATTGGTGTCAGTTTTCATTATTTTCATAAATGGGTGTTCCCTGCTTAATGCACAATATTTGCATCAGATGAACCAATGAGTTTAAACATGGTTTGTTTTAATGCTTTGTGAATTTGCATTCAAATTCATCAGAAGTAATTCTATTTGAAATCACATAGGGCTACGCACAATGGTTGTAAATCCATTTGAATTGCGATGCCAGAATCAGCCCATTAATCTACAAATCTACAATATAATTTTTGTATGGTTGGTGGGCTTTTGTTCTGTTTTTTTCTTGATGAGGGAGAGGGGATACCAAGTGCGTGTTTGGGAGGGAAGCGATCGAGGAGGTTGTGATAAATTGACCAAGTGGGAGTATCTTTCTTGTGGAAACCGGCCTGCGAAAGGAACATATGAAAGGCCAGAGACCATGGTTTGAGCATGTCTGTCACTGCCACTTGAGGTAGTTGCATGAGGAGAAAGGAAATCTCAAAAATAAGCAAGTTTTCTAATATTTAGGAGATATTTAGGAGATAGAGATTGGCATCAGCACTTTCCATTGGTCTTCAGAGTATCAGAAGTTGGAGCAGCTCTATAGCCTGCATTTAGTGTTTTAGGTCCTCTTGCTAAACACTCTGTTAGCTTGGATTTTTCTGTGTTCTGTTCTTAAAAGGGGATGAATAAATGCAGCAAGGTTCACCTCCAACAGAAACAGGCTCTTTTTGGGAGGAGTGGAGTGAGCTATATTATAGGAAATAGTGCTTTATTTCTTGATAGCTGCAGAAGAAATCTGTATTTCTTTCAGTGCCTAGAGAATAGTTTTAATCCTCATGTTCTTAAGTAGACTGAATTGTCTGTAAATAAGGTGTTTGTTTAAGCTGATAATTACCAGATTTGAAGATGAATATATCGTTGTCTGGGAGTGCAAAAGTATGTATGTATGAGAAGCATTACTCTCTAAGAAGAAAGGTTTGTCAACAACATTTTCCACAGTACACATTCTTCTTAAATGTATCAAAACTAAAAAAAAACAAAGAAATAAAAAAAGAAATAATACATATAAAAGATACAAAAATGTATAGTTATCCATAATGTACTTTAGCCTTTTAAAAGGAATGTCTTTATTAATTTATTTGAATAAGTGACAATTCAGAATGGAATTCAGCTGATACTTTTGAACATGTTCATGCAGTCATTTGGCTTAGTTAGAAGCAGGCTGAAATCAGTCTGAGAGAGATGTATTTGGCTGAGGGCAAAATTGATTTTTAGCTAAGTTTGTGTCTACCTTCCTCTGGGAACTAGCAGTCCTAGTTTGACCAGCAGTCCTAGTTTGTGAAGCTGGAATTAAGGAATCTATGTTGGTATTTTGAGTGGGTCAGACTGGGACTAACTCAGGGTCCAACACAGAAAAGGATTTAAGCCTCTGCTTAGCATTAGCTACATGCTTAATTCTCAAAAGTCTAACTACAGGCCTCCTCTTATGTACTTGCAAGAAGTGTGATGATCAGGAAGTCTGCCATCTGACATCTGTGAAATGAGCTGGTAGACTTGAGTCTTTCTCATAATGAACCAGTTTCCATCTCATAAAATTCTGTAATTGCAGATGGTATCAGTGGACACCTATGACAATCTCAGCAGAGATTGCAGCCCAGCATTCCTCATTATAGGATACATGGACACTGAACTCCTCTCTGCTCATGAGCATGGGGTTGATTCATTGACAGGGCATTATCAGGAAAATTGCAATGATGTGGCTAGGGCTTTGCAGTGGGTAAATGGAGTACCTCAACTCTTGGAGTTGACAATAGGCTCTCCGAAGAAATGATAATACTGTGATTAAGGCATAAAGCTGGAACTCAGCACACCTGGGAATTCTTATGTGACCCTGGCAACGCACTTCTTGTTTTTCACTTCTCTGCTTTAAAAGTTAAAATAATGCTTTTGTCATTTTATGATGTTATTTAGTGATAAATATATTACCAATTGTGAGCAATTCAGGAGGTACAGTTTTAGAAGCACATGGGTAGATAAATGCCATTAGATTTTAAATGTGTTCTGTGCAGTTTGCACTTATGTGTTCTTGTGCCTAGCACTAGTGGAAAGCAGGTCAATTTTGCTTTGCTTCCCAATTCTGCATTGAGGAAATCAGCTTTAGGCACAGAGTTATAAAAATCTTGCATAAAATTCACTTTATTGTGAAAGAGACCCTAAAAAAAAGTAACATGAGAGAAAAAAAAAACATTATTTTTGGACTTCTTTTAGCTCGTTCTTTTAGTGATATAATTTCTGTTCTGTCTGTGTACATTTTGATATGCATATTTCCTTTTTCTAAAGAAAATAATACAATTCAAATAACCTTAGAGTCCTTTTATTTCAGTAGTAGCACTTGAATTATGTTTTAAGTGTACTTAAGGCACACTGAAATAAATGGTGATCCTCAGTGGGTTTTGGAGCACTGGAACACATACCAAAAATTATAGCTGCAAAATCTGTAAGTAAGCCTGACCTGAGACTTGTAGCAGCTGTTTCAACCTATGATGCCATGGGCTGTTCTGAAGCTCCTTAATCTGCACGTATTTGAAATAACAAACCACAGTGAGTCCTGCGCGATTTGTCTGTCAGATGCCAGAATTTAGGAAACTGAACTACAGTAGCTGGAAAAAGAGTAAAAAGTATTAAAAAAGAATGGTAGCTGAAATGAGAACCTTTTAATGAAAGTGTCAGCAGGAGCTGTTGGTTTCTTAGTGGTTTTGAAAATCAGATCTTCCAGATATCCAGCTCCAGCCTTCTGGGGTGGGTTTTTTTGGTGGAGGTGTTATCTGGCCTCTGTCTTGTCACATATCACAAGCTTTACTGCTTTCACAGAAATGATCATGACTTCCTCTGAAATTTTGTCTACTGTAGTAGGAAAAAAGTGAACTGAGTTCCAGCAATAGTAAAAGTGTTTAGGCTCCACTTAGGTTAAAACTAATGATGCTGTATCAGGTCCTACGTAACAGCAGAATAAGGAGGGCATTCACTGCACTGTGCATCATGCTACAGACAAGTATACTAGGAACCATGATGTTTTTAAATTACTTGGCACCACCTAGTTATCATGGGTTTAAGCATTACTTGGCTTCAGTTTGAGAGACAGATATAGATAATAAATCTTTGAACAAGTGCTATCAGAATTAAGAGCTAAGTGGCATTTAAAATATTTTAGACAAATGTGATCGCTAATTAATTTTAAAATATTCCCTCTTTTTGTAGCCTAAATTGGGTCTCAGGAAGGAAAAAAATAAGAAGACCTAATGAATGACCTGACAGGGTTGCAGGGGTTGTTTACTAGTCCATATTTGACTAGGATTTGTGCTCTATATGATTGACAGTCATTGCAAATTCTTTGGCTTTTTAAGACTTAAGGCGCCGCAGTCTTGGGTGAACTTTAGTTCAGAATTGAATTGTTTACAAACATGACTGAGTAGTTACTGCAGAATCTCATGCTATGTTTCACTGAACTGTTCTGAGATAATATGGATTTGCAGCATAAATGGGGATGAGTTGGGTTAAATAATACTCTCAACTACTGTACCTTCTATTTATTCCATCTGGGAGCTTTGTCACCCTGGCACCTGGAAGTGGACAAGGTAGCTGAATTGTCTTTCCATTACTCATCATGTCTAACCATCTTCCTGCAGTATGACATGAATATTCTAGTCTTTCATTAAAATCAGATTATTCTTATCCAATAGAGACAAAAATTTTCTTCCCTCTCCAACGTTTGAAGATTATGTAGCCAGAGTATATGCAATTCAATATTTCCATTCAAATCAGCCTTCTAGTCATTCTTATTTCACTGTTCTGAATATTCTTTAGTCAAGATCTCTCCCCAAGAGAGGTCAAGATATAATTTAGTTGTATCCATACTAGAACAATGTGAAGCAGACGTGCCTTTGAATGTGCAATTAAAAATTGCTTTGGCCTGTTTTCTTTTCCTGTTTTACATTTTATAAACTCACATGTAATTTGATGAACACTGTCATTCTTTAAATTTCTTCAGCATCACAGTTCTCAAGGGACTCCTCTCTGATTGAATATCATTTTTGCATATTTACTTTCTCCACAAGTGCTAGTATGCAATAGCATAAGTTGAATCTTGCATATTTTCATGTTTACTTATGTTACATCCGGTTTTCTTTGTACTGGTGTTAATGCTTCCTTCCAATTTAGTATTAGCTCCATATGTCATCTAAAAGCTGTTGATTTCTACCTCTAGCTAACCAGCAATTTGTCAACAGAATAGTATGGAAATTATGCAGCTCTTGAACAGATGACTTTGCAGCCAAGTGGAAGCAACTTGAGCAAGGAGTTTCTGAGCAATTTGGTAGAGCTGCAGTGCAACAGTTTACTTTGCACTTCCATGCAGTCCAGGTATACAGACCATCTTGCAGTTCCAGCATTGATATGCTCAGCAATGGCTCAGAAAGCGTCAGCTTTGGTGTCTTCTGTCTTGTTTTACCTACTTACTGCCTAGTGCTCCCTAAAGCTGGAAGTGGAAGACAGAGCATTTAAGTGCTACTCTATTGATAGCACTGAAAATATATTTCTGTCAGCAGAAGGGTCAATTATGCGAACAGCTCTTCCTTTGAATATATTCTGGAAACATGCTGCTTCCATCCTTCACAAGGGGTGAATCATGAAAGACTTTGTCACAAAACCCTCGAAAGTGGTATAAAAGAGTTACACATTTCTCCAGCCTCTATTTACCATTCCACCTCCCAGAACCAGCATGTACCCCTGCTGCACACTTCCTAAGTAAACCCAGTGTTACTGTGACACTCTGAGCTGAAAAATCAGCATGTGTTTTGACGCTCGTCATTTTGGGCCCTATAAGCCTTGATGCTGTCACTGCCTCAGGAGAAGTGAGGGGCCAGCAAAGGGGAATGCCTGTGCATTGGAACTGTACCATCTCTAACTAGCCCTGTTCCCTCCTCCTCAGATGTTGTTTTCCTTGCACTGAGACTGGCTTCTGGGGTGGGAAGTCTGATGTCAGAAGTTTGGGAACTGCCTTCACAATTAATTCACGTTTATCTTGTGCTCTGTGCCAAATACAGCTGTACTGGTGGCTGATCCTCTGTTGTGGTTACTCATGTAAGGATGAAGCATCTAATCATGTTGGGTTTTTTTCCAAAACACAGGTTGGCATGACCTGCAGCTTTCAGACTAAATTATTATGGTGCTTCTTTCCGGTTGTAGACCTATTGCAAAAATAAATAAATATTATCTGCTATTGGTGTTAAACTTGATGCTATAAAAGCAAAGGAATAGATCTTTCTCCACTGAAAACCTGTAAAGTGAAAACTACAAAACAAAATCTAGTTCTCTTCTGAAACTGGTTGTAATGCTCTCTTCCTCTCATTGTATCAGACTCTGTCTCTTGACTAAATGTGTGTCACTCCTCCAGTTTTCTTTCCTATATTCCCAAGCAGGTGAGAGACCAAAAGGAAGATATCAACTGTACGTCAGTGCCTAGATAAAAAGGTGCAAAATTAGATTATGAAGCTTGCCCTCTCTAGCAAAATTAGCTGATCTCATATTGGCCCAGCATAGCTCCTTCTTTCTGGCAGATTATTGCTTCTAATCATATGAATCAGGGCTCATTCCAGTATGATTTTGATGAAGTCCACAAAAGAGAGTACACTCATCTCCTCCAATGCTTTGGATATTGAAACAGAACATTTTTTTCCAAGATAAGATAATGCATTAATTGCTTTACTTATTAGATGAGCATTAGCTTTTGATATAAGCCATTCCATAGACTCCTGACACTTTGCATGCTGAGCAGTCCTGTCCTTGAAGTTTCTGTAGTGCACAATGATCAGAACTTATCGCTGATGTTTTGTTAGCATTTACTAGCAGCGTCTTGGCAGAGGGTGACCTCTGGTACTGTCTCTAAACATTTTCAATTTACAGACTCAAGAATTTTTGCTGCCTTTGCCTCTCATTCTTTTGAGGAGGTCAGCCCTTTTTGAATTTGCCACAAGAAAGAAGTTCAAAATACCCTATATACTTAAACAGCTTAACAGGAGTATAGCCACAATGAACACACAACATAGAATTCATTTTAATATTTATAGAAGAAATTCATGTTGTTTTAAGTGTACAGAAGCAGCTGCTGTCATTTGGCTATGAGCAGATGTTAGACCTCCGAAAGCTTCGCTGATAATTAAAATACTAACAGTTAGTGTTTTACCCCAGCTGCAGGTTCTGTTTACTGTAAATTTGATTTTAATGGTGCCTCTGTGCAGTTATTGAATAGAGGTTTGTTTTCTACTATACATGCAAAAGTGTCTACAATGAAGACAAATGGTTATTTCTCATAATTTACTCTGGAAAGATATGAATATACACTGTAACATAGTTGAGTTTCTAAATGAAATACAGATATGACTATCACATTTGAAATGATAGTCATTGCTGTCTTAACTAACAAAAAGAACTAGGGAAACCTGTAGTTATTCCCAAGCATTCCCCCTAAAAACTGCTGTGCTTTTCAAATGGGTTGAGACGTGCCCTCGAGCAAAGAACAGGTGCTTCTTTTTACTCAAAGGGTGCATAAATCAGAATAGATAAATACAGAGAATCGTGATACTCGTATTTGATAGGTATGCCGAAGAATATAATTTCTGCTTGATCATTTAATAACATGATGTTTTATTTTAGGTATCTCTTACAAGTGTCTGTTCTCTTTAGTGCATATATGTACATCTAACGTTGGGGAAGGCCAGCCATTTTCAGAATTGTTAATCCCAAGGGCCTGATTATGCAAACAAAATGCATAATGCAAGCTACCATGTTTAGTCCCTTTGAGACTATTGAGGCTAACTATGGCAGTAAGCAGTACTCTTGATAAATAAATGTTTATAAGACCAGGATCTAAATTTATGTATTCTTGAAAAACAAAAACTCTTGCTGAGATAATAATGACAAAAAGGATTTTTTTCTTTTTTTCTTTTTTTTTGATGAAACCATTACTATTTCAGAAATCCAGATCATTTTCTTTATGAGCGGTGCTTGTGGGTTTTTTTTTCCTCTGATTTGTAGTTTCCCTAATACACATATAAGTGTTCAGATTATTTTTTTGTATTATACTGTATGTTCTCTCTGCCTAGGAAACAGAAATCTCTGGTTTTACCAAGCACAAATAGAACCACTTGAAATTGGGATTCTGATTTAGAAGTGCTAAAAATGCACTTTACAGTTGCACTGCAGGGGATAAAACAGAAAGAGTGCATCCATGTATCATCAATGTCAGTTGTTCCAAACGGAGGGCCAGAGTACACTTTGAATCTGGACTGCCAAGAAATGTCCAGGCTGGCTATCCTCATCTCAAGCTGCTAAATTGCTCTGGAAGAGATAGCTGAAACACTCCAAATACATTCCTGATGCTGCTTGCCTGTATAGGTAATTGCTGTATATGCCACAGTGAGGTTTTTGCTCACGCGTGAGAGTTGAGAGGAGAAGCTGTCATGGTGGCAAACAGGTAAAGAGAAAAATGGTTTACAAAAAAACTGGCTACTGTGCAGCTTAGGCAGTTGTAGATTCTGCACATTAGCACTGTACATGTTTGCCACTATCAGTGGGAATTTTTGTATATATACTTTTCATGCGCATAGCTTCTGTAACACTGGGCTCTATAGTGTTCATTTTTGACCTTGAGTGCAGGAAAAGAGAAACTGAAATTTTTCTAGAGAAGGCCTTTTCCCAAAGGTTAATTGGACACTGCAGGGAAACGAAACCAAACCAAACAAACTGCCTAAACACCTTACCTGAATGGCTTGGCTATTTATTTTGCTGGTCGTTTTTTCTTTTGTGTCTTTTTGTGGCTGTTGTCATAGTTCTGTAAGGTGTGGAAGGTAAAAATGGCAAGCAGGAAATTTCAGTCTGTTTTTCAAAAGAAAAAATATTACAAAAGTACTTTCTTTTGCATTTTAAGAAAGCTAAATGATATCTGCTGCTTTTTAAGATACCTGGAACATTAAAACTTCATCCTTTATTCAAGCAATTCTTAGAAGACCTTGAAGTTTACAAACATGATTGAGTGGTTAAGGACAAAGCTAGAAACTAAGGATGTTTTGAATTTCAGCATTGAAACATGACATTACTGTATTTCTAAATGTAAAATGAACTAGGAACATTGGGAAGTGTATATGGGGGGTGTTTGTTTAATTTTCTTTTTACAATAATAATGTATTGAAAGAAACAAAAACCTTACTGGATTGGTATCTTTTGAGATTTATGTACTTTGTGTCAATGGTGGATTTTTTTTTAATGTCTCTTAGGGAGATGGTAAAGTCTCCTATAGGTGTACTTATTTGTACTGCTTTACAAATATTTGCTGCCTTTGCAGACATAATAGTTGTAACAAGGGCCATTTTGGGTTGCTGATTTATTTCACTTCTCGGTTTGACCCATCGTATTTTCTTTCCTTCAGCAGAAGACATGAATGAGCCTTCACAATCTCTTATTTAGTAGCTTAACTAGCTGGTTTAAAAAATGCTGGCCCATGCATTGCTTGCACATAAAAGCCTTACAAATGATAAAGAATAGTTTTTACTATGGTCAAGGAACAGAGATCTGAAAAATGCATCTTATTATTACGGCCTCCGAAAATCCAGGTAATCCCAAAATTATGACATTATGCCACAGTTCTCAGACTGCACTTCATTAATGGAAATAAAGATAATTACAAACAAAATAATTGAAAGGAAAAGGAGCAGAAACTTGTAGCTTGATGAAGGCGTAAGTTATTACCTTATGAATTTGAATGGTGGACTTACCGTACCATTCAAAATATTGTGCTGCCATGTAGACAATAACTTTTAAAGAAAATCAGTTGCTCATTCAAGTGATTCTAGACATAAGTTGATTTTTTTATATCTTTTAAATTCCTTAAAGATTGTATTTAATTGAAAGAAAAGATATTTCCTTGTGTTCATATTATTTAACATTCATTGCATTTTAATGGATACAAAATACTTGTTTGTGTCAATAAATAACATACCTAATCAGCAAAGTATGAAAAATGAAGTGTTGCTGAATAGGGGGGGCTATAAATCAGGCCTCCTAGAACTTCTACAGAAAAGGAAAAATAGCTGTTTTAAGCTTGCTGTGTAAATGCAGATCATTTCCATCGTCATAATAGATTATTTCATTTATGACTTACTGCTTTGTCCTAAAGGTGCTCCTTGTGAAGGATGTCCTCAGCCCAGCCTCACCACACACAACCGCTTGCTACAAGTTTTCGGGAAGGATTAGAATTCTAAAGAGGCTGCTGGCTGAGAGCAAAGTGGTGCTTTACATATAATATTAGCCCAGACCTTCCTAACGCATTACGCGTTCCTTTCTGAGACAAGTCTCCTTAATGCCATCTTTATCTGCTACACGATGCATGAAATCTACTTTCTGTTTTAGAACTGCGGCTGACCCCCGACCCCGTGAGTGGCGCCACAATGTGACCTTTCTATTGTCATCAGCTTTCATTCTCCTGAAAATTCTATGAATTTTTATTACAAGTTTTTTTAAACCAAGCTGAGGCTTCAACAAATTACTTGACACAGATGAGATGAAGTTGTTGAAGTAGTGTTAGATAAGTTTTACAGCCAGCATGTGTGCTGCTGAACAGTACAAAGCCAGTGTCCTACAATGTCATACACCAGTAACTGCTGAGCCTACTATTGGATAAATACATCATTTTATGGAACATTGATTGTTCTATAAACCCAATGGAGTATTATGCTCTATGATCAAACCATTTAGATTGTGTGTAGAGCACAGAAAATGCCATATTCAGGATGGTACTAAAAGTGCCATTTGTGTATTTTATGGATGTCATTACGGGGGAAACTTCTCTCTGTAGGCCCTGTTTACTGCAAAATTTTTTAGTCTGTAATGACATTTTTCATTCACAACGTATGCCTTCAAGAGAGGGGGCCCTTGTTTTATTTGTTTCATTCGAGTTTACTGCACAAATCCTGTACATTTTAATTAAATGTAAGCTTAACAAAAGAATAAGGTATTTATTCTGTGGGGAACAAATGATGACAGTAACAAAAGAATAAAACAGACACACAAAAGGAAGTCAGGTATTGAGTAAGAGAGAGGGGAAAAAGGTACTAAGCCCTATTTGTAGTTTCCCAGAAGCACATTTAACATCAAAGCATTTCTTTTGGCCCTATTTCAGGAGTTTGTGGTCTCAGAGAATTAAAATAACCCGCGAATATGGATTTAATGTCTAAAATATCCTGACATTTTCAAATAAAAAACTAACAGTCGCTCAGGACTCCAACTGATAAATAATGGCTCTGCTGAAATGACAGACTTCTTGGAAAGAAACCAATTCTGTGATCATTGCACCCCTAGATATGAAACACCTCCTTACAAATTGTCTGAGTATGAGCTCTCGTATCATTATATTTTGTCATTTTAATGCCTGTTTGTGTATCTTTTTAATTTGCCATGACATGCAATCAGCAACAAGTCCACTTTTGCTCATATTAATGTGGGCTTGTATTGCAGCTTATGTTTGCTGTGTCAGCCAACACTTACCCCTTCTCTTTACCCATTTTGGAGAGGGGGTGAGAGGCAGGCTGAATTTACTGGGACAACATGATTTGTTGCTACATACAGTCCAATAATGTGACATGTTCCTTAAATGCATAAAAATTCCTACAAATGTTGTGTTGGATAGCAGAGCTTCATTATAGAAATAGCAGCTAAGCCTCAAAATATGTTGTTTTCTAAATATCTTCCCAACTTGGCTTTACACTGTTAAAACAAAAGAAAACCAGTAAAATCTGCAATTCGTATTTACCATGAAAAATCACTAAAATTGAAGTTGATGTTCCCAGTAAATTCTTGCTCATAGTCCAGTTAAAATTTAAAGTTACAGTAGATTCACATTAGTTTAAATGACACTTGAACTTCTACACAGCTCAACATTAATTCATTATAGTTGAAATGGAAGAATCTTCAGTGGGTGAATCTTTTACAATCTGATTGAGGCTGTTACATTTTATAGGAGCCATTTTTCAAAGCAGTACTGACAGCACTCGAAGTTATTAAATTGCTGAATCAAAAGATGGACCTGCAATCGCATTTATGAACTGTGATGGAATAGCTGGGGTTGCACTGAGCTGAGGTTAAGATGTTGGTGTAGTTAAGCTTCATCACACCCCTTAGTGACAGCAGTATTTACCCATGTAGTTTACTTTAATGGTCAGGAAGTGGCTTAACTCACCTCTGGATTCAAATAGATTAAGTAAGCAGTCAGAATGGCATAATTATCAGTGCTGCGAGGGATTCACCGGATAGCTCTTCACCCAGGAGACTTCCCATTCAATTGCACAGTAAAGACTGGAGTTGCATAGATTTGCAGGCACAGCATTTATTTGAGGAGATGAAAACAGGATGAATTCCCTTTTTCTTTCCCTTCCCCAGACCAGAGCTTCTCCTCAACACAGGGATACTGTGTCCCATACATAAATTACCATGATCTTAGGGGAAAGATGTCATGATTTTAGTGTGTGTGTGTGTGTGTGTGTGTGAAAATTATGATCCTAGAGTTATTTTGATTTTGAAATCCAGTGGAAAATGCATGATTTGTAGAGTTATTTTGATTTTGTGCCACATCACTGCCAGACTCCTCTTTTATCATGTCAACAAAGTAATATTCCTGAGAGAATTAATTACTTCTACACTATTATAAAATGTGGAGGAGCTAAGATAATTGTCATTTTATGTTGATTTCCCCTTCCTATTTTTCTGCTCTTTGGGGGGTCTTGTGAATGTCAGTGCCTACAGAGAGCACAGGAAAAGTGGGGATAAGAACCAGTCAGTCCACAGTAAGCTTCCTTCTTGCTTATGCCTGACAAAACGTACTTCAGTTGCATGTGCCAGATTTATCATGCAGCATCACCTGGAAACACTCTAATGGTTTAAATTGTTAATTTTCTTTTTCAAAGATAACCTGCCTTGAAAACTAAGAAGAAGAAAGCTGTATAACATCAGTTTAGAATTGTGAAGGTGATTTGCAGCCTTTCAGCTTGACAAAATTACTTATGCACTTCACAGTACAGTTCTCCACTAGAAGACTCATTATAGAAGAAAGGATGGTTGGATGGATGGGTAGATAGATAGACAGATAGACAGATAGATGGATACCAACATAAGAGCTCAGTCTTTTAAGCATTGATGTTACTTTGGAATATTAGCTTGATATGTGCCTTAGCATATCAAGTTGCTAGAGGCTGCAGGGGGACAAGTACTCCCTCCTGGGGTAACAGGGCTTCTAAGTGTGAGCTTACCTTTGAGCAAATGAGTCTGGTTTTTAGAGCCTATTTTATTTCTCCGTGTGATCAGGGCCTGACAGCTCTATGCTTTGGGTGAAAGCAGTTAGACCAGCTTTAGTATAATTTTCTTAGTCTCTTGATTTCCACCAAGTACAGTGTTCACTAGAAGTGGCTTGGAAAGTACAGTGCTAGACTGAAATTTGATTGTAAGGGTCAGATTTTTTTCCTTGTCTGTTTTATCCCAAGCAAGCAATGGCATAGCTATTTGTGTTAGTGGTAAGATGCTGCACCTGTTATTCCAGAGATGTGATTTCAGTTTTGTGAAGGTGAATTTAAACTGGAGCATGGGTGTGGGTAGTCTGAGCAGCATGGACTTAGTCAGCCTTCCCAAGGCCTGTCTGTCAGTAGACCCTCACCTCGTTCCCAGTGTCCAGGATCCACTTTTCTCTCTGTTTGTGGCCCAAACCTTACTTCCAAGTACATGCAGAAGCTGCATGGATGCTTCCAGGTGGCGCTGCCACTGGAAGACAGTGAGTGCTAGAGCTGTCCTTCCAAGGAAAGCCACTAAGCTGGTGGTCAGAGCTCTCAGTTACATCTTTCCAAAAAGACGTGAGACCGTGTTTTTAGGATGGTGAACTTGACTTTGTACAGCTGAAGCTTTATTGTTAGCGATGAAAACTGAGAAGGAAACCCTCAATGACACAAAACCAGACCAAGTGGCAGAGCAAGCAGTTGGAATACGGAGGTTACAGGTATTATAATGTGTTCATTGATTTTATGTAGAAATAATTATAATTAGGAAGCGTAATGGAGAGTTCTCTGAATGATATTGTATAGAATACCATGCTGAAGGTACGAAAGCTACTGAGTCTTTTCTCCAGGTAACTAGACTAGTGACTGAGTCAGTCAGGTGTGCTGGAGACGATTCTGGGTAGGAAGTGAAGGGGAAGACAATGGCATCAAACTGACAGCATGGCAATTACCTCACCAACAAAAGCAGTATATTGAGATGATCAGCCACAGATTTTCATACCCAGATATGTTTAATGCAATATACGATCCTAAAATTCATTACTGAAGTACTGAAATATCACCAATAGAATCTTCTATAAAAGATGTGTTAATGGCTTTTAACTGCATACTGTATTTACTTGGGCTTTTCTATATAGAATATTTTAAAAAACACATTTAAATTGTTAATCAGCTGAAGAATTGTTAAACTCAGCAATTATTTCAACCTGTAAATATGTTATTTGGAAAACATGCAAATTGGCTTTGTTCATTTGCTCATTTTATCTGTGTTTTCTGCCAGTGAAATCTGAAAATTGTCAAGGAATTTTTTTTCCATTCAAGCTACAATTTGTTAAAGTAATGAACTGGTATTTGCCATGATACCATGTTAACAGCATATTTTATCTTGTAGGCATTGTGTCCAAGTCCTATGAGTGCCGATTGAAGGGGCAGGGAGCAACCTTTGTGGAAACTACGAGTCCTTTTACCGCAGCAGCGCTGGGAGAGGTTTCTCCAGTTAAGGAGAAGGTCTTTCGGGGCAGTAGAAGACAGCCACAGTCACCTGAGGAAGTTCAGCAGTTTATTATTATTCAAGGATATGACGGCGACTTTGCCATTGATGCCTCTGTGGAAGAAACAGCAGTGGCCACCCTTCAGACATTAGCAATGGCTGGTCAGATGGCCAGGGTGGTCCATATCACAGAGGATGGGCAAGTCATAGCTACAAACCAAAACAGCTCCCACGTGAGTAGCGTGGTTCCAGGGCAGATACTTACAGAGCAGTTAGCAGATGGTGCAACACAGGTGGTAGTGGTGGAAGGAACAGGAGCTGATATGGAGGAGGCCGTTCAAATAGATGCGGTTCCTGACTCCAGTAGCACTGTACTGCAGCAGATAATGCAACAAGAAGTTTTAGATGCTTCTGAAGCTACAGTCCATCCTCCGGAATCCTCCTCGGCATTAGATGCCCTGCTTTGTGCTGTAACAGAGCTGGGTGAAGCGGAAAACAAATCTGGACTCCCTGACAGAAGCAGGTCTAGTCACAAAGATTTCTTGCAAATGCCAAACCCTGAGATGCCCAGTGTTCCCAGTGATGCAGAGGGACAAGAAATACAAATGTTCCACGAAGTTCAGGAGACTCAGGAAGATACCAAACCTATGGAAGTAGTGACACGGGTCATGCACCCATCGGCTATAATTGCATCTCAGGAGAGAGCTCAGGCTACCTTCAAGAATGTGGTCCAAGGAGTATTACAGTTTGCTGTGTGTGATACAGCTGCAGCCGACCAGCTGATGAAAGAAGGTGTCACTCAGGTCATTGTAAATGAGGAAGGGACTGTGCATATGGTAGCTGGAGAAGGCTCTCAGATAATTATGCAGGAAGCTGGTAGCCACACACTCAGTGTCCAAAGTGAACACATGGATTTAGTTGAGTCAGATGGGCAAATATCACAGATTATTGTCAGTGAAGAATTAGCTCAAGCCATGGCTCAGGGCTCTGATGGTGACTTCTCTGAAGGTGCAACCCACTACATTGTCACAGAATTGCCACCAGACATGCAGGATGAGCCTGGTGTGTACTCACATGCTGTGATAGAATCAGCTGGGTCTCAAGACATTTTGCAGGCTGGTACTGCTCTAAAAGCAGAAGCTGTAACCCCTGATAGAACAAGAGAACAGTTGGCAAGCATGGTCATTTATACAGAGGGTGGCTCACAGGTAATCCAAGGTCAGAGAGATTATAACAAAGTACAGGAAGCATGAAGAGCTTCACCTCATAGGCTGGATGTAAGGCAAAGTTGGATATTACCAGAATCATGGAGGCACTGTATTCCTGGAACGTTTTCTGTAAAGCCTTCTCAGTAGAACGTCCTCCTAGCCAGGTAACAAATACGCACCCTGCAGGAGGTGAAGATCAGCTAATAGGAGGAGTTCACTGAGAAGGATACTACAATTTTGTTACAATAGCTCCAAGAATTATTATATGGGATTATTATAAAACAAGCATATTAGGGTACAAAACAGGATAAAAGGCCCCCCCTCCCAAAGTAGGAATAGTTCTCTTCAGTGCTTTCTTTGTTGATTTTTTTTTTAATGTTGTTTTATCTCAGGGTAATTCCCTGCCTTCTGTCATTTTTGTGTAACATAATCACAGGAGTAAAATAATTGCACTTATATGTACATTTTGTGAACAGATAAATATGCAAAAATACAAACCCCGCAATAACAAGGTGAACAGGTAAGCTTACACATAAAGTAATCGGTGCCCTTCTTCATTTTAAAGAAAAGCAGGTGACATTTTGCTTTCTAAAATCTTACTTTAATACATCCTTGGCTAAAAATATGTTGTCAAAATAAGGATTTTTTGCATCTAAAATGAAACTTTTCATAGTAGTTTACTCTTTCATGGTATCACATAAGACTTTCCCTAAAGAAGAGCTCAAAAAAGCTGCACTTCAGAAAATCCTTGATTATACATATTCGGGAAGAAGAACTCGATGCCTGTAACTTCCACTTAATTTTAGATGAGAGTCCTACATAAGAAATGTGCATTTTTTTAAAAAAATATTGTCACTGTCAGTGTTTTGCTTTTCTTATAAATAGAGCTTCATATAAATACCATTTTGCAGTTCATTTTGTGAGCTACTTCTGAAATGTTATGGGGATTTTTAAAGAAGATTCTGACACTGACATTAACAAGTAGGGGGGGAAAAAGGTGACCTTGTATTTCTTGCTTTGTCCAGAATGTCAGTTATTTACTTGTGGATATACTGCAATTGTTCAATGCAAGTTCATGTTGAAAAGATCTGTTTCATGATAAAACTGGTTTTGTTTCTTTAGAAAAATTGTAAAATATAAACTGGCAAGGTTTGGGGATTACTTTTTTTTCTTTCAAATAAAATGTTAGCATTAAAATGAAGCATCATGATTTTTAATATGAAACAATAAACAGAACTGGCATTCAGCAGGAGCAAACAAACGCTATCTGTTATGTCTGTGTATTTTCTCTTTTCTCTTTTCTCTCCTCTAGCTCACTAGATAGATAAAGATAAAAGAATCTAATTTCTGAAGTGTGCCTCATGCATGCTTAATATAATTGTGTAAGTGTTTAGGGTATAAGCCATGCTGACTCTAGAGATAACTGGGTTTCCTATCATGTTTAATATCTTAAAATTATCAACTATAAGAAAGTTGGGGTGAGGTAAAACAATAGTTCCTTCCTGAAGCAACCATTTAAAAATGTATTTTCTAATAGGGCTTCTGAGGAAAGGTGCTTCGTTCTGGGGCTATAAGATCCTGCTGTCTTTTTATCTGATATTATTATTATTTTTTAAATTTTATTGTTTTCCAAGAATTGAGGTTGTGTCTTTGTCAAACCCCAAAAAAAGTAAATTTCAAGTTAGACATCAAGATTCATAATTAGCCGAGTTTGACTTGCTCATCTTTCTTAAAAGTGACAGGCTGTTCACTTACTCTTAAACACTGTCTTCAGCAAACAGTGACAGGATCAACTCCCGTTTGTTATCAGGAAAAAGGTGACCTTTACAAAATGATGGCCCTCTGCAAGACTCTCACAGATGTTCAAAAAACTGAATGTTTTTCAGTGGAAATATTTCTTCTTGATCATTTCTCCTGTTAACTGTAGCCCTGTGGTCTTGCAGCTTGGATGCTAATTCTTCGCTGTGCTTAGTCCTGTATGGCTAACCTTTCTGCTGCAGTACAGGGTGTTGACACTGACATGCTGCAGTTTACCATTTGTGATTTATTTAGGATAAATATGTCTCAGGTGGCATTTAATCCTTCATAAAACCAGTGTAGCCTGCAGTGTCAAACCAGCAATCACATTGTATGCACAATGAAAAGAGCAGACCTTTGCATAAAAAAAAACCCCAGTGGTAGGTGTTCCTGTGCTTGGGAGCACTGGAAAGGATTCACTAAGCTACCATGTGCTGTAATTACCTGGGAGCTCAGGTTAACGATACTTCTCCCTGAGTGCAGCCTGATCAGGAGAGCTAATATTTTCCTAGGGCTTTTTTTTCCCCTTTCTTTTTAATGTGCACTTTAAAGTTAACTTATTAATGCCCTACAAATGTAACATTAGAAATCAAGGGTGACGCTCGTTCCTGCGCTGTCAGCCTGCTTAAGGACTCCACACACTGTCTCAACCCCATATTAAAACACTCTCTGCCTTACACCAAAAGTTGAGGCGATGGCAGATCTCTTCCAGGGCCTAGGAAACGCATCTCTGTCATTTGTCTCCCTCCCATGCCAGAGCTCCTGGCATTGTCCGATATCATAAACTGGGAGGAGATGAGCTGGATTGCTCTATGGATCTTCCCAGTGTTGCCCTGCCCTCTGCCCTGGAGAGCAGGGAAGATTAGGAAGCCGGGGGGAGGCACTCAGAATAGAGCAGCACCTGAAAAGGACATGACTTCCCCCAGGGCTGTGCATGGTGCTGGTGAGGTGCCTGTGGTGTGTCTGGAAGCAGGCTCTAGGGCTGCAGGAGCCCTTGGCACAGGTAGCATCCACTGTCAGAGCATCGTAGAACTTGTGTGGTGTGGATTTAAAAAGCCTGTGCAGGCCAGGCAGCCAGTCACTCCTAAAAGTGTATTTTGCTGTTTAGTTTGAGCACCTTCAGTTGCCTGCGTCCCGGAGAATTCAAGGGCTGTGCTGTAATGGAAGCGATTGTTGAGGATGCAGTATTCCAGTGTCAGTTGCCTTCCGGTGTTCTGACTGCCAGAGCCACTGGCTTCATTTTCTCTTTGTTATCCATTCTGAATAAGCATTAATAAAGTTGGGTCATGCTATGATGATGCCAAACAGGTAAAGTGTTTAAGAAGCATTGGACTAGTATGCAGGGGAAAATAAGTAATAATGTAAAAAACCGCAACAAACAGACGCCCACCAAAAGTGAACCAAAGCCCCCTAAATGAAAACAAAGACAGAGGAAGAAGAGATATTTCTGGCAAGCGGTCTCGCCCGCCATTTCTTAAGAGTCAGATATACACCTCCA
The DNA here is from genome assembly GCA_036023395.1 of Myiotriccus ornatus. Classification (NCBI taxonomy): domain Eukaryota; kingdom Metazoa; phylum Chordata; class Aves; order Passeriformes; family Tyrannidae; genus Myiotriccus; species Myiotriccus ornatus. The sequence goes on along the minus strand of JAYRBT010000082.1, from coordinate 93,299,877 downwards.
GAGGCAGTGTCTCCTGGCCCCTGAATGCAGGCTCCATCTTCAGGGAGGAATGGGAGGTAAGAGATAGCTGGAAACTATATTTAGAGAAATATTTCCTATAACAAAAACAAAATGAAAAGAACCCAAACCCCAACATAACCCAAAGTGCCCACAGCTACATACCATTCTGCCTGACTACCAGCTGCTCTTTGCTAAGGAAGCGAGATGAGCCAGAGCCAGGGAGTTGATGTGCTAAGGTATGCACTTGTGGATTGTGCATAGTGCTGCAAGCGCTGCTGTCATTTATAAATGCCGCTTTAATACCAGAAATGTTAGCCGTGAGTTCTGGAAGAAATACATTTGTGATCTTAGTGGGCAGTGGATTCAGCTCGTGTAATCGCTGTTGGAATTTCTGTGTGTCAAAAGTTCTTGTGCCTTGGGCTGGCCCTGAGCTGAACTGTGCTTAAAATGCAGGTGAGGCCTCTTCAGAAAATCATGGGAATGGACCTACTGGCAAAGCAGTACAAGGAGCTGGTGTTGTGGTAGGCACAGGCCTCACAAAGCATTTTCTGGGGCTTTTCTCCAACTTCCCCTGCTCAGGAGGCTTCCTAAGCACAAAACCTGTAAACAGAATAAAAAAGAGAGAAGGGTGAAGACAAAGCCACTCCTGAAATTTGAAACTAAGTTAATTCAAGTGAGATTAAAAAAAAAGTCATTCTTTCGGCAAACCAAAGAAGAGCTGTGAGTTTTCACTTATTTTACTGAGCAATAATAACCCATAATTTAAGATAGCACACGGCTCACTCAAACAGGCTACCCCTGTTCCATCTTGTTGAAGAATACAATTCGTTTTCTACTCCTCTAGGGTGATATCATTTTATATGAAGAAAAAAGTTAGCTCAGATGGCAGTTATATGTTTCGGAAGCACCTTCTAATCAGGGATTGGTGATTCATTATTAGCTTCAGCAGGCGATCCATCTGACATGTAAGGGGAAAAAATTAGCAGCTGTCACTGCATGATGAGTTAATTTCCTGATAGGCCTGACACTGAAAAGCCATTTGGAGACATGGAGATGGCTGATGAGAAAACCTGGTGCTGGTTTATAATTGGAGAGAAAGAAAGGGCAGACAGACAGAGGGAGATGGGGGAGGGACTGAGGCTAATCTACAAGTGAGGATGGATGTTTGTATATTTGCTAAATACGCCGCTTCACAATAACTCGCATTACTGCGCATACACACCTTGGTGGGTAAGTAATAAGGACTGGGGCCTTTCATTTTCCTTCTGCTGGGTGTCATTATTTCTAGTCATTTGTAATTAGTACTCCAGACGGTTTTATGCTTACTCCAGCCCGGATGAACGGTGTAGAAGCACGCGATTGGGTTATCTTGCGGTGACATTGAAACCTGACATTTTAGTGGGAAGGGGAGAAAATGACGCTATTCCTTTAATGGTTCTCACTGCAATTTTCTTAATTGCAGCTTGAGATTTCAATCAATCATACAAAAATAAACTTATCTGAAACAAATATTGCTAAAACTTCCAAGAGCACGGTTGCAAATGGTGAAAGAGTATTCAAAGAAGTCTCTCGTAGAGCATGGGGAGATATTCTCTTCAGAATATATAAGCACGTGCCTCTCTGTTTATCCTTTTTAAGAATGGTAAATAAAACTATGGAGAAAATAGGCATGCAAGACCAAATGCTGTGGAATGCTGCCTTTTGTGTGTAATTGCAATGCAGGGTCCTTTATATGTAATAAATAAAGCTAATAGAAAGCCCTTGGCCAGAGACTAACTGATTTCTTCAGTGCCTGTGCATGTTAGGTACTGCTTTAAAGGGACATTTGCTTTCAGCTATTTAAGTAAGGTATTTAATATGCCCATCAAAGGAAGCCAGGCTTTTCTTCTAACTGGGAAAAAAAAAATAATTTCAAACTTTTATTTTTCAAAAGGGTAGACTCTAGTGGGATTTTCAGCATCATCAGAAGTCAATTTTTGGCTGGGAAAAGCACAGGCCAGTAGCATCCACCAACTCCGTTTGTACAAAACTAATTTTGCTTTTTTCTATTAAGATGTTCTTAAGTGATGGTCAAGGATTTGGGAGCAGTGGTGGAGAGGGGAAGATTCACAGTACACTAGTAGATCCAGCATGTATCATGCAATTGAAATTGATGTGTGTGTGTGTGTGTATACGCAAACTAGGATTATGTTCTGCAATGTAACAGGACACCTGACCTTGTTTAAAACACATTCTTGTCTTCTGGCAGCAACACATTTATCAAGGCTGGTTGGAACGACCAGTTATACTGCATAGTCCTGCCCTGGAGGTCAGTATTAACTGAGTGCCATTGGGTTCTGGGAATTTCTGATGAATAAGAATAGCAATCCCCTGGACACCAATAGCTTAATTCTGGGATGGCTTTTCTTCCATGTTCCCCAAACCTCTGATCACTCTACCGCTTGGAATCCTCATTGCTTACTGCAGCTTTTCCATGTCTTGATGCAGTTGCTTGGAGGTCCTACACACAGACTCCCATTGCCAGTTTGTCGCGTTTGGGAGGGATCCACCTGGTTATTCAGGGACCAGAAGAAAGGGTGATTAGTTAGTTGCCTTTGCTGGGTTGCATCCCTTGATATGTAAGTAGCCATGAGCTTCAGGATCCACGCAATGGTCAACAGATTTTAAAAGTAATCTGGCTCCTTGAGAGGGAAGGCTGGTTGGATAAGTTGAGCGTCACAAGGGGACATCTGGCCAGAGAAAGAAGAAATGCAAGGGTAGGAGGCAGAACCTTCGATTCTTGGTCTGGTAGGAACTGAGCTTGATAAGGAGCTTCTGAAAGTAGAAATGGAACTGAATTACCAGTAACAGAAAGGCATGACTGCACACAAATAACAAAGCTGTGCTGAGCTGAAAGACAAAGAACAGAGAGAATGGGAAGGCAAAAGCCAGTGCCTTTACAGCTCAGACCTAGAACCCAAATCCAGCTCTCTTCCCCTCTCTGTTCTCTCTTTTTCCACCAATGCCCAGGGCAGAGACAGGTGATTTGGTAGCCTCATTCAACTGACCCTGTGGTACCATGTGGGACACAACATCTGTTTTGGAGATCTGTCCATAGCAAGTGCTGTAGGTGCTCCAGGTTGAAAGCTGGCTTCTAAAACCTCTGAACTCCTGCAAGGGAAGACACCAACAGAGGAGACACATCTCATCCAGATGGAATGGAAGGTCACCAGGGGAAGGAAAGGACTCGTTTCTGTTGCAAATAAGGTCTTTACTGGCAGATGTCTTACTCTGAGAGAGCTTCAGGACTTTCCCCCAAAACCTGCTAAGCTTCTTCAATCTGCCAACGTGTTCCTCTGTCACTGGGGGTGTAGAACAGGTTTTTGTTTTCTGCTAGGCATATGGTGGTGATTGCTGCTGTTCGGTAGCTGTGAAATCCAGATGCCCACCTCCAGGAGGATTTTTCCCTTGCTAGGGACATCTGGCCATCCTCTTGGCCTTGCTCTTCTCCTCATTTTTGCTTGCAGTTTGTAAGCTTTGCCTATGAATTTGCAGAGCAGATAATTCAGCTTATTTATTCTTCTGCTTTAATTCAAGGTTAAGAAGGAATAAGCAAAGGGAAGCCTGGGGTTGTGTTTGCACCTGAGGACCCAGATAGAGACAGGTAAGTCTCAAGCTCACTTCTTGCTCTTGCCAGGGCAGCAGAGGGGTTGATGCTGCTGTGGCACATTGAACAGAAGGCAATAGCACTGTTGGCTGGCAGCAGCTTGGTGGGGATGGCAGGTGAAGGGAAACCTAGAGAGATGCATCCAAACACCAGGATGGCTGCCTTGCTTTGGCTCAGAGGAGCTAGGCGCAGTGTGGGGTGTTTCTGCTCAGACTCCTGCCTTAAATCCATATGTGAGCTATGGTGAAAAAATTCAGGGACAGAAGGTACTGCAGATATTTAGAGCAAATGGAAGCAGGAATTTCCAGGAGCATTTCTGTCTAGTAGCTGGAGAAACCTAGTAGCACAGGAGAAACACTGAGTGACCTGGGAGAGCCTCTACATTCCCTGACCCCTTTTTATGATTATTTTCCTCAATTCCATGGGTAAACTTCTTGTTCCTGCAGGCAAAGGGCTGGCTCTTACAGGAACTGGCTTGCTGCATACCTGATAATCCTGCTGATGGACAACTCTGCTATAGAAAGTGTGTGTCTTGCTGGGTTGTGATGTGATCTGTGGTAGATCGATGATGTGGACAAAAGCCTGCTGCTGAGGAGCAGGAGCCAAGTCTTAGGCAACATGCCTGTTAGAGTCAGCAAGAGAAGGCAATAAACTCATTTGCTCTTGCAGTCTGTTGATATCTTGGTAACTGACTCCAAGATTCAATAGACAAAGAGCTAATGTGGCAGAAATTCTTACCAGTCTGCTCTTCTCTGGGTGCTGGGTTTGTCCTCTTGACCCCATTTGCTGGGCCTTCCTACTAAAGGTAGACCAAAAATGGCCCTTCTCCAGTAGCGAGCTCTCAAAGTCCCTGCAAAAAGAGCAGGCATCCATTTCTTCTCTCTTCTTCTAAGGTGGGTTCAATGTTCAGCTCTTGTTTCCTCGCTGACACCTCGGCAGCACGACTGAGGCTCTCATCTGAGCAGCCCAGCCGTGGTTTGGCTGCAGCGTGGGTGGGTGACTGCACCCGGCAGTGCAGGGGCTGCACTGTGCCGTGCCAAGGGTGGCCTGCAGGGGCTCACTCAACACGCAGCTTTTCAATAATTTGTCTCAGTGGTTTAGTGGGTGGCTCCATGCCTAGTTTATTGCGTGCTGTTGAAAGCCTGCTCCAGAGGCAGGATGAGTCATTTTCTATGGACATTTCTTCTGGTACTTGTCACTCTGGTGTCTGAGTGCTTCCCAACCCATCATGGCTTTATCCTTTTTTAGCCCACTAAGATATCATGAGGAAATGCTTTTCCTTTTTCACGGAAGGAGAACCTCAGAGTGCAGAGAAAGATCTACAACCATTTGTAGGGCCTCATTTCAGCTAACACAGATATTAACTTTCCACAGCTTTAAAAGCTTTAAAGCTTCAGTAAATGGGAAGCTATCTCTGGTATCTTACCATCATAACATCTTTCTAATGGAAGGTGTTTTTATAGTGGAAGCTGTCCTAGTAGAAGGTGTCCCTGCCTGTGCCAGGGGAGTTGGAACTAGATGATCTTTAAGGTCCCTTCCAATCCAAACCATGATTCTTTGATTCTAATGGCATTTGGTGCCTCTTACTGTTAGAATGTTGTGTACCCACAAACCGGATACCAGGAGCTGATGTGGGCACTGGGCAGAAAGGAGCATTTCTTTCCGTAGCATTGCTGTGCTACATCTCTTCTCTGGCTCCTGACTGTTCCTGTTAGCTTTGGAGGTTCCTGCTTCAGATACCTAATAGCAAATTTCCATTTCTGTATATGAAGCCTGGACCTTACATGGCTATTATACATACAGGCAACAATACTGCATAGGATTTTCTCTACTGGGCATAGAGGAGCTGGCACAAAGGGAAGAGCCAGTCTTTGAGCGCTCTTACAAGGAGATTCTTAACTGACCTGCCAGCTGTGGTTGCTCACCTAACACACACACACAGACAAGCAGTAGAGTGTTTCCCCATCAGGCAAGTGGCAGCTCAGAGGGACCTTTCTGCCTGCACTTCCAGGGGGACGAGCACAGCTCCTTGCAGTAATAGCTAATGATGGGGAGTCATCTGCTTGCACGGTGCGCTCAGCGTTAATTCAAAGTGAAACACCCAGTTCCAGACGCTGTTCCAGACGCAAATGTGTGCACACTGGGAGGCACATGTGAGAGATCTGGTTTCTTCATCCAAGCAGCTTTCTAAGAAAGCCCTTTTGATAATCAGTCTGAAAGATTGCTGAAGTGAAAATTAAACTACTTTAAATGCTGTTATGGAAACATACCCATAACAAGCAAGAGCTGGATTTCTGTAGTTGCCACCCAATAAATAGATGAGGCTCAGCTCTGATGTCAGACCAGCTTTACCTTGTGCATGTCCTCTGATGTCTGGTTTTCCAGTTATGAACTGCAGTAATTGTGATCAATCAGGCTTTATGCTTGCTACCCACAGGCTGTTTATTAATGAATCTGCATCCCATCTTCATTTTTTCACAATCTCATCAAATCTGTTCCAGATCCTGTTTACATCAAATTTTGTCTGCAGCACACTTTTATATCATCCAATTTGGAATTCCTGATTCTGCACCAGTTCCTCAGACCAGGTCCTTAGTATACCAAATAACAACACATTCCTGAAATAAAAGAAAACTGAAAACATGAGAGCTTTCAACAAAGTGCAAAGAAAAGCCATTGATTTATAAGTGATACCATCCTTCCAGGCTGAGAACAGGCTATGGACAGACAATTTTTTCAAAATCTTTTCTGTATGTGTGTGTATATTTAAAGGCTGGAATTGGCTTTCTGTGGGTGCTTTAAAAAACATCAGGTACTTTTCTCTTTAGCAGTGTACATTTTCTGTTTGGGCACATGGGTTTTATGAATATTTGGCTTGACTTGCTAAAGACATCAATTTGACGTGATACAATGTGTTATAAATGTCTCAGATCAAATGCAGAATAGGGAGAAAAAGCTTTAGAATAGAAGTTTATTAAAAACATATACAGTCTATTCTAAATGAGGGGGAAAAAAAACAAAAAAACAACAAAACAAGAAAAAACCAACGAATGTTCCCCTGTTACATCAATGCCAGAACATTATGTTTGCAAATAAGAATTTAGCACTACAAAGACAATGCCCTAGATTAACTAAGATCCCATTTCACAAAACCCTATGGCAATAGTCTGCAACATCAGTCACAGGAGAAGATATAACACAGATGCATTTGTGCCCTCATGCAGCTGAACTGAAACAAAACAAAGAGTGAATTAGGCTGAATATCTTACTGTGTGCAAAGTATTGTACAACAAGGCACCTTTGGGAATGTGTCACAGGGTTTGGTAAATTGAAAACAAAATAAACAGATCTATGGGAATAAATAACATCATATTAGATGTCTGCTGCATGTAGACTACATTAGCTTCCAGTCACAATCCAGCTTTGGTTTTCCCACTAGTTTTCAATGCCTGCGAAAAGCAGATGATCTGAAACCCTTGCAAAGAAAGGGGAGTAGGGGCAGAGGGAGGCACGTTGGGCCCTCCACTCATTCGCCTGCACACACACACACACAAGTGCACACACACTCACACCCTCCCTCTTTCTCTTCAGTTTGACACAATTTCAGGCAGATGAGAGAAAGACCAGTGTGTCCCCTGCTGCTTTGCATACATTAAGTCAATTTTGCCATTTCTGGACCAGCACCCTGAATGAAGGCATTTTCCCCTACCTGATGGTCTCCCCTCAGTCTGTGTAAGGTGAGAACGCTGGCAATCCAGTTCACCTTCAGCCTGATGTGCTCAGTTGCCGTGGTCAACATTACTCCACGACCTGCCAAAAGCACCAGCAGCTGCAGGGGTTTTATGTGTCCAGGAGGAGGAACAAGAGATGCACAGGGCACCTGATGCAGCCACAACACACATGACTTCAGAGGCAGCTGCGGAGACCCAAGTGAGGCAGGTACTTTGCTGAGTCCCGTCTCTAATCACAGCCAAATTTAGTTGATGTATTGAAAGCGTTTTTCTATTGCTCAGCCATGCAGGTTCAAGGTCTGCTTCCAAGTACGTGGGTGAAACCCCGCTGATTTCAGCGAGGTTGCCTGCATGAACTGAACTTAAAAGTTCAGGCCATATTTATCTCAGCAAAAGTTCAAGCTAATTCATTTTCTCTCCTTTTCTCTCACTCTCTCTCCTTCTGTTTTGCTTAGCTTATAGCTGAGTAGAAGGAGCACATATCTCAGAGATAGCTTTTTAAATATAAAATTCTCTTTATAACCCCAGAGCAATATGTCATTCTGTGATTACAAAAAATGTGCTCTTCCCAAAGAAATCCTTCTGAAGCAAACATTGGCTTTATTCCTGTCTGAGATCTAAGCACCAGCCTTTGAATTCATGTGTATCAGAAATAGGCGTAAATCCACAACAGAGCAAAACGGTGGCCTCTAAATTGTCATTATTCCAGTCAAAAGCCTATTTCTTTTCTTTAAAAAGCAGTGATGGGCCTGGAGATGAAATGCAAAAAGTAAAAAGGGACACAGAGAGAAAATTATATTTTAATAACTAATCTGAACACTCTTGGGAGATGAAGAAGTTTGATGAAGAAGTTGGGAGAAATTTTAACTTTCAGGTAATTGATATTCTTGACTACATTAACTAAAATCCTTCTGGCTTACGGGGAAGATCAGATCTGTCTTCACTCTCCACAGGTGTGAGCTCAGGTCCAGGGGACCTGGGGATGCCTCATGTGGCCCTGCTGGGCTCTGGGCAGTTAACATCCTTATCGTTTTTATTTTCTTCCATCTCCACTTGTAAGAGGATGTTTGAAGGCTTCTGTTTTTCAGATTTGGCCAGGGTTGTGCTGTCTACGGGCATTCAAGGTAGCTGGGGTTTTTTTATCTAAGTTTTGAAATATATTACTCACAAGGAAGAACATAAGAGAGGATCCCCTTTTGTCCAGCCTTGGAGATACTCACTCTCTTGTTTGTACACATCTGAAGTTCCCTCCACGCCACTCAGAAACTGGAGAGCCTGTATTTGACCTTATCTCCAGATCAATATGTTCCCCTTTGGGTTCCTGAATGCATTCAAGCATTTTTAATTTGATTTCTCTATTCACACAGACACAACGAGATGAGAGAAGGAAGGAGCTGACAGCTCCCATAATCAGCACTCATCTTCTTTTGCCAATGTGTCAAAATTGCATTTCCATAATTCCTTCAATTAGTATTTTACCTGTAGTCTCCAAAGGTTCATACTGGGGTGGTGAACGAGAACCAGATTCCGGAATTAAGCTGGGACATACGCTACAGCCACAAGGGCTGCTGCTGAAGCCAACGTGTTGGTACAGGGGCTTCCAGACAACTGTGCACTCAAGCGCTCTGTAGGGCCAGGCTTCAGCACACTGTGCTGTCACCTCAGCCTTTAGACAAACACCAGAGAGAGATGGCTAGTGGGGATAGAGCACTGGGATCCCTCAGGCAGGAGGAGGAGGAGGAAAGCCCAACTCTGCCCACTTCTGTTTTCCATGTAGCCTACTGCCAGTTATAACTTTCCATGCCCCTGGTTCTGCGCTCTGCACTTTCTTGTGCTGTGACCGCATTTATGGCAGCAGCCTGCTACTGTGACTCATAGAATAGATATAGTATTACACAGGACTTGGCCTATGTGTTTCTGCTTAACCTCTTGATGGACTCTGCTTTAGATAGTGGGAAGAAGGTAGGAGCTCCTGCTGTAAGGATGAGAGGCCTCCCCCAGGGAGTGTGGGACCGCTTGTCCATCTCTCCTCTTTTCTTCTGGGTCTTCCCATCCAAAGGTTGTGAACTCATCCTGCATCCTTAAGGCAGCACTAGTCACATCAGGAGTGGTGTGATGACCCCATGGCCTGAAGAGCAAAAGGGAGACTGCAGGGAGTGGTGGCAGCAGAGACAATGCCAGTTGCCAGGATGCAGGAGGTACGTGCCTCGAGCTGGAGGCTGGGAGGAGCCTTCCCACAACGACTGCGAGTCCCTCCAGACTCACAGGTGAGGCTTCAAGTGGATCATGATTGCTCTGTGCCTGAGTGAAGTAGTCTTTGGCGAGCTATTTGCTCAGTAGTGCATTAAGTGTGCAGGGCAGGTCGCAACACACCAGCTGCTCCCTTCGCTGCACCATTTTCGGGACGGAGCTGCCACACTTGGCTTTTCTCCTTTCTTCAGCTAAGCAGGGTTTGAGGTCTCCAGCAAAACTGTGGGGCTGAGAGTGAAACAAGCCCCAGTAAAGGGAGCTGAGGAGTTTGTATTTTAACTTCCTGGAGGCAGAAATCTGGGAGGGCAGAAGAGTAGGCTGGCCAAGGGGAAACCTACATCCTGAGAGGGAATAATACCTAGCCATTTATGTGGACAGTACAGCTCAAAAAGCACTATTGTACATATGCAGATACCAGGCATGCAGTCTTGTAATCTTTCCTGCCCAGGTCAGTGTGAGCTGCTTCCTTAGCATGCCTGTGACTAGGAAGTGCAAATAAATCCCACGCGTTTTTGCCTGTTTGGTGACTGCGGCACAGCCGGAAGGGTTTCTGGAGACCATCTCTGCAAACTTCATCGGCAGTGCCCTCAGGGCTGTCCTGTTGGACAGCGTGACAGAGATGTGGCCACTGGCAGAGCGCTGTGAGCCTTGGCTCCTCGCCAAGGGTCCTGACGTGCCACTGAGATGTGTCACTCTGTGAAAAAGCAGCACACACATGGCTGCGCAGCACGAGCCTCTCCACAGCCTTTATACCAACCTTAGTGAGGATGGTGTAACGTGAATGTACTTGTGATCTGGAAGACATATTTAAAAAGCCTCCTGACATCAGAAATTAAATTTCTCATCTTTTGTCCCCAGGGACACTAATACTGACTGTGAGCGTAAAAGAAACCTGGATGGCTGCATGCTGTCCCCATCTCAAGATGAAAGCCCTAAAGCACTACCTGCAGGGAGTCAGGAGGTGATGGTTTCAGAAGCATTTACAAGACTTAGGAGCCTAAATGCTATTTATTTAAAGTGGCATGTGTCACTTAAGAGCAAAAATCCTACTGAATCTTTCTGAACTAATTGAGCTAAGGCTGAGTCTGAAGTACCTAGATCAGATCAACAAGGTCAAACCACTCCAGCCATCAGTCACCCTAAATTTTAACAGATGATTGAAAATGCACTTACCTGCAGGAGGGACATTATTTGGGATTTTCTACGAGCATTTGCATGTGGGCAGGAGAATCTGCTCTCAAATTTCAATACCAGTGCCAAAGAATTCATTCTTTCCCGATCCATGTGAAAGGTAAATATTCATAAAACTTCTGTGTGCAAAGGCAGCAGAAAGAATTCAAATGTGTCTGGGTGGAAACTCTTTTATTTTCTTCAGGTACAAATAAAGCACCCCCATCCCCTAGCTCCCTCTAGCTCTCCTTTTAAATCTCTTTTTAATGTCTCGCTTTTTACTGCTAATCATTTTTCCCCTTTGCTAATGATGCTAACCTTAGAGCCTGCTGCAAACTGACTTGTTTCATGTCAGCCTCTCTCTATTGCCCACTTTTGTTAAGCCACAAAGCAGGTTTCAGTCTATTCAACATCAGCTATTTCTCCGACTTCAATATTACCGTTGCCTGTTTCAAAGGCATCTCCAAACCCACAGTATTTCTGCACAGATACCTCTATTATTGTCTGTCATCAGGATATGCTGGGCTTTTCTCCTGCCTCTCTCACCCCCTTGCTTCCTTCCTACGTATTGTGGCACAGACTCTCTCTGCTCTAATAGCTCTCCTGAGAGGAGGGTGAAGCAGGTCTTTACAGGGGCCTGTTAATTTTAAAGGACAAGCTTTATATATTAACACCCCTGTGGCAGTCTCCTTCCCGCTCAGCGGACTGTATCCACACCATTTACCCAGAATTAAAGCACACGAGGACCAAACCCACTCCCCACTGGGAACCACTGGATAATGCCAGCCCTGATTCCCACCTCCCTCCAGCTGCAGCATGCATCCCCAGGTGTCCCTAAGCAGGCCAAAGCCATGGAGCAGTGCAGACAGGGAGCAAGGGGACACTGACTATCCAGCCAGTGCTGACCCACAAGGTGTGGGCAGCATGGGAAGCTGATGGAGGAGAACCACCTGCTTAAGAGAGACTGTGTTACAGCCATTCTTCCCTTCCAAAATCAATTTTCTCCCAAGTGCTGGATTCTTTGAGGAATTATAATGGAGTTATAATTGCAAGGGTGGTAACATCTGGACTTGCTAGATGCCTGAGACCTTTTCAGTGGCTAGGAGTAACTAGGAGAAGGGAGGTTTTACTCTGCAGATAAAAGATTGTGAAACAGCAACTATTTAGCATAAATTATATCTTGTGGCTTGATGATCACCTTTAGGTTCAAAAGACACAGTTCTTACCCCAGTGCTCCTCCATTGGGATGCAATGCTGGCGTGTGGCTCCTGCTACCCCCATCAAGCTGAGCAAATCCTTCAGAGTCTGATTCCTTAAAGTGAAATCAAGCACTTGAGACTTGCAATGGGGGTTTTATCTCTTTTCTCTTTGAGACATCTGTTTCCTCCATCATCGTCCTCCTTCCCCCCCTGCCAACCCATGCTCCCCTCTCTGAAAGAGGGAGAGAAAAATTAAGAAAGGAGGAAGGAAAGGAAAAAGTCTGGTTAGTGCAAGGGGAGAATTTGCGGTTATTGCTAATGTTAGTATTTCCCCTTGGTTGTTTTTTTTCCCCTCTCTTTCCCTGGCATACAGGTAAAATAACAAAATAAATCCCACAAAGGGCTTTCTGCCAGGCTGCGTTTGGAACTTTGCTTAAGTGGCCTTAAGTAAGATAATAAGCAAGGAGTGTGAAAAGAAGAGACTTTGTCTTTTCACATTAGCAGTAGCCCTGTTCAAGTGGCAGTATCTATGAAAATGCTGTTCAGCCTTTAATGAGACTACAGTGTGTTAGTGTACCAGTCTAATTAATCCCATATTTTCACACAGCATAATTACTGAGCCGGGGCTGAATTATTTGGCTACTGAAGGTGGAGCAGTGCCTGCCTGCACTGTCCTCTGTCTCTGCTCCTCACAATTTATTATGCTATACAGCAAGACACCATTGAAACCTCCTAGTATAGAACTATCTGTCATCTCTACATTATCAGTAAAATACACCACCTTCCATACTGTGCTACAAGGGCTTTAGCAAATTGCTATTTTTATGGGATATGATAAAGGAAATGCTACCTTATGTTCAAATTTTTAACTGTCTCGTGTACAGAATATACAGTTGTGCTTCGTCCACTTCAGTTCAGTGAGGCCTCCTTTGCATTGCTACAGCCAGGATGGGCGTCACACTGCTGCTTTGCTCCCATTTGATCCCCCTTTCTTTCTTTTATTCCTCTTTCTCCTTTTATTTTTATTTTTCTTGATATTTTCTCTTTCTCTTCTCTTCTCTTCTCTTCTCTTCTCTTCTCTTCTCTTCTCTTCTCTTCTCTTCTCTTCTCTTCTCTTCT
>JAYRBT010000082.1:93231918-93268262 GCA_036023395.1 Myiotriccus ornatus | reverse complement strand
TTTCTTTCTTTCTTTCTTTCTTTCTTTCTTTCTTTCTTTCTTTCTTTCTTTCTTTCTTTCTTTCTTTCTTTCTTTCTGACGGCATCACTCCCTTCCCTGCATCAGCTGGTACCACCTGCACAAAGATCTTAGAGGAAAATCAAATATCCCAAGGGAAAACTGGCTTTCTTTGTTTACAAACCTCTGCCAAGGTTATAAATCTCTGCCTCAGTGGCCTGCGCATCTCTGAGGGCAGATCAAGGCTCTGTAGGGTGATGGAAGAGGCTGAAACAGTTCTCAGTCCTGCTACCCACACAATGTTACCCCATTACACCTGGAAAATTACTTTGCCCTACGCAGCTTCAGCTACCAGATAACTTTTACCTTTCAGTACCAAGCATGTCGTCTTTGACCTTTTTGCCCTTTCTAAGCATCTTTTCAAGGACTGGCAGGTTGATCCCAAGTGATGCTTTTGAAGTACTTTGGGGAGAGGGAAAAAAATTATATATGTCAGTATACTTATAGCCAAATTAACTCTGGGAGAATTAAAACACATATCTTGGTCTCTTAGACTTCAGTTTTGCAGCTAAGACTTTAGACTCTCTTTTGACTACACCAAGTGCTTTATCCAGGTTCTCATCTTGACCACCAGACCTGTCATGCCTGTGTATCTTCTGAACCATTACGGACCCTTCTTGACTTATTCTTCTCAGGAATCTGTATTTCATGGGCTACTCTTATTCTGTGTGCAGCTATTTGGTGATACAACGGGAGTTTTGCACACACAGAGACCATGGTATTCACTGGCAATCCACAGATTTTTTTTTTTTGATGTGGTATGGAAAAAAACTCTTCTTATGAAAACAGATAACATCAAGTGCCTGAGGCCTTTGCCCTAGGTGTCTCAAAGGGAAAGGCACTTAAAAAATGTGCAAACCAGCATCTCAAACCTCCCACAGTGCTGAAAAGAAGACTAAATATTCTTAAGGAAATGTTGGGTTTGTTCCAGTTTCTCCAGAAACACTTACCAAACCCACTTCCACATTTTTGGGCACTGGTTCTGGGAACTCAGCATTTAGGAACTTTGAATGAAAACTGCATGGTCAGCTGGACCACCTTATGTGAACATTAATTTCTATTCACTGGACCTAAATCTATTTTCACAGGGAAAAAAAACTGGAGCGGCTCCACAGAAGCTATGTGGAGTCACAACGCTCTAAAGCCAGGGGGGACTCCTGCCTCTGAGATGCACTTCACTTTGCAAAGCATGTGCTAATAATTAACCAGAAAAATGGCCACTCATTTACTTTTCAGCGACATGAAGATTAAATGTTTCCTAACTCAGCATCAGTCTCAGCTATCTTTCTTCAGATTTACTCCGTGAGGTTGTCCACAAAGGCCGGGGCAAATGGTGGATGTGTGTGGGCAGCAGCAACGACTGAAAAAGACTGAGCCAAGCTGGAGAGATCTGAAATTTTAGCAGAAACCATTCATATGTCAGAGGAAGAAAACACATTATCTTTCACCAGTTCTGAGTAGGTCATCTTCAAAGAGAAGGATTCTTAGAAAGTAAAATGGATTATTATTTTGCATACACAGAGACCGTGGCATTGACTGACAATCCACAAAAGCAGGTTTGTTTTTTTTTTTAATGTGGTATAGAAAAAAGATCAGCAGCACAGCAGAGGTACCCATACTTCGGGAGGATTTAGATACCTGCAGACCAAAGGGATTCTGATTTCCCTCTCTGCTGCTTGTCTACCCTTCAGGCCAGTATGACTTTCTCTTACAGCTTCTTATCTGTGTCCTTACATACTTATTCTCTGAAATGGTCAGGATGATGCTGAAGCATCTTGGGAAATGCAAATAGGAGACATGATATGAAGCAGTTTGTAAAAGCCTCATATCTTGGATATACTTTTTCTAAGAAAAAGCCAGATTTTTTTTTCTTGGAGCCACCCTGAGTAATAAATTGATGCAAACAGCACAAATGAGCTTTTGTGTGGTTTGGAAGCCATAAAGACTCTCAACCACTAGACTGGTCCAGTTCCTCCTGTTCTTTGCTTTTGGTCTAGTAAATTGAAAGGCCACCTCAGATGTTAGTACCACAAATATTCATGTTGATTGCAGAAATGGAACCTTTTTTATTTGTTGATTTCTTCAGATAGACATGGCTTTTCACAAGGAAGAGGGTACACATCAAGCCTCTGGGAAAGGTTATCAGCTTTTTCAGATAGGTCCTAGTGAAAATTTGCTGTTTTCGTAGTAAAATATGTCTCCCTTTTTTTCTCCTGTTTTTTTAAAACATTTTTCACATTTTATCAAATTCCTCTGTCAGGCTGGTGTTTTTTCAGGTAAGGCTATTTACTGCTTACTTAAACTATTCTCACATTTTAGATTTTATATATTTTCTATATTTTCCCAATGCCTCACAAGGTCCACGTGGCACCCATCAGAGCTAGTCCCTCCAGTTGCCTTATAGGCAATGTACTGAATCATGAGATGACCAAAGATCACATTAGCTCCTTAGATATTCACGTGCAGCTCTTCAGCTGCTGAACTCCACTGTCTGTGGCAGAACTTATTTTTAAATGTAGAAGAACAGAAAACACACAGCTATGGAGAAAAGTGACCCACAGAGACCAATGCAGCAACACTGAGAAGATTAAAAACATTATATACATATATTGAATCTTAACTAGAATAGCTTCCAATACAAGGACCAAGGTTTTTCTAGCGCAAACCTGGTGTAAGCAACCTGAATCCCTCTGTTTCTTTGTCTTCATATCTGGGGTGCATCTGCAAGCTAAGGGTTAACTTAAGCTTATTTTTAACATTTGAGGAGCTGTAGATCCTCACCACATTATTGTATATTCTAGCAAGGAAAATGGCTGGAGGCAGCACCTACAACAGAAGTTTGGAGGTCCAGGAACCATTATAACGGACTATAAAGCAACCTGATTTAACAGTGCTTCACCTGGCACAGCGAAACCCTCATAATTTTATGTGTGCTTGCTGTGTCTGGTGAAGTTTATGCCCTTAATTAATTTCTCAGGAAATAAACTGAGGAGCTCAAAATCTCCTGGAATCAGGCTACCAGCAGTCCACTGGCAAAATCCCATGAGGTCCATAACTATATGCTGAGAGAAACCTCCACAGCCCTGCATGAAGATCCACTTTAAGCACTGCTCCCAAAATTTGAGTATTTTCCATTGCCATTGGCTTTGGTGGAAAACAAGGGCGTTCATGATCACCCAGCAGCAGGTTGGCTGAAAGCAAACAGCAGCAACTATGCAACTTGCAGCCTTTCTGAAGATAAACAAGCATCATGAACCAGTTATGTGGAAAACAAGTTGTCCAGCTCTGCAAATAGCTAGGCCTCCTGCAATCAGCACAGGAAGAGTGTTGCTCAAAGGGTAAGATGATCTATTTATTCCAAATCATTATGTTTTGGGGCCTGCTTTTTGGTTTGAATTTCTGAATGACTTTGAAAACTCATCTCTGAAAAATGTCTACCACAAAATGAACAAAACCCTCATAAAAACTCCAATCCTCCTGTTTAATATGCGCACCAGAGGGTGCTGTGCTGTGGGTCTGAACAGGAATACTAGCCACTCCAAACTACATTTAGATTGCCAACAAAAAATAAAAGGCAAAATGTCTTCATGTAGAGTCCTGCCTCCCTTTAAAAAGAAAAAAACATCATCATTCTAAAACTGCAGCTGAGCAAAAGGGGGTAAAAAAGTTTTTTAAAAAAAGAAACAGTGAATTATGTGATGTGGTGTTTTTACCAACTGTCTAAATAAAGGTTTAGTGAGTCACTGTGGAAAACAGAAAATCTTTCTTTAAGAGCTGCAGTTGAACAATTTTGTATGAAAAAGCTTCCCTTAGGTTTGTAACTTAAACATTGCCCATCTGCTCTTTCCTCTCTCGTCTGCCTTTACAGTAAATCTGAGATTTCCCTTTTCAAAAAATACGTTTAGAAAAAAAAATACAGATTTGGCCAACTGTGTCTGTAGAGATACAGAGAAGTCTAATTTAAGATACCAATATCTAAAATGATGTTTTTCCTTCGGTGCACACTATAGGCAAGAAGTTTTCTGCTCTGGGTTCAGCGTTGACTTCAGGTTCCCTGCAGGATTTTCTGGAAGAGGAGGTGACACAGGAGCTTGAACCCTAATTAGGTAGGGTAGCCATTTGCCAGATTTCTTGGAAAGAAAGGAAAGATGAGTCTCCCTGGGATCAGGACCAGAATCAACTGAAGTTGATGGGAAGGTCCCGGACAGCTATGGAGCCAGCCGTATGGTGGAGCACTGAGACCCTCTGCTCCATGTTCTCCCTTCAGCTCATTTCCAAGGCAGGTGTCTTGCTTGCAGTTACCACGGCTGAAGAGCAATGCCAGTCCCTCGGCACAGAGGGTGTGATGCATAGCTCATTAGTTCATGAGTATAATAAAACTTTTTTTTTTTAATATACTCTCACTGTGTGAAAGAGGCATCAGGTCATGATTTTGAATTAAATCCAGAGTAACTGCACTGAAGACAATTCTTTTTTTTTTCCTAGTGGAAAACCAGGTGGAAATAATAATCACACTCTGCAGTACTAGCCCTAAGAGGAATGGTGGTTTACAAAGCATCACGTCTGGGTGTGTTATTGGGGTCTACCAATGCCTGGTTTTGTGCATGGAAGCAGAAGTGACTTACACTTTAAGGATAACCAGTAAGAAAGTGATGTAAAGGCCAGGTACTTCACCAACTCCCATCTTATATTTCTGTCTCTGACTCCCATTATTAATGAACTCATTCACTTTCATAAAAACAACTACACAAGAGCTTCTAACCATATCTATAAAACTATTTAATGCTCTTTTTGAAACAAGGCATCTTACAGCCATAGTAATTGCAGTTTTACTAGACCTTTAAATGAGAAGCAGCTACTTATTAAGTTTTGATATGGTGAGCTGATTAGACAAGTTAAACATAAAGGCACAATTTATGCATACTCTATAACCACATGTGTATGTAGTGCAGTTCTTACACTGGTGTTTGGCACTCACTGCAATAGGAAATCCTGCTAGGTACACAGTTTTATGCCACTTACAGGTTACAAGTAGTAAAGCGAAAAATGCTGGGTTTTACAGGAAAATAATATTCATAAATCTCCAGCAGTGAATTACAGTATAACTCAGAGCTGTCTTTGTTTTGCCGCTGCTATGAATTCAATTCTGTTGCCAGTGCAGAAACAATAAACACAAAGACCAAAGTGGAAACCACTCCCCTCACATTTGGCAAGTGCTTATATCCAATTTACAGCTGGACTCTGCAAACGGCTTCTGAAACAGTACTAATAACAAAGAAGTTCCCACAGATGCTCTTTTTTTTTTCTCCTAGTGAACTGAAGCAGTCCATTGTGTACAAGTTAAAGATTTCTTCTGATGCCCTACCTGTTTTTCCCAGTTCATCTGTCTCTGCTCTGCACCTCTTTTGATGTGAACCATATTTATTTGCCTTTTGTCCTATTAGGTAACTCACTCAGTGCTCTGTATTTTAAAGAGTAGTCCTTTTATAGTCCTCACAAGGGAGACACTATGCTGCCTAAACAGTCCTCTGAACTTAATTCCTTCTGATCTGGAGTAACTGGGCACTACTGTATTTTTGCCTGTTGATTTGGTTATTGCTATATGCTAAGTTGAGGATCAGTGATCTGCTCTATTACAGTGCAGTAATTTTGTTATTTTAAGTATGTGGGCTTTTATCATCACTGTCATTAGTGGAATGATCTCAGGGAACTCAAATTGATTAATTTGTTGAGATGCATCACCCAAGGGTAAAATGGTCAGTACAACCATGTTTTGTCTGATCTTGGTTCATTACAAAATAACACACACCAAGAAAAAAGTTGGCATATTCTTTCATTGCACCATATTTGTATGGCCCATATTGTACAGTGACACTGAGCTGCTGTACGGGGGATTTCCACTAACACCCTTATAACTGGATTTGAAAGCAACTCAGAAACTGTTTCGACAAAGACCTCACACATGCAGAATGTTAGAAACCTCAGCAGCACCAGTCTGGACTGCTCATGTGTATAAGTGCCTTGTTGATTCAGGGTCATAATGAGTGGAAGAGTCAGGAAATACATGAGGAAAAATTGTTTACCAAAGACTAATCATATATTCTGCCTCTGACATAAGAGAATTACCACAGGAAACTGGAAGGAATTTGTCTCCCCCTGTGCAGCATTGCACAAACAGCAATTTTCTTCTAATGCAACAAGCATTGGCCAATATTCCAGCACCAGGCACAGGATGTAGAGAACTAATTGTCTTATCTGGCATGACAAGCCTTACCTGTGATTTGTTACTATGGGTGTGGAGGTACAACTAAGTTGTTGCACCAGAGAGTGGCTGCACCATCAACTGACTTAAAGGGAGCTATTTTTACCTTTCACTGATTTAAAGAAAAAGAGAATGAGGCCTTAATTGTACTTAAACACCTGACTAGTTGTGGTTTTCAAACTCCTTCAAATATTCAGTACAGGTTTGGGACCTATACAGTGAATTAAAGTCTCCTCACAACTTTTTTGATTTTCTCCCATATCTTCTAAAGTCTACTTGGAAATAGTTCACAAATCCCAGATGTCCATGGACATAATTTTGTTTTTAAAGCATCAGGAAATCTCTAGGAAGAGGAAGCAAGCTGTCAGGAGCTCATGTGGACAATAAAGACTTTGAATACCCTTATTATAAATATTTTGAATAATATGCCAGCATAAAAAATTCCTTTTGAACTGAAAGTAGTAACTACTATCTTGAAATAATAAAAGGTTTCCACAAACTGTAAAGTTCCAGTATGTACGAGAGAAATGGTTGTGTTTTCTTTAAATATGATATGCTGGGTTTGCTTGGCATTTTGCTACTTATAGTCTTTCTCAGAAGAACAGAATGTAATCACAAAATGTACCAGAGTGATACTTTGAAGGCGAGCACATATATTCCTTTATTTCTTAGTTCTAACATGGTCACAATTTTACAGTTTTCCACTAGCTTATATCTGAACCTAGAAATGTATATAAACTCAAACACTCAGGTGGAATATGAAATAAATATATAAGATAAACTGCTATGAATATGATAAATGCATCTCTTTGAATTATATCATTTATTCATTACTTTTTTTCTAGTTAGCTCAGTAAATTCCCTTATTAAAGTGAGCTGAAGCCCAGGTGAAACAAAGGTACTGATGGAAGATCTCTTTCCATCTGCATTCAGATCTGTGCAATTCAGACACACAGAGCATTGCTGCTGAGAAGAGAGTCCACATTTGTCCAACAGAAATTAAAGTTACTCATATGGGACTGCCCTGTTGGGAGCTCCAATGCATTAAAATTCTCATTCCTTTCTACCTTGTTTATCTGAGCGTGGTTAGCCAGCGTGCCACTCCTAGGGGAATGATGGCTGGAAATAACCCTTCCACCTACTACTGCTGTGAGCCATTCTGCCTGATCCTGCCACTATAGTCTACTTAGAAATTAAAGTCCCATGGACTCAACTTCTGTCACACCCAGAGTTTAAGATATTTGTCCTCCAAGGAATATCTTGCTTTCTAATTGATTTTCAGGTTCATTTACAGTTGTCAATACTGATCTGTAAACACCAGTACAAATTAGCGTTTGTCTGTTTGCAATTATTTTTTTTTTTTCGTCTCCATTTGGTTTGATAGCAGAGATTGCCAGGTGTTCTTTTAAGACTGTCCTTCTAACAGAGCATTTTGGGTCTGGCTAGGACAGTCTTTCTTACCGTTTTTGTTCTTTCTGTAGGTTCACCACCAATACCCAGAACACTGTGAGACTGTCTCTTCAAACAAATGTTTTATAGGTTGATTAAAATGTAAGTAAGGGAATTGTCCTGATAAGATCTCCTGGGATTGACTTCCACATACAAATCATATCTATTGTATTAAAAAAAAGTCTGTGCAGTCAGAGGTTGTCACATCAACTCATTTTATGTCGGCTGGTACTTTGTATACGTACTTGTTTCTTTAATTTGAAATTCAGGAAATGTGTTCATTGGATTTTCTGTGGTCTAAGTGCAGAAAGGGTCTTGCTGGGGTTAACAACATCAGACAATTATCAAATTACACTGGGAAGGCCCTTGTCTTTAATAAAAATAGTATATATAGTCCGTGGTTTTCCAAGGGAGGATTGTTTGGAGGGGTTTGCCTCGGAATGGAAGACAAAGCAGGATAATGGTAAAGCATCACTTATGAACATAGTCTGTGAATACACATTGTGTGTGTGCCTGGTACAGTTCAAAGATTCCCTCATTTCAGTAGGTTGGTCTTATGAAGTGAGCACAGAAAGATAAGACAGGAAGTGGGGGGAAGCAATTTTCAATACCAGCAGAGGTTTAAACATGAAACAACAAAGAAATAATTATATAATACATTGTCTCTGACCAGATGAAGAGTTTTCTTCCATCCCTCAAGGCAGAACTGAAAATACAGGAATAATCAGTTCCCTACATCTCTAAAGATTACCCAGCACACTGGGGTAATCTGATTATTAAACAGACCTGACCAGACCTCATACAGAGTAAGACAACGGCGGATCTTCTAGACGTCCTGGTGATGCTGGACTGTCCCTCTGGATTTCCTGGCATGGTCCATTTGTGGCTAGTTAAGCTTCCTCAGGGATTCGGTAATTACCTAACGCAGCAAATCACCATTTCCAACAAAAACAGTTTCAAACTTGCCCTCTCATCTTGCTTGAAATTTGTGCATACGATACTACTCTGCTACTGAGCTGGCTTTCTTTTTATCCTTTGGCCATACACACTTGCCAAAATTAGAACTTACTCTGAAGAGAAACATGTTAATATGAGGTACTCTGGACTCCATGCACATCTACATGCATACATGTGTAAAATTCAGATACACTTTACAGCAAGTAACAAACTGTGGATAAGGGAAATATTTTTTTGATAGAAGCCAAGCTTGATAAAAGGAGTGCACACTGTCGTGCCTGAAAGTATGGTATTAATAATTAAGGCATGCAATCATTACCTCAGGATATTATTTCTTAAATATCTCTTGCAAAGGCAATACGATTACATATGAATTATATCAATTTTCTACCAACAAAAAAAAATCCACAGAAATAGGAATTGAATTACACTGTCCAATTTGCTGTAAAGTTCACTGTACGTGAAGAAATTAATCAAAGCTACCACCACCCATTTTTATGGGAACATAAAATGATGTGAACTTCCATTTTTAATAAAGATGCATAGCTCTTTTATGAAGACTGACTAATAACACTGTAATGAACTGAAATGCTACTGATACATTAAGAATGAAAATTTTGAGAGATGTGTTTACTGAGTCTCCTGTTTCAAGTCAGGCAATACTTCCATTTGAATCTGCCTATAGAGATAGAAAAAAATCCTAACAATAAAGTTCATGTGAAATCTGTGTAAATTCATCTCCCACATATATAAATGGCTGGCAACATGCTATTAATCTAGCTACTTCCACCTAAATGATCCTTCAGACAGATGTGGTCTGTGTTCTCCAGCAATTTGAGATGTTGTCTAGACATCTCCGTGTTGCCACAGATGCCCATGAGTGAATATTTCCAAAGTAATTCAACGGGCTAAAAGGCAAAGGAGGAATTTTCTTAGGACCCAAATTCAGGATTGTGAGCAGTGACATGCCTATACATTTTCTGTGCAGGATAAAGGCTTTTAATCAGGAAGGCTGTCTCTCCTTCCCACAGAAAAATGCTAATTAATTAAAGCAATTTAATATTAATTGAGTAATCAGCAAGGTAATTTATTTTGACTGTGTTCACATAGCTTTTTCTTTTTTCCTTTTTTTTTTTTAACAGTCTAAGAAATTATGCAATTGTCTGAAATATTCTCTGAAACAGTGTTTAAGCATGCAGTGGAAAGCAAGTGGGAATATCTCAATCACAACAGAGAGTTCTCAGCGTGCTGTTTATCTGGCCTGAAAGTAAGTACTGCTTTCCTTTCTTTTGGACACTAAACTGAAACAGAGGCAAAATCTGGGGTAAGACAAATTCTTTGTGGTTGGGTTTTTTTTGTTGTTCTTCTGAGCAGCCACTCAGGCAGTTAACTTTGTTCACCAGGTGTTTTTTCATTTCTCTCAAATGACTGTCTAAATTAGAAACTGTCAGAAGTATTCTTAGTTGCTAGAATTCATCTGGAGGAAATCTTCAAAGCCTTTTATCATGGGTGGTCCTTTGCTTTGCCTCTTCTTAACCCTTGTTCTAGTTAATATTTTTTTTAAAAACAACTAAGGGCAAGGTTTTATAACTGTGAGAGGTAAAGAGCTAATGAATAATAGAATTGCTAGTAATAGACAAAGGTGGACTTCTTGATTATACTTACTTCATTAACTTAATCATTAGCATTTGATATGGTGCTCAGAGGCATCGTATGATGAATCAGGGGATTGACTTGTTTACTTGTCTTTCCCAGCACTGTGAATCTAAACATCAATCAAATGCTAGAAAATTGTTTAGCTAGAATGGTTTGGACCACTCCTGCAGAGGAATAGTATTTCATGAGTATCATCTTCTACTTTCTTGACCTATCCTCCAACTGCTTCATTCTAAAAATGTCCGTTCTTTGGATCCTAAGAGGGACCACATGGCTCATCTTAAGACCACTAAATTGCAGAGATGGCAACAAGAGAGAAATACAATATTCCAGCTGGATAATCACCAAGCAGTCTGATTCACTTAGTCTAATGTTCCCAGTCAGATCCTGGCAATGAAATAAGCATGTAGAAGGTTGCAAACAGATTAGTTTTAATTAAAATAATAAAAAGGTCCAAGCCATGGATATCAGATTTGAGCTTCTCTTTTTTCTTTTTTTCATGGGGAAGCATATCTGATTGAATCTTTCTCTGAACTTGTCCCTCAGGTTTTTAGGCTGATTTGAATTCAAAGCCACATAGACCTGTTTGGCTGCTTCTAAAAGACTACTTTGGAAATGGTTGTCATTGTGTCAATCCAGACCTACAGTTCATCTTCAAAACTCCTCAGCTGTGGATTTGTTCTAGGGCTTCGTAATGTCCAGTCTAACTCAGGCACAACATCTGTCTTGGTCTTCATTGCTACATTGTTCTCATTACTACATAGTTTTAAATGTCTGGGCTTATGTTATTGTGCCAGTAATCCAGGACCTCAACATACCAGGATATCCCAACCACAAAAGGTTCGTTTTTCACATCAGGGAGCAATAGACCCAGTTAATAATGTTGGCAGAATTTCGGGTCTGCAATAAGGAGACAATTAATTATTGTTATTATAATAATTATCATTTTGGGGTCTCCTGAATCAGGATTAAGGCTCTGCAGGTGCTGAACAGCATTTCTGTACAGAACCTCAGTGGCAGCTGGCACCAGCTGGAATCCCATTTCCTGCTCACCAGAGCTTCAAAGTATGTCATTACATGTAGAGAAAAGAGGGAGAAATGTTGTTTGTCTTTTAATTTCTCTTAAAATCTTCTGCATTTGTCTACAATGCACCATTGATAAAACTACTACTGATTTAAATAAAAAAAAAAGCAAATAAAATCCAACAGACTAAAATCATGCCTTTCTGCTCATAGAAGCATTTATCAGATTGGCCCATACATTAAAAGGTCTTTTTTTTTTTCTTCTGAGCTGTGAGTGAAGTATTTTTAAAGGCTTGTTTTGTAAACAGAAAATCCATTATTTAAATTAATGATTTATTCCTTTAAAGCCAGGGTGGAATCTATCACTGGCATGATAAGATGCACATTGTCTTCTATCTGCATAGAACCATGTAACTGTGCAATATCTGGCAATGAATATGAAAAAAAAATCAATTTTGCCTGGTTTCAAGCATATCTCCTGAGTCTGAGATATGTCTCACTTGTTTTTCAAATACTGCTACAAGTAATTTAAGCTCTGTGTTCAGAGAAAGAACTTGTCTCTGTGTGGGTGCACACATCTGTATTACCTGATTGGCATTAATTTTTACCTATTTTAAACAGAAAGATGGCACTTCTCGTCCAGCATGTTTTTTCCCCCCAGAGGAAACAATCATTAAGAGATTCCCTGATTCAAAGCTCAAAGAAGTCAATGTACAGTCTCAAACCATGGTGAGGTGTTGATCACACTCCAAGGCCCAGATCCATGCAGGATTTTAAGGTCTATTTTTTTCTGAAGATTCATGAAGACCTGCAGCTCTGGGTGTTAACACTAAAGGCCTCAGTTCTGCACGCATGATGAAAATTTAACTTTCAAAAATCTGCCAAAAGTCATCACCAGATGCTGGCCTGGATCAATCTTGTATCTGTTGTATTGTCTGTGCTCCTGAAAAGCTGGAGCAACATGCAAGTTAGAACAGCTCAGTCTGGAAGGCACTTCTGGAGATCATGTATTCAAACCCCCTGCTCAAGCAATGTCAGCTACAGGAGGCTACTCAGGGTCATGTCCACTTAGGTTTTGAATATCTCCAAGAATGCAGACCCAACAACCTCTCTTGGCAACCTGTGCCAATGTTTGATTGCCCTCACAGGAATTAAAAAAAAAAAAAAAAAAGGGCATTTTCTTATCTTTGCATGGGATTTCCTTTGTTTCTGTTTGTCCCATTGCCTCTTGTCCCACTGCTGGACACCACTGAGAAGAGACTATCTGTCTGCTTTAATCTCAACACTGGGTATTTATACACATTGATATACCCCCTGAGCCTCCTCTTCTCTGGGCTGAACAGAACCACCTCTCTCAGGCTCTACTCACACAATGCTTTGAGCCTTTAATCACCTTAGTGACCCTTCACTGCACTTTTTATGTCCATGTCCCTCTTGCACTGGGGAGCCCAAGGCTGGACCCAGCACTCTAAATGATATCTTCTCACTGGAGCTCAGTAGATGGGAAGGATCACTCTTTTTACACCTTGGTGGCTAAACTCTTCCTGGTGCATCCCAGAATACCGTTGGCCTTTACTACAAGAGTGCTGGTTCATAGTCAGTTTATTCACCAGGGCCCTCTGGCCCTTCTCTGCTAAGCTGCTTTCTAAATTGTCAGTTCCCAAGGTGTACTAGTGCATGGGGTTTTTCCTCACCCAGGGCAGGACTTTGCTTTTCCTTTTTTTGAACTTCATGATTTTCCAGTTGGCCCATCTCTACAGCCTGCCAAGGTACCTCTGAATGGCAGCACCACCATTCAGTCCATCAGCCAGTTCTCCTAGTTATGTGCCATCTGTGAATTTGCTGAGGGTACACTCTGTTGCAACTCTAGCTTGTTAATGAGGAGTGCTGGTCCCGATATCAGCCCTGGAGCTGGCTAGTGACTAGTGACTGACTTCAAGACAACTTCAAGCAGCTGATCACAGTCCCCTCGAATCCAGCACTTCATCCAGTTTTCTATTCACCTCACTGTCTCATGAATTCAACTCATACTTCACCAGGTTGTCTGTGAGGATGTTAAAAAGAGACAATGTCAAAAGTCTTACTAAGATAAACCATGTTCACTGCTCTCCCCTCACACACCAAGCTTTCCATCTCATCATGGAAGTCTATCAGGTTGGTCAGACAATCTCCTTTTGATAAATCTGTGCTGACTGCTCCTGATCACCTATCTTTCAAGTGTCTGGAAACAGTTTCCAGGATTAGCTGCTCCATCACCTTTCCAGGGATTAAGGTAAGGAAGCCTGACTGTAGTTGCCTGGATTCTTCTTGCCCTTCTTGAAGGCAGGAGTGACATTTGCTTTCTTCCAGTGCTCAGAAACCTTACCCAATCACCGTGACCTTTTTGACATCATGACGTTTTTGACATAATAACCTTTTTGACATAATGCAAAGACATCAGGCAAGTCTTTGGCGCATTCCATGAGAGCCCATGGATTTGCACCTGACTAGTTTGTTTAAAAGTTCCCTAAACTACACCAAGTAGTTCCTAAACTACTCTGAGCTCCCTTGTTCCAGACCTCCCTGTAAAAAATGAGGTGAAGAAGACACTGATTACCTTGGCCTTTTTGCTGTCCCTGGTTACATGGGCCCTGTCCCACTGAGTAGCACGTTCCCATTTCCCCCAGTATCTCCCTAGCAGCTGGTATGCCCTGTGCTACAGCAAAGCATGGCCCAGTGTACCGTGGCACAGTACTTTTTCCAGCTACCTAGGAACACTACTTATGGAAATAAACAGGACGTGACAGAAGCCAGGGCTGGGCTCTGTGCTACCTTCTGCACCATGGGACTTCAAGCAGTGTGTGCAGAAGTGCACCAAGAGCTGCAGAGGCTGACTTTGAAAGTCCAGCTGTGAATTTAAAGTGATATGAGCTCCAGCTTAATGAAACTGTATTTTCTCCTCTCTGACAGATACTTTACCTTTCCCTTTGTCTGCCCCATTGCTTGCCCTAAACTCAGCTTGCTCCGATGGGATGTATCCTTAGCCAGTCAGTCATTCCCTCAGGCAGGGTAAGCTTCTGTTGCTCCACTTTTGGCAAAATCTGCAGCACAGATTTCTAAATGTCTTGTATTTATTTTATTGCATTTTTTTGTGTCTGTGCATGAAACCTTATGTTTGGTGGGTAAACAGTGGGTAAACATTTCTCATAAAGACTTTTTATTTTTTAATAAACAGAAGTAATTTTCACAAATAGTTCCTTCTCTTACTCTGCTTCATAATATTCAGAGGAAATAGATGGTCTGTTTCAACATCAGGGAACTGGAAGGATAAGAATAGAGACAGCAGTGTGGAAGCAATGGGTCCCTCTTCTGCCCATATGGTTCAGGTTTGCATTTTGGCTGGCACGATAATGTGATTGCTGGCAGATCGAATGTTTAGTCTCCAGAGCAAATAGCAGCCAATGAGTTGGGGTGTAATGTACATGTGGAGATGTTCATAATATTCCACACAGGCTGAACCTACAGCAGGAGCGAATTCAGCTGCAGTGAAAACAGAGATGCTGCATGAATCCTTCTGTCAGCACAGCAATGGCATTTCCAGGCTTTTGCGTTTGGGAAGAGGAGGAATGTGCCTCTGGGGAAGAAGAACGCCACCACTCTCGGATTCTCCTGTGGCAGGAATATCTGACTTGCCACATAGAAGGTGATGTATTCTGATGAGCCTGAAAGTTACATTTCATCACTGCTTTATCACCCGATGAATCATTACGGCAGATGAATGTTAATTGTAGCTAAACAAATGGGCATGTCCTCTCTACCCCCAGACAGCTGCTACTGCTGTAAGACATTAGGCAGAGGGTGCAAAGTGCTTCTGGATGGAAGGAAAGTGCTACCCATGCCTCTGGAGCTACATATCTGCAGTGTAATGAAATGCCAGGTGTGGAAGAGTGTTTGGATAGGAGCAATTTCCATTTGCTCTGTGGTTTGCACTGCTCTGGGGACACACACAGTGCAAAGTTTCCTTAAGTGGTTGTTTGCTCGCAGGCAGGAAGGTCTGCATGGGAACAGAGTTGGCTTAGTCATACACCATTGCACTGGTGTTGCTGGGGCTGTGAGGGTACCTGGTATCACTGGACAAGGTGCCACTGGAATGGTGCAAGAGGCTGCTGAAGCTGGGCATACGGTACAACAGTGCCGGCAACAGTCCTTGTTTTAAGGGTTCTTTGTCCATGGAAAACAAACTGATAGGGCAGATTAGGGTGTTTTTTTTCTAGCAACTGCTCGGCTTGGCTGACCTAGTGGTAAGTATTCTGCAGCTTAGCCACTGAGGCCTCAGGGTTTTCTAGCAATGACTTGAATACTCTTGCTACTCTTTAGGAACCAAAGCAAAGTATATTGGGGTGCCCAATTTCACTTAGTTCCAGTTTTTCCTCAACAGAATGTACGTGGTAGGCAGTAATTTGAAAAATGGTATTTCCATGCCATTCTTGATCCTCTGTCATAAGACAGTCTGTTTTGAGGAATTTGTATGGCAAGAGAGAGAGGTAATCAGATAACTGGATGGGAACTAAGATCTCAGACCTGTTCTTCCTGCAGGACATTTAAATATTTGTGAGGTTGCATGGCTGGAACAGAAGGAGACAAGTCAGAAAAACGAAGAAAGTGTTAAAAGCTAGGGACAGCTGAGGGTCCGCCTGAAAGTTAGATACAAGCATTTTGGTGCGTGAGAGCAAACACCTGTGGCTGACTTTAAAATGGGCAAAAATATAAAATCTAAGCATTCATTTTGTAGAGTTGAAAGAGAGTGCCACTTTCAGAGACACCTTGCCATCAGTGTAATTCAGATGACAGCAAACACATAACATACGGAGTCTCATTCTCAGTATGTGGGTTTGTGTCCTCAGGAATCCCCACCTGAAATGATTTCCTGTAGACCCCAGTTTTGCTGTGGGGAGCTGTTCACTGCCTTGGAGGCTTCATCCCCCTGGCTTGGTTTGTCTGTCAGGTATCTCCTCAGTTCAGCTGCTGATGGCAAGTGAGAGGAGGGGAGCGAGGAGATCCTCACAGACAGTTCAAACGCAGACTAAGAGGCATGTGTTGAAATGTCATCAAAGTAGCAGGAATTCATTTTATTGAGGAATACATATAATAAAGATAGAACAAAGGGACTGAAATGGTGAACAGATGGGCGGGTGTTCTTCAGTGGCTCAGGAGCTGTGTGAACATGCTGGTTTATGCCCTCCCCCTCTTTCTGCCTTTTTTTTTTCCTTGGTTTGGTTTGCTTTAGTACTGATGCATCAGGGTAGGATGTGAGATGATATGCCAGTATATGTCAGAAACTTGAGGAAAATAAAACCCCTTTTTCTAACATCAGACTACTGCTATCAATAGGAATCGCAACTGTTCAAAATTTGTTTCAGAGCTGCCAAGAAGTGAACATTCATAGCAGAGAGAGAAAGGGAGAGAGAGAAGGGAAAAAATATTTTTCCCTGCTGTTTGCAAGGTGGACACAAATGCAAGCGGTAGGAGGCTGACAACTTGACACATGTCTAATAAATCTAAAGCATGGAAAAAAAGTCAACATTTCACTGTACAAGAAAGCATTTCTGGGATAAAAAAGTACAACTGAACAAACCCCTCACTTAAAAATATGTTTATTCCCAAATCAGTGAGGAACGTATATATTAGAGCCTCAATATCTCTTCTCCTCCCCTCTCGATATTCCTTTCCCTGATTTTTTTTTTTTTTCAAACCAGGGCCATATTAACTCCTGTGCTGAGGAAGCTGAGGTTTGCTGCATTATAAATGAAAAAGGTGCAAAAGCCGAGTCCAGTGAGCAGATGTTGGGAGCTCAGCGTGCTGGTGACAAAGGGCTAGAGTGCAAGAAGCTTCCATCGCACGTCTGTTCTTCAGCACAGAGCAGGCAAGGTTTTAATTTGACAAGTTGGTTGGATGCAGAGAATTCACAGATCTCAGTGAAAGCCAAACAGATTTGGCCACCTACTGCATGGCCACATTCAGCTAAAAGGGTACCAGTTGTGGAAATGTCTCCTGCTCCAGCCGCCTGACACCACACACACAACAGGGAGCCTTGAGGAGGCTTGCTTACCACAGGAGGCAAATTCCTTTAAAAGGGAAGAAGGGGAGAAAAAAGGAATAGGAGAGAAAAAAAAATCATGCTTCTGCTATCAAAATAATTAAGTATTTTTATTTCAGGTGGCTGGTTGTTTATTTTTTTAAAGCTCTTCATCCTCTTGTTTTTTAATAGTTGGTATGTTATGAAATGCAAGAATGAAAATGAATGCCAAAACTAATGGAAATTCTTCTACAAGCCTTATGTAAACAGAAACATCAGCATTAAAGTTATGAATCTTAATTTGTGCCACTGAGCTAAAATTTGTATCTTACTGCATTAAAAGAATATAGACATACAGCACTGTTTTGTGTCGATGTGCAATACAGAAAACTGACATGGTCTCTCCAATTTATGGGGAAATTGACATAATTTTGCAAAAAAAAAAAAAGAAAAAAGAAAAACCACTTGTGAACTGGATTTTGCATAATGGGATTAATTTGGTTGACTGTCACATCAACTGTGCTGCAGAATGCAAGTTAATCACAACATCGGTCTGATTTAAAAGAAGAACAAAAGAAAGAAAAGGAAACGGAAAAAAGAAAAAAAAGAAATGTATTTTCTTTTTCTTTTCAATTATTGTTTCATTTTAAAATGCTCCTTTTTCATTGTAGCTGTAGTAGCTCTGGCAAACAAGGCTCGTGTGTGTATTGGCAATGGCCACCTGAATGGTCTTTTTTTCCCTCCCCTGTGTATTATCCACAGTAAAGGGGGGGGGGAAAAAGTCAGTAGCTTTTACAAGCTCATGCAAAACTGTTTCCATGGCATGGTACAACTGTGTCTATTTGATCAACACTTAAGCCGGTCAACAGAGCCAAAGCAACTTTAAATATTTTGTCATATGGACCTCACTTACTGTCTTTTCTTCTACTTACCACCCTCCATACGAAAGCCATACTTGGCATTGGGCGCTCCACTGAACTAGCCCCACTAAAACCCTTTTCCTAACTCGATCCCCACCCATGGCAGCAGCAACTGCTTTCCTCAAGAAGCTTTGCACAGGTTCAGAGTGAGAAGCAAGCATATGTGGGTTATTTTGTGGCTGATTTCTGTCTGTCTTTAAAGAGGTATGGGAAGAAGGAATTAAATCAACCTTCTCACAGGCTCTCATATTGTATCCTCAGTAAAGGTACTGAAAACAGAGACAGCACATGTACATGACACATCACTTAAGTCCTCTGGTTTCTATGGTTGCAGTAGATTTTGCTTTCAGGGGGCATCCTAGGAAGGAGATAATGCTGCGCAGCGCTTTGGGCACGGTGTGGTTGAAGAATTAGCTCTGGGAATTGATCGTACCGTGATAGCAGTGACAGAGAACAAGGAATCGGGGCTGCTGGGATGTCAGAGCAACTTGCGCTTCCTGGGGACGGTGTCGTGTCAGCGATTCCTGAAGGCCCTCGCACCACACCGCAGCTGGTGACTGCTCCTTCGCCTCTGCCTCCCTCGCAACGAGCACACTCCTCCTCTACCCAGTGCAGCGTGCTGACTAGGTTAAACAATTACACTACACTAATTGGCCTGTGTCGGTCCTGATGAGAAAGTAAACAAATACTGCAGAGAAAAGCTGAGACAAATTGTATCTAATTAAATTGGTGAAAAAAAAGTGACAATATTTTTCTCAAGGAAAAAAAAAGAAGGAGGCAACTTGTAGCGTGACAAATAGCGCATGCTTGCAGCCATGTACCTCACCTGCTGAACTTCATACCTTTAATGTGGACTTTAACTCTCCAAGCTGGGGAGAAGAGAAGTGCCCTATAGTCTTCATTAGTGCCAAAACTGCTGGAATGCCTCACAGGTCAGATGTTGCTCTTTGTATGCAGGGAGAAGGTTGGCTGCCACCATTCAGTTATTCCATTGACTCTGCTTGTACGTGGGCCTGCATGTGTGTGTGTGTGTGTATTTTGACCAGGGTGGGTGGACAGCAATACCTACATCCATTAACAGAAATGCTCCTTTCCCTCTTCACTCATAGGCTGTTTTGCCCACTTGAGCATGAGCTTCCCAGCACCTAAAGTTTGTGATGGCTTCTTATCATCCACCAAATTCCCTTTCTTGTGACATCCACCACCTTTGCTGATCCTGGGGGTGGAAATCCCTGACTCCAGAGCTGAAAGCATGAAGCTCCATGTCTTGTATGAGAGAACAATGCTCTTTATCTGTAAGTATAATCCAGCTTGTTTTTTCTGCATATCACAGCAACTCCTGGCGTGAAAGTCTGGAAAGACACAGTTGAGTAGGTGGGAACCTTTTAGGAATGGATAAAAATTGTCTTTTCACTGATCAAGAGAGAAAAAACCAAGATAAATACCACACAGTCTAAGGCACTGCTGCCTCCTCCCTTGCTATCCTGCATGGTAGTGGCCTCAGGGAAGTTAAAACCACAAAAAGTTACTAGTCCCATGTGCACATCAAGTCAGGGCAGAAACAAGGAAGAATTACAGGAGACAAGAGCCATGCCTTCATGCATCCCTATTAAAATCAAGCCTGAAAAACTTTTTCCATCACTTTGTTTTGGTGAGTTGGTGAATATGAGGACACATCCTTGATTCACCTGGAAAGGATTATTTAAGCTTCATTACCTGGTGAGATGTTAATAAGTAGGTAATCTCTATTCTGGGGGTCGTGAACACACATGTGCAAACCAGAAACTGGGGCAACTAAAATCTTCCTCTGAATCTCAGTGAAACCAGTGAAATGGCACACAATATGTTCACTGAGTGCAAGATCCAGCCAGCCAGAGAAGCAGCTGCAAGAGTGGTAGCTAAGTATGTAGTATACAGCTGAGCATTTCCATCCTAATCCTCTGTTTCAAGCTGCTCAGAGCTCTCCAAATGCTTTACTTATCAGGATAATGTTCCAGGCCTGGTCTCTGGCAAAATGAATATTTTTAATAGTTCAAGATAAAAGTGGTTCTGTTATTGTTGAGTGGGAGAGGAGTCCAGGAATCAAGGAAACAGATTTTTTATTTGTGATTTTTTTCCTCATAGTTCATCTGCTAAGATTTCTGAGGGACCAGTTTTGAAGACAGTCATGAGGTTGCTCTTGCTGAGAGGGCCACTAGAGACTAGAACACGTTGCAGATATTGAGCAGTGTGTTACAGGGAAATTTCTTTGTGATCCAAAAAGGGTTGTGAGTCCTTGGAAATCATCCAGTGGACTTATGCAGTTTATTCAGGAAATCTGATCCTCCCATTCTCCCCTCACACATGCACTGTTTCTTCTAGTAATATTGGGAGTGAACATTTTCCATGTTTGTGACTAATTTAGCTATACAGAGATCCCATAGAGATTAGCATGGTGAACTAGACGACCTCTCTAGATCCCCTCTAGCCTAATTTTCCTATTGTCCAGTCTAAATGCCCATCCGATTCGTACCATAAGTCCCACATAAACTTTACATCACTCATGTAAATCTCTGTATTGAAGTCCACTGATGAGCTATAGGACATAATATTACAGAGTTATGTTTGGTGTTTTCCCCTGTGGTCCTTCATGCAACACGTGTATGTCTTGTGTATTGAAACTTCAGTAAATTCAAGGTGTGGTGTAGCCCATTAATTCGTACACAGCATGTAAAAGATAAGAGAGAAGCATATGCCCTGTGACAGCTATGAATTGCCCTCTACATTAATGACAAATTTATGTTGCCACACTTTGACTCTAGCCTGAAAGGCAGAAAGAGGAACTGGAGGAAGTGCTGCATCCCTTCCAGACAGAAGGTATATTCTACAGCAAAAACTGGCCATCAGTGAAGATGATCTGGTTACCCATGTTGCAGACAGGAGCAAGCTAAAATAAAGCCACTCACTCTGTACTCCTCACAGAAGGCTCCTAGAGCTACACTGCCTCTGTGAACAACTAATAGATCAATCAAAGCAAAAATACATGCACGGTTTTAAGAGTGAAGTTGTGAGGGTTTCGCACTAGTTGAGACAAGCTGGGTGGTAATTAGTGCTCTTCATATTTAGGCTCATACTGAACCTTCTCCAGTTGAAATCCTAGGAATTTTGCACCAAATTTGACAGTTGTCTTAGTCAACTGAAAATGTATCATAATAGTAACATACACATCACAGCAGACAAAGAAGGGGAAAAAAAATAAAAATAGTGGAGACCATGATAGTAGCATGCCCATTTTAAAGATGAGTAGCTGAGTCACAGAGAGACGAGAATCTAAATTCCCAAAGGCAGGAAGGCAGGTAACTGAGGAGCGAGTACTTGCCCAAATTGGACAGAAAGTCAATAACAGGGCTTAACTTTGGTCTCCTGACTTGCAATCATCTTATGATGCAACTATAAAATCAAGCCTTTCCCCAGGGCTTCTCAGAAAAGGTGAGTTATTTCTGCCCCTTAGCAGACACTTGTGCAGTTCACCTGGCTGGACATCAGGGAGCATCAGCACCTGCAGTATCCCTCAGCCCATGGGATGGGGCAAGAAGGGTACCAGGGGATTGCAGCATCCTGAATTCACTTTGTGGGAAGGTTGGGTGACTTCTGTGTGAATAACTGACTGACTTGTTGCTAGGGAACAGTTGGGAGGCATGCTTTTGATCTCCCATATGCTTACTACTAATAAATAAACAAATAACAATAATTACAACAAACCCCAAGCCTGTTGTATCTCCAAGATTAATTAATGATGAAATACAGCTGAAATTCTGTAAAAGAAGGCAGCAAGGTGGGTTAGATTTCATATTTTCCTGCTGTGTATGGAAATAATGGTTGAAATTAACATTTTTTTTTTCCTCCTTAAAATTTACCTTAGCTGGATCAGGTTAGTGGGAGGAGTGGGGGAGTATTCCCTTCACAGACAGAGGATGAGCAGGCAGACAGTAAATCTCTCCATGCCAGTTTTACTCACATCCAGTTTTTCCTGCCTAGTACAGTTAAGTTTTTAGATACTTTACTTGCATTTCTAATTCAGTTATTCTTCTGAAATTTATTCAAAGGATTTATGCTTATGAAATTATAATATAATGCTGCCTATATGCCAATGAGCTGCAGGCAAAGAAAATAATTTTCTTCAATTTACAGTTATGAGGCTGGAAGAAAATGATGCCTTCTTATCACCTCTTTTTCTTTGTATGCCTTGGTATTTTTTTAAGTCTTCAGAAGGCAGGAGCTGATGATGAATTCTTAAGCAGATCACACTGATAATTGTATTTCAGAACTGTCAACTCTGTGAAGACTGTCCACGGAGGTGCCTCAGTTCACTTGAGCTATTTGTGTCACTGCTTCTCTAGGAACTCAGCCCTCAATAAAACCCAAATCACTGGGGATATTGTTAAGTCTTCTGAAAGGATTATTAGATCGAAGGAAAATTTATGGATGACACTTTGTAACAATTAATCAGGAACTGTTGATGAAGTTAAGTTGGTTCTTTATTCTTGAACAGAAAAAAAAATATGCAGCCCCTGTAGAAATTGTCAAATGGCCTATTTTGTCACTCTGTTTGATTAATGGACTATTTGGAGTCCCCAAAAAGTCCTAGTACAAATAAAAAAGGATCATAAATATTGAATAAGCTCACAGCATGGTTAACCTTGACTATGTTTTGGAACATTCTTGGAGAAAACTTTGCTATTCAGAAAATAAATTGCTAAGGGGATTAAAAAAAAATAAATAAAAAATTTGAGATTTTGGAAAATGTCACCTACCCAACCTTGTCATCCTGATTAGCCTGTCATGATAAATTAGTTTTAGTTAGCTTTGCAATCAGGTCAGAAACTGCTGGTACAGTAGCACATTTTGCAAGTGGGTCTATACCTGGTCCACAAAAGGGGCACAGGATGGCGAGGAAAATACTCCTGCTCTTGGTGCTTTGTATGTCACACACCTAACAGGCTATTATCCTTTTGTACTTCCATTTATGGAAATGAAGCCGAAGGAGTACTGAGAGCATGGGAGTTGTAGCGCCACAAGGTTGTTTCTGAAAGGTTGGTCAAAAGATGTCCAGTGATCTGTGTATATGCAAATGATAAGACCAAAGCTTCAGCTGCAGAGAGCACACACACACACACACACACAGAGAATTCAGGACATGCAGTTTCCATCTTTTCTTCCTGCTCCTCTGTCTCTCTATTTGCAACTCCAGTGCCTTCCTTCCCCCAGACTTCCCCCCACTGCTTGATGCAACTGCTTAGTCCTGACATGTCTGACCAGTCATTTTTGCTAACCTCTGATAGCATCTAGGTCAGCATGATCCCAAACTGGCTTGCTTTTGTTTTCAGTGAACAAGAAATACAATGCTATTAGTTTAGGCTGGGGTTCCATAAAGCACTTAAACTCCATATGCGTCACTCCAAGAATGCAGTTCCACACTTCTCCTTCAGCAGGCACATAAGTGGGCACTTTTAAAGTTGGGCACTTTCAGACATGCTTGGGCTGAACCAGGCCTTCACTGAGGAGAAATAGTGCCACTTTACATTTTGTTTAGTTGGCCCCTTTTTCCAGCATGTGTCATATACCAGCTCACTACCCCATCTAAACTGGCATACATGCAATCATGTACTTAAAAGTAAGGCTCAGGAAGTGGAAGACATTGAGAAATCTGTGTAACTATTTCCATGAGGGACATAAAAGAGCTGTACAGTAATAAATGTTCATTAGGTTTTGTTGATTCTTTGGAAGTAACACAGGAATTCAAATAGGGGAATTGTTTTTCATCTCATCATGTTTCATTCAGAGCTATAAATATTATTTTTCAATCCATTTTTATCCCCATGATCATAGGTAGCTCTCTGCCTCCCACTGAAGAATAACACTTTAGGAACAGAGAGGGCTGGGCTAGAGGTGGCACACTGTCCTTTGGGCATCCATGCAAGGAAATCAATGTGCTGGCTCCAATTGCTCCCTGCTGTCCTCCAGATGTATTTGGCCAGTGGTGGCCCAAGGGAAATGCTTTTCCCAGAAAGGCCTGCCTTGAGTAAGTAAGGACAGGGAAGGCGCAGAGATGGTTTGGTCCATTTTCACACTTGTACTTCAAACTGGCCATGCAGCATGTGGGAAAAAGCAGGGAAGCACAAAGTTTTCAAAGACTCAGAATATTTCTTTGAGATGTACAACTGAAAATCTTTTATAAAATACATTCATAATTATACAATACTGCGGCCTGTGGTTAAAAAAATCCTGTGGGCATTACTAGCCTGGACTGGGTGGGGGTGAGGCAGGAGTTTCATGGGGAAGTTGAGAGAGAGCTTCTATTGAGGAGTGTGCCGACCAGCCAGCAGGCAGGACTCCCCCACACTGCTCTGCTCAGCCCATACCACCTCCTTGGGCCAAATACCCCACTGCTTGCTGTTTTCCCAACAAAGTGCAAAGCCAAGGTCTTGACTGGCAGTGATTGTTTAGGATGGGAAGGGAGGGTATCAAGAGGATAGAGCCAGGCTCTTCTTGGTATTGTCAGTCAATAGGACAAGAGGCAATGGGCAGAATCATAGAACAGCTAGGGTGGGAAGAGACCTCTGGAGATCATCTAGTCCAACCCCCTGCCAAGGCAGGGTCACCTGGAGCTCGTTACATGGGAATGCATCCAGGTGGGCTTTGAATGTCTCCGGAGAGGGAGACTCCATGACCTCCCTGAGCAGCCTGTTCCAGGGCTCTGCCACCCTTAGCATAAAGATGTTCTTCCTGACATTGAGGTGAAACTTCCTGTGTTATCATTTATGGCCATTGATCCTTGTCCTGTCGGTGGGCACCACTGAAAAGAGTCTGGTACCATCCTCTTGGCATCCACCTTTGGTATATTTATATGCATTACTGAGATACCCTCTCAGTCTTCTCTTCTCTAGACCAAAGAGGCCCAGTTCCTGCAGTCTCTTCTCATGAGGGATATGCTCCAGACCCCTAATCACCTTTGTGCACCTCTGCTGGACCTTTTCCAGTGGCTCCTTGTCTTTCTTATACTGAGGAGCCCAGAACTGGACACAGTACTCCAGACATGGACTCACCAGGGCTGAGTAGAGGGGGAGGATCACCTCCCTCAACCTGCTGGCCACACTCTTCCTGATGCACCCCAGGATACCACTGGGCCTCCTGGCTGCAAGGGCACACTGCCAGCTCACAGTCAACTTGTCATCCACCAAGATTCCCAGGTCCTTCTCAGCAGAGCTGCTCTCTAGTAGGTCAGACCTCAGCCCATGCTGGTACTTGGGGTTATTCCTCCCCAGGTGCAGTACCCTATGCTTGTCCTTGTTAAACTTCATCATGTTTCCATCCACCCAGTTCTTCAGCCTGTCAAGGTATAACTGAATGACAGCACAGCCTTCAGGTGTATCAGCCACTCCTCCCAGTTTTGTATCATCAGCAAACTTGCTGAAGGTATATTCTATCCCTTTGACCAGGTCATTGATAAACAAATTAAATAAGACTGGATCCCGGATTCCTGGAAAATGCCACTGACTACAGGGCTCCAACTGGCCTATGATCACAACACTGTGAGTTCTGCCATTCAGCCAGTTCTCAATTCACTGTCCATTCATCTAAACCACATTTCCTGAGCTTACCCATGAGGGTGTTATGGTAGATTGTCAAAAGCCTTGTTGAAGTCGATGCAGACAACATTCACTGCTCTCCCCTCATTGACCCATCCTGCCATGTCATCACAGAAGGCTATTAGATTGGTCAAGCATGATTTTCCCTTGGTGAATTAATACTGACTACTCTTGATGACCTTTTCTTTTACAAACTGAAGCACAGGAAGTTCCAACAGAACATGAGGAAGAACTCCTTTACTGTGAGGGTGGCCATGCATTGGAACAGGCTGCCCAGACAGGTGTCGAGTTCCCCTCACTGAAGATATTCAAGAACCATCTGGACTCAATCCTGTGCAATGTGGGGGGGACCCTCCTTGAGCAGGGAGGTTGGACCAGATGAACCGCTGTGGTCCCTTCCAACCTTACCCATTCTGTCAATTTTCACAGTGGCTGGCTGTTAAGTCTAGTTAAATTCCAGCCCTGGTAATTGCACTATTCCTTAAGGAATTCCTGCTACTGACTCACCTGTGAAAGCCACAGTGGTCACAGGCAGAGCCACCTAGGGTTGTCACAATGGGCTTCACAATTGGCTTTGGGGTGGGGCTCTTTCAGAGATTCTTGCTGATGTGTTTTGTATGGGATTTACAGACATTTACTAGGTCAGGGAGACTGAGCAAACAGAATGTTTAGCTGTTGTTGACATGGTCACAGGTGAGAGAAGAGACTTGTGCTCCATTTCCTTAGTCAGTTAAGAATCTGGAGCACATCTAGGACCCAGAGACTGCTCTGGAAGGTGAATAATACAGTCTTTGTCAAATGCAGGTCCTAAGAATGCTTAGATCATGATCCCCTTACTTCTGGAGATGCCCAGATGTAAAGCTTTAGGTGCTTTCAGGCAGTAGCATCAAGAGTAGGAAACTGTGAATCAAATTCTGGGCTAATGGGATTCTCAGGCTACAGAGCAGCACCTCCACTCTTTGCGCAACAGAGATCCTAGAAAATAAGGTAATGCACAGGAAGGTACTGCAGCTGTGAGAAAGAAATTGACTTTAAAGTGTAGCGACTACAATGGCCAAGTCAAGAATAGAGTGTCTGAGTTCTCCTGCTACTTTTAATATCATTTATATTAAGCAGAGAAGCTTCAAAAAGGGATATCCCTATTCAAAAGGAGTCCCTATATTTTTGTGGTTAGGGCACTTCCAAAACGTGTGCATTTGAATCACTTTGGAAGACCTGAATTTAAGTCTATTCCCTGACTGCCTCTCAGGTAGGTGCTCAGATCACTTCTTTTTCAGAGCTGGGTTATTTGTATCACATGGACACCTATCAGACATGGGAGGAATACCTCGCACACAGTTGCCAGCATAACTTAAAGATAAACCAGGCATATAACACCCTTGCAGTACCTGATGGTAGGTTTCCTGCAGAAAAGGGCACACATGTGAAGGATTCATTGCCTGGAGAACCTCACTGCTGCTGGAAAAAAAGGCAGACACCTGATGCCTCCTTGGTACTTCGCTGGTGATCAGAGGCTTGGAGATGTCTGAACTGGTGGTTTTTCATTAACTATCCAAGGCATGCTTGTGTAGATATTGCAAGGAGTCTTTCAATATGTGAACTTATGGAAAGGCTTTTCTCTGCAGTTCTTTTGGAGCACATCAAAATCCTTTGCTTTCTAAAATGAACAGCTCCTAGCAT
Source organism: Myiotriccus ornatus (assembly GCA_036023395.1). NCBI lineage: Eukaryota > Metazoa > Chordata > Aves > Passeriformes > Tyrannidae > Myiotriccus > Myiotriccus ornatus. The sequence continues at coordinate 93,240,575 of JAYRBT010000082.1, read as the reverse complement.
CTTTTGCAAAGCTGGCAATGGAATAAGATCAACACTGGTCCACATCCTCTTTTTCTTACTTTCCCAAACTAACATTAAAATAAAATTCCTTTTACTAAACATTAGGTAGCCTTTTTCCTTTGATGACTCTTTGTTCCCAAAAGACAGCTCAAATCCAGGAAACATGGGGGAAAATTCAGTCACTTGAAGGGTGCAGATTTCATTGTTATTGTTTGCCAGCCAAATAACAATAATGCATAAGAAAACACATATACTAAATAAAACTAATTGCATTATAAAGAGCACCAGGCATCCTATAAAAACCTGTTGTCTAAATGTGTCTGTAACAATTTATCAGCAAATGATCTTCATGCAAAGGAGCCAAAGCAATTAGCTGGGGGTTGGATGAGCTCTGCACTCCTTTCACATACACTGAAGTAAAACAGACCACCAAAAAAAAAAAAAAAAAAGAAAATCCTATATATCTCAAAATGCTAGGACAGTGGTTCAGCTGTTTCACCAGGTCCTTCTCTCTGTTAATTTGCCATATTTTATAAAGCATGTTACACACTCTTCATTTTTGTACTTTCTTTTCTTTCACTGCCCCTGCTATAGTTTGGCTCGATGTGCCCAAGACTAAACCCCCTGCAAAAGAATTTGTATCGGCTAGAACTGATTCAGCAAATAGGTTTCACCTGAAAGTGGACAGCTTTACTCTCCAGGTTAAGGCTGATTTTTATCTATATTTTTAAACTTCTTAGACCAACAGGTAACTAAAAACTTAGCTATGATAATGAAATAACACCAACCTACATTGCCTGATTTTTGTTGTTTGTTTGTTTGTTTGTTGTAGTTTTAATTTAGGCTTTGATTTAATATAACCATTACACCACCATTTCCCAACTGATTTTGAAGATATCAAATGACGACTAAATAGCAGGTATATAGTATTTTCCCTTTCAAGAGGTGTTATAATTTTATATACTAGGATAACACCTGTGGATCAAGCCAACTCTGAGCTTTGGATAACTGTAGCCTGGGAATATTGTGAAGATGTGACTACAGATTTGCTTATAGTTATCTTCTTTGCAAGAAAGTCTATGTAAGTTATAGTGACTGCTTTGTATTTCTTTAGGCTGGAACTCTGTTACTCATGGGATGTGGAGTATAACACTGATTTTGTGTTTTGATTCTTCTGTAAATGCAGAGAGAGGAGAAAACAATTGGACTCTTGCTCTTCACAGATGGGAAGATATGGTCTTTGATCTTAATGCTATAACTAGTAATCAGATGTTGGTTTCCTGGCTTTTAATGTGTGAATGAGTTGAAAGATGTTCTCAACTAGGCTAACAAGCCACGTGTAGTGGGTGAATGATGCTTCATGTAGCTCATTCTTGACACTGTTATGATATAAAACAAATGTAGGAAGGTCTTTTGATCTGTGAGTTAAGGCTGCCTGTGTTTAAAGAGACAAGACTGGAGTATTTGGAGGCTTTGAAAAGCCATGCATGGTTGTGCCCTTGCCTTTACCCTATTTTTGCTTAGCTTTCTGTTTGCTAGCCATAGTGCTTTCTGTTAGAATAGTGTTAAGATTCATTTTGTGTGAGCTTCACTATTGCACCTCCTCTGAGTGGAAATAGCGTGGTGAAATCTTATTAGACCTACAATGTGTATGTTTGGGCTTGGGAAAGGACAGTGCAGCTCTTGTGGCCATGCAGCTGCACAAAACCTGCTTGTTTCCTCTTTATCAGTGAACAGCACTGAGCGCTTAAGGAAGTCAACAGTTGTATTTTGCTTGGAATTATATGTGAAGGAGGATTCTCCTTCTTGTCATTTTATTTATCATTAACAGCCATTTTAATTTCTTCCCAGCGGCAATTACACTGATATCACCACATCTAAATCAGAAGTGACATTAGTGGTTATATTACGTTGACTGGGCATCACCTAATTTTTAAGTGGCATTCGCACCCCATCATTGTGATTATATCCCTTTCTAGTAAGTAATATAAGAAAAGATCTACATAATGGGAAAACATACATATTAATATATTCCATGACAAACAAGTTAACTTTACATATTAATCATGGTAAATAGAAGTCACGCTTTACATTTTTCCTCTTCTGTACACTGTTCTCTTGACAGCTTGCTTTCCCTCTGGTTTTATTCTTTCCAACCCTGGCGTACATTCCACTGCCTCTGGTCACCCTGTTAGTTGCAGAAGGAGAAGGCAGGTCACATCCGTCTGGTTAAAATTTTAAAAAAAGGAAAAGACAATGTTACTGGAAAACATAATATTGCTGCTTTCCTCATTGCATTCAGGTCTGCATGAAGGCGCTTGGATTATGTGCAATAAACATATGTGTGTGATAATGAGATTGTTGGTGGAAAGTCATCTTGAAAAGACAAGGAGCAATTAAGCTTGCTTACTTATACAAGTTAGAATGACAAGACGCCAGTGCCGGCCCCGCTCATCCATATAATAGGGTTCTCCTTCCCTGCTTAGCTGTACTGGGGGAAGCATTTCCTGTCAAACCTCTGCCATGACTCCACCATAAAGCAATCTGCCTTCCTCCCTTTTATACACCATTCATTCTCACACTCGTGTCACTGTCCTGATTTCAACTGAGTGCCTGCTAGCAAGCACCTGTATTAGAATAATTTAGGAATTCAATGCAAAGCCTTCATATAACTGAGTATTTATTTGTAATGGTGTACTCTCTTGTCCAATTTTAATTGAATACTTAAAGATGTCAGTGGGGAGATGTGCAGGTTGCTCACAAATGTTTAATAATGCGATGTGTGGAGTCAACAAATAAAGCACCTTTCTTTTGCTATCTTGAAGATTTAGATAGGATATCTTGGATGCTATTGACAAGGAGAGAAGTGTGGAACAATAGGAACATATGATAGTGTTAGATAACAATAGCTATCCTTATGCATCTTGAATTGAATGATGAAGCCATCAATTAGAGAAATTGCCTTCTGAGTATATATCATTGACAAGATGAATACCACCAGTACATTGCATTTCTGGATGGAGATCTCACTGATCTGTAATTCACAAAGGCAATAAATAGCATATACAGTCAAACTAATTCTATTATTTTGAAAATCAGAAATTGTTTGCCCTCCCCATGTTTGGTTTTTTTTGTTTGTTTGTTTGTTTGTTTTTTTAGCTATGAGATTTCTTCTGATACTGAAAGTATTTGTACTTTATATTTATTACTTAAACAATGCTTTCTCATTTAGTATTAAGATGCCATTCTTCTCCACACTCAGCATATTTAGTGGACACTTTCAGGGCTTAAAAGAGCATGAGAAGCAGTTCTTTCTAGCTGTTGTCTTGTCTCATAATTAATTCTTACATACAGGCACGGGGATCCATTCACACCCTATGAACTCTGTTAGAATCCCTCCCCGTAGCAAGAAGCAGACTTGGCATACACTCCTTAGGTGGCATAGCCTCTGTTTTCAACCTAAATTTTCCTGTGTTCTCTTTGGAATGTCTGATAGTTCCTATCACCTCTGCCTCCTTCAGGTTTGGGGTTTATTTTGTTTGGTTGGGTTTTTGTTTTGTTTGTTTGTTTGTTTGGGGTTTTTGGTTTTTTGTTTGGTGTTAATAATCATAGGTGTTATATTTATAGCAGAGAAGCAACAGAAAAAAAGCTATAGAGACAGGAGTTGCATTACAATAAATGAGGGACTCTCAGCTCGCAGTTTCCAGTTAATTAGTTTCATTTCTTTTACTTACATTTGAAAGTGAGTAAATATTCCATGGTCAGGGCCAAAATTTATCCTTGGATCTGTACATAGGTAACCAAACGTACAGCAGCAGTGTTACACAGTGAAAATGGCTCTGTAGGAGAATAAAGAAAGAATATGAGGAAGGACTGTAATTAATGCAGTGCTCAACTAGCTATAAAATACGATTTAAGGAATGAACACTATTTGTATTACTATTATTTCTAGTTGAGTTTTTTTTTTAACATGGACTCCCTTGTGTTAAATCATCTTTATGATGTAAATATTTAGGTCCTCTTCATGTTTGTTTGCTACTATATAGAAGGTAATTTTATTAAAAAATGGATCCTACCCAGGATGCTAGTGATTGCTGCAGTGAAGGATTTCTAGAGCCTTAGGGGAAAAAAACCAGTCACTGCCTTTCCCAGAAACATCTGAAAGGGCTAATGAAGTTTGGAGGATCTCAAAGGTATTGACAATATATGGCCTGATGAGGGCAAGAAAAAGCTTACGTCTTTCAGGAAAACAGCAGGTAAAAGAAATTTCTCTAGCTTTTCCTCTTCTAAATCTAATCCAATGAAACCACCTTCAGGCCAATAAGCTTCTTGAGTGCACTTTGCCCTGGATATAGTGTTGTATTATCACCCAAAACATAAATAATGCAATAAAAGAAAATGGTTGATGTCTTCTTAATGAGCTACTGTTAAAGCACCCTTCCCTCTTAACTCCTTTCATAGCCGGATGCAAAGAGCAGCATCCAGTGATTTCGAGTGTATTTTGAGTGCTGCTAGGAAAGTACAAATGAGAAAACAGACTTAATTACACTGCTTACTGCATCTAGAGGTCCATGTGGTTTGACCGGCTGTGTTAGGACACCCTGTAATTTGGAGGAATTTTCCACGCACTGGCACCATAAATGTACTGCTATCCAAAGGATGGTTAATAATCTAAAGTTGGCTGTTAACATTGCTGGAGCTGGTGTCTATAATTTCAGAAAGTGACCTGAATGACTCTGCAATGAAAGACTGAAATGTCACTCTCCTCTTTTACTTTGTTTGCCTTGAGCAAAGACTGCTCCAGATTGTGTACATCCAACGAGGTCCAAATGATGAAAGGACAGTGCGTAAGCAGATTCAGGGCTCTGCTAAACCTCCCTGCTCTGGTAGAATAGTAGGGAATGTGGGGAGAAGGGCACAGGAGAAAAATAAGACTATCTCCTCCGGAGCAGCTTCCATTGTGGCTATCTTTTCCCATCTCTGAGCATGTAAAGGTGAACCTGGCTATAGGGAGCTGGCTCTCCCATGCTCTTTAGCTGCCAGCCACAAGTAAATCAGACCTGATGCCTGTGGCTAAAGGCAAAGCAAATGGCTTCTATTATCCAGGTATTTATTTTGCACCCGCTGCTGTGACATCTGTGTAATAACAGTTACGTATGACAAAAGGTAGTCTGACCTGACTCTGAGTATTTCATTGCTTCTTTTCATTATGCTGAGTGAGCGAGCAAGCAGACGACTCATATTCTTCACGGGAGGTAGAACTGTAGAATCATTTAGGTTGGAAAAGACCTTTAAGATCATCAAGGTGTCACAGACCATCCAGCTGAGACACATGTGGAGCAGCAAGTGCAAAGACCTTTGCTGTCAGAAATCTTAAACCCTTGTTTCCGTTGTGCCTCATTGGTACAGCTCAGATGCAGTAAAGGAGTAAAATACTATCAGTAAATTTCAGAAAGTTCAGTATTTGCATTTCATTTGGAAACCTATGACATTTTGGCGTATTTTCACTGGAAGGCCAGAGCAAGGCTGATTGAAGATCAGTGTCGGCATTAAAATATACAAGGTATGGAGAGCTGGTGCACTTCAGAGCAAAGCCAGCCTGCCAGGCACAGAACCAGGGCAACCCTGGGACAAAGAATAGAACTGTGTTAGGGTTGGTGGTGTTTTTAAATACAGTACTGAAGAAAGAGAATTAATTCACTCACAACACTCTGAAATTGTATCTTCTCGGAGTGACACAGCTTCTTAGTGCAAATACACTTGTTTTCAGACCTTCCTGCATGTTGCCTGATGTACAAAGATCAGAACTGAGGGCTGTTCAACCTTTTGACTTACTGTGTGGTAGACAGAAAAGGACTGGAACAGTACCTTTTTCTGTATTCCCTCTGGTACAGTTTAGCTAGTTTTCAAGGACCAAGAAACTTTTCCATCATTTGGATAAGCATGGATGTCAGTTGTACTCTGTCAAAATTATGCTGGGAAGCGTCAACAAAATCTAAGCCTGAACAGATTCATTCCCCACCAGCCATCATGAAGGCACTATTAACATTTTGTTTACTGAAAACATTAACAGATACTGCTGCCATATATCTATGACTGGTAAAGTTCTGACTATTTCTGGAAGCAATCATCTTCCCACCTTGCATTTGTCTCTAATTAGTTGAAAATGTGATATAATGCCAGAAAGTTGGAAGAAGATAGTCTAGAAAGTAAGGACACTGGCATTAATGCTCACTGCAGTATATTTCTGAAGCATTTCTGTTTGATTTAAGACTGTACCTGACTTATATGGGGGGAAAAAAGCCTGTTGCCACTTGTTGAACTCATCTGAGGTGAAACACAAACTTTGGCTTTCCTCCAGTCACCTGAACACACCACTATCAACATGGTTTTTTGCCCCTGCTAGATACAACCCTTGTCTCTACAGCATCTTTTATCCACATCCTATCACAACCTTTTAGGATTCTGGTTCATCCCATGTGAACCACTGCTGGCCTGTGTTGTACTTCTACAATTTCAACTTTGTGGAAAAGGAGGAATATTTGGCTCTTTACTCTTCACACCATGATGGGTATTTTGTGACTGCTGAGCATGTCAGCTTTTCACAAACAAGAAAGAAAGAAATGCAATAGAAGTTGCCTCATCACATTAACTTGTACCATTAACAGAAAGAAAGACACTGAAATTAAATCACATAGGTGGAAAAAGTCCTTGGTGGGTTGTTTTGGGGTTTCCTGCCCTATCTAGCCAGAAAAGATCTCACCAAATTTTTTAAAAAAATATGTCTGTTTCTGTGGTAAAATGGAAACTGGATACATTTGCCACAAATCTAGTCAAATTTTGCTGCAGAGCCTATAGCCAAAACTGTGTGCTTTGTTAGGTTTACACGTTACAAGACAAGAATACTTGACCTACCCCCCTGAAAAGAGGAAAGCCTGAAACATTTTCAGCAGCCTTCCCCTCTATGATTATTTCACCCCTCGTTTTTTCATTTGGAGTAGAGAGGGAGCCAGACAGAAAGAGGGAGAAGGATAGGGAAAAATATCAATCAAGTCAGGCTTGTGCCTTACGGGAGTGAGGGGAAGAGCTGCTTTTTTAAACTAGGAGGGACAATAATCTGTCCTTCACAGCCCAATTCATTTAGAGAAGAATAATACCTGAGAACTGGAGGGTTGCCTTTTTAGCAGTTCCTTTGGAGCAAGACTTGCTTTGCTGCCACCCACCATCAGAAATTGCAAAGCTGATGCCACTGCCACCATAGCTCTTACAACATCACTGACTACAAACACACTGAATTTCCCAAGACTTGGGGAGTTATCTGGAGGCCCTGGGAAATTTCACTACAGCTTGAGGTTAGGCAGGTCTGTTAGAACTCCTTTTTCCAGCAGCATGAACATACACACAGAAATAAGAGCCAGGTTCTCCTCAGAGACTGTTTTTACACTGTTTCGAGAGCGTTGTTCTTGTTACTCATTTACATTCCCCGGAGAGGAAACCGACTCAATATCTCTCTTATTTGTAGGCACTTGTGATAGTAGATTGAGGTTTCCCAGCTCAGGAAGAAGTCATATGATCCAGTTAACTGACTCTGCATCTTGATTACTGAGCATACAATAAAATAATGTATTTTATCCACTTTCATCTGGCTACTCTTGCCACACCCTATGCAGGGAGGAAAGGTACATTACGCTGCTTGTATGCAGGGGTTATTTTGAAAGTAATACAACCCAAGGAGAGCCCCTCATTAGGGCTTCAATGAGGGATTACACATAGGTGTCAAGGGGCAAATAAGCCAGGCATTATTCTTGTTTAACATTATGAAATGGCTTTCAAAACTCTGGATGCAAATAAAACTTTCTGATAGGCTGCCAGGAACAGTCATGCCAATAATGCTATGCCACTGTGAATAAAGTTGGAGTGTTTTTCTTTGTAGCAATCAGACATGCCACACAATGCATTTCTGCGGAGTTCTCTTTCTTGGGTGGTTGAAATCACTTGGCTGGCGGCCTTGTGCCTTCCAGCTCACCTGAGGCATGCTGTAATCAGCCAGAACTGTGCTGCATGTCATGTCTTACTGCTTCCAGAAAATATACAAATTCCTTTCCTTCTATTCCCTTTGTGAATGAGTCCCTTAGGGGTATGGTTTTAAGACAGCGCACATGAAGCCTGTGCACAGATCCTCGTAACGCATAATGAGATTTGTGTGCCTGCCTACTTTCTCTGAAAATGAACCCTAGAACAGCAGAAGTGACTTGGTCTGGCACTTGCTTGGTCCTTTTGACCTCCCTCTTGTGACAGAAGAGAAAGACTTCCCCCTCTTTCTCTTAAAGAAAGCCTGAAGGGTAGATTTTTATGATGTGCTGTCTGGACCTGCAGTAAACAGAGACATTTCTTGAGGTTTTTAGAGACATCAGCCTCAGTTCTGAAGGAAGATAAGGTTGTTCAACACTTCATGGGGTAAACTTGTCTTAAGAGTACAGGTGCAATGAGTCTACATGTCCCATGACAGAAGGGTTGAATGCAGAGTTTTTGCTTCAAAATGACATCAGAAAACAGTATAAGTCCAGTAGAGCTAACAGCTTGTTGTGGTTTTGCCTTGGGTCAATTTGCTTTTACACCCCCCACACAATTACTATTAGTTGAGAGAAGGTTTATGC
>JAYRBT010000082.1:93215547-93231818 GCA_036023395.1 Myiotriccus ornatus | reverse complement strand
GGTTTTGTCCGGAAATCTACTTGGACAAAACCATTCACAGCCCCAGGGACGGGCTGGTGGGCAAAACCACGACACAGCTTATGACAAGTAGGAAAGTCTCACCTGCAGAATAGGTGCCAAGAGCTCATCCTCCTTCTAAGCCCTTGTTTGTTATTACAGCACTGTGCAGGATTCAGTAAAGTTTCCCAGTGAAAATTCCCTACATAGACTCATGTAAGCTTCTTGTACACAGTCCATTTTTAAAGTTTTTTTGGAAGATCTACCAAAAAAAAAAAAAAGCCAGAGAGAGAACATTCTATAAACCACTACCAAAACCTCTGGGCTATTATGGATTGCAGGAAGGTTTCTTGCAGTCTGCCAGGATCTGTTCTGAGTGCCTCAGGAGCTGAAAACTGCTCTTGTCCTGTGATAAGGGTTTTACATGAAGCAGGCTCTGCTAGAGGCACAGCAACTTACAACTCCTGTCGAACCAGCACTGCCCAAATGCCCCTTATAACCAGTATCAATTGAAGTGATGTCAAAAATCCTCCTGCCCTGTAACCTAAGCAAAGAATGTGAGTTTAAGGGGGGGTAGATACACATTGGAAATTATAACTGAGATCAAGGTATTGTGTGCCTTGGCTGTGTACACAGAATTATCAAGAATATCTTGCTGATAATCAGCAGGCTGTACCTCACAGTTTCTTGGGTTTTGCCTGGGGCCTGGTCTAGATGTACTTTTGTACTAGTAAAACACAGCAAGTGCAGTAAGTGTTTACCCCCTCTGATGTTACCATTTCATTTGGTCTAATAAGATCCAGCTTTTATTTATGTGTATATCTGTGCTTGTGAGAGGCAGGAAGAATGCACCAGCCTGGGAGGAAATACAAAAAAGTACGGTATTCTTGAGTACCTACTGAAAGAGTTAATGCAATGGTGTGTATGTGAAGGGGTTAAAACACTATACAGGTACAGATCCTGTGGCAATTACAAATGTTATTGAAATAAAAACCAGAAACAGGAAGCCAAAAAACAGGTCCCTAAGGCAGGCATCTGTCTTAAATGATATCATTTGTCAAGTTTCCAGCATTTTGTGGTTGTGAACACAAAAAGAAGTTCTGTGTTACACTAAGGATATTACATACTCATTAGTTGGAATGTTCCTGAAGTACATAATACAGGATTTTCATTTAATAAGAAGCAGCTACTTGCAACTGCGCTGCACATAAATAAATTCCGGGCATGCTAATTGCCGTTCAAGGATGTTCTACCTAATTTTTGACAGGTTTTTCTTCCCCTCCCCCCTTAGACTACACTGTAAAAATTGTAAGCAGAATGTATTAATAAAGTTTTAAAATCTTTTGAGAATATTTTCTTATTTCTGAAATCTGGATTCCCGTAATGATGAATAATGAAGGCTTTAATGTAGATATTAAAGAAAAAAAAAAAGGAAAAAAACCCTCCTAGGATTATTGTCGCAAGAAGTGGAGTCATAAGAAAGCAATCCACATACATATACATGCACATCTCTTGGTACAATAAGTCTTCAAGTCATCACCCCCCCCAAAAAAAAAGCCTACCTTTAATTAATTGATATAGTTCCTCTATCTGAACACTATTAGTGCATTAGTTTTAACTAATATATAAGCTTCCCCCTTGTTGCCCTGCCAGTGACCTTAAGCTTCACATGGTAGGAAAGCCACTTGCTGTAGAATAGAATAGTAATTTATCCACCGTGATTGTTCAGCTCTGGCCCTTCTGTAAAACAGCAACTGACAATTGTGCTGTGTTACGGATGGTACATTTGTGGTGTGTACAACAGTGTGCAGAGCATCCAACTCACTTCCCTGAACACTGCAAGCAGGGTTTGAGAAGTGACTGTAGAAAGAAGGGATCACTTGCTGCGTGATGTCCCTCCATTTCCAAATCTTTTTCTTTCCCCCACCAAATAACTCCCCCCCCATAATTTTTTCTCAAAAGAAAGATCAGTACTGTTTACCCAGCTTAAGTAAGAGCAGTATGTAGTTTTCCATTCAGAAAAGTATGTCATCATAATAATAGTGATGAAAAAAAAAGGCTACTTTGCTTTTATTTTACCTGGGATTTCCCTACTTTTTTCCACATTTCAGGATTTAGCATATACCCTCAAAACACAATAAATTTCTATTCTGTAGCTTAAGGGATCCATCAGTTAAAATGTTAGTCTTTCATCTTTATTACCCTCCCATTAAAATGAAAGAAACCGGGACACACTTCAGTTTAGAAGCAGCAATTTAGTTGGTAATGTCCTTACTACTCAAGTCTTTACAAAGAGAGAAAGTGCATTATTGCTTATATTTCACACATCTATCTGCATAAGAAGCAACTAAAGCTTTCAGACACATACGATATTAAATTTAATAATATTCTTTGATTAGATTATTTTATTACAACATTTTTCCATTACCAGTCATTTCCTGTACACATTTACATTCATAAAACCTGCAGGTTTTTCTTTGTTTGTATGTGTTTATACGTATTCATAAAGCAAGGAAAAGGTTTTCTGTTTTGCTACAGCTGTTGGATTCAAAAAGAACAGATTAATAACTAGTCACCACGTAGGACTAGGTTTTCTTGTACACTGCACCAGTAACCCTTTGCTATAATGAGGACACAAAGAGGCTCACATCAGGCTGCTCCTCTTCTTCATAACTCAAAAGCGTCACAGTGGCAATAGCCTCTAGTGCTATTTGTCTTTAGTGCAGTTGTGACACTTCGGCATGATCCATAATTTGGCAGCTATTTACCGTGACATTTCCCTTCAGTGCAGCCATAACATTCAGTGAAGCCATTATTTGGTTCCATTTACCATATAAATTGTATTGTCGTGCATGCATGCTAGCAGCTACATTAGGTACCTGAAAATGAGTAAATCTTGTAAAATAGATACTAACAGCCATTCAGCAGAGAAATTTCTTTACTCCTCAGACAGAAGTAGGAATATATATAATATCTGCAAACACTACTGCAAACTTTTCCTGGAGAGAGTGTAATTATTTGTATTTACATGACACAGCAGTTATTCGTATGACTAATGTATACATACATTACCTGTATGTATATAAACACACGTACGCACATATGCACATGTACAAACACATGGCAAACTATTGCTTGGTAGAAACCTAACTTAATTCAAAAAGGTATTAGGAGATTCCAGCATAGCAATTAAGTAGGAAGCATATCTGTAAAATGTGCTGAGGGTTGCAGGCCAGGATAGAGCGAGTGAGTACGTGTGTGTCCGTGTGCGCGTGCGTATGCACACATGTGACAGACTCAGGAAAAAAGCCAGCTCTTCATCTAGTTCTTTGTTGTTTTTCCATGGAAGCATATGTGTGTAGGGAAGGGAAATTTGGTTATTAGCCTCAGCAAACAATGCCAGATTCCTCTGTAGCAAATTCTTTTAGAAAGGTAAAATTAGGATGTAGTGCTAGCAACCACATCTCAATGAGCTGCTATTATTACTAGTATTATTATTTAAATCCCTGCTCTCTACATATAGTATACTTAGTACTTCCAAGGCAAATGTATTATTATTTTTAATCATTTAAGTCCCCACTGTGCACACAGCTTTTAATACACCTTTTTTGCAAGCATATTAAGTGTATTGTTATTAATCCCTTGCTGTGACTCTACAGTATTTCTTTTCCTTGTATGTTCAGTGTCCTATCATAATTTAAACCTCTCACTGTGTGCATGCCATATACATTTTCCTAGCCATCTAATATTTAAACATTATTTAAATCCATCATAGCTTACTTATTCAAAGTCAGTCCTGCTCCCATAACTGTAAGTTTGCAGAATGTACTTTTAAATAAAGAGTTGTTTTTTTTTTCTTCCCTGCAAACCAAAATTTATTATGAAACTCATCAGAAAAGCTTTATCTGCATGTTTCAGAAATATTTTTCACCCTCTCTCCATCAATAATGTTCTCTTTCAGCAATTTAAGGGATAGAAATCATATCTTTAAACCCAAAAATACTTCTTCATTCCCAATTCCTTCAGGGAAGAGCAATCACATTTATCCTGAGCTACCCCTTCAGTTTAACACAGGCATTTGATGAAAAGCACAAGCCCAATGACCAAAGCCTAACCCGAACACGAAAAATGCTATGAAATTTGTACACTGGCCAAACAAGTTGTGCATGTAGCAAACATAAAACTTTTATTAACCTGTGATCAATATGAAAGTGCTAAACAATAATCCTGAAGCCAAAATTAAGACCAATGACATGTCATATCTGAATATATATGTGTGAAACTTCCAAAGGTTCCTCTCTTACCTTATTTTGATCCGTAAAAGAGCCTGGGGCAGTTGCATTATGCACTGTTATATGTGAAGTAACATACTAAAAAGAAAGTAGAATGTTTTAAGTCCAAACAGAATCCTATTACAAGAATAATTTTTTATGACAAAAACATATGGAATTCACCTCAGAAACATTAAATCTATTTAACTGACAGCAATCAACACATCTGAAAATTGGGCCACTTGGATGAATTTTGGCATTTGACTGCAGAAATTTAATTTGAAAAATTGTTACCCATGCAACTCTTCTGTATGCATCACAAACATAACCAATTTTATTCTTTTTATTTTGCCATAGGATATCCCAAACAACATTTTTGAAGACACATTTACTGACCAAGGACATTGCCTTGTCTCTGACCAAGAAAAGACACCATGTGCCTAGAAATAAAACAGTGAGAACTTTGCATGCTCTGATCTTGTATGGTACTTGAGTGTTTGCATCTTTCCAGCATCCAGTTGGAAGGCCAATAATTATGCAAAACACAAACCTAACACAATATCTATAATATTAAAGAGGAAATATGTTTCTAACAGCAGATCTTGGTGAAAACAAAAATCGTGGTGGTTTGATGTTTACCTTGCATAAAAGAGAAATGGTAACAAAGACTCAAGCCATTCTGCCCTTCCCCAAAATTTACCAAAGTTAGACTATACCTAGTAGTCCCAAAAAGGAACAGTTCTCCACTGTACACAATTCTTTATGATTAATTACATCATAATAAAAAAATCACAGTAAAAACTATCTACCTCAAAATTAGGAATACTTTTCTACTGTCTGTATTGCTGAATAAAATACAAGTTTTCCGACGTTACTTTTAAAAATGTGTGTACAGTCAGTCCTGAATAATGCCCTAAAATTAGGTTTACCCCAGATTTTTTCCTTCAAGCCCTAGACATTATCAGTCTTTCATTATGTTTATTATGAGGTGTATGATCTTAGGAAATTTCCATCTCTCCAACTGCATACAAATGAATATAATTTCAAAAGAAGTGGCAAAATCGGCCTTTAAGATTTTAAACATTTGCTATGGAAAAAAGATGCGGAGCAAGTAGTTTCAAGTATTTTATTGTTCTGGAAAATATTATGCTTCAAGCTGGAATTCCCACTGTATATATCATTAATAATATCTATTAAGTGAGGAAGAATTTTCAAAACTTTACAAAACCTTTTAAATACACCCACTAGATAATCTATGCCTGAGCATCGGTACCTGTACCAGGTACTGTGACTGTAGATTTAAAATGGTCTTGCTGTTTGTAAAAGGGCTTCTGCAGAAGTAATATTTGGTAAAAGTAGAAGTAGCAGCCTGATTATGGGAAGTCACTTCAAAAATGAGCAGTCAAAGAACTCTACAGAATGGAGAATACCTACAAAAGAGCTAATCAGCCAGAAACACATAAATATGAGTAAATGCCAGGAATATTTAAATAGCTTTTAAAACTTTATTTAATCTTCAAAAATATACAGGACCTGAACACACATGAACATGGCTCAAAACCTCACTCCAACAATCTTTCAGTACTGACTAAACGAAAGACTGGACAGTAAACAGTAGTAGCAGAAAATGAAAAGGCAAGAAAATGAGACTATGTTGCAACTTGTAGTTAATGATTTGAAAGAAAATTGCACAGTTGTTTATAGTTACGAAAGACATGATTAAAAAAAAAAAAAAAGTCAAGTTGCTTAACATTACTGACATGTCAGCATTGGAGGATAAATTTCCCTGTGTAACCAGTTGAGGAATATTACTATGATCCATGGTGCAACTGAGTTATGATTATCACGTTTGTGACAAAAAATCATGAGCATTTTTTTTCCCAGAAACTTCAAGAGACTAACAGAGCAACCCAAAGATACAATTCTTTATTTGGTCTTGTTCTAACAATTTTATTTTTAAATCAGGGAATCAAAATTGCCAGAAGATTTTTTTTTCTGAGATCAACTACATATGAAGTCTTATCAAATCAGTCTGACAGACTAAATCTGCCTCTGCATCAAGACTTATTCTGTCAAGAACAATGTTCTTGTCTCACGCTAACCTAAGTGACAGAATCAAACACAGGCCGTGCTACAGCCACTGATTTAGGCACTTATAAGGAAAAAAAACCCAAAAAACCCCAAACCCACCCTTTTTTATTAACACCTTAGTGCTGTTTTTTAATATAATATCCATTACTAAGCTTTAAAAAAGAAATTCTTACTAGTAAATCTGAGGCATAAAGTGCCCATTTTCTCTCCTCTGATTTATATCATTGTTCTGTTTTTACAGCTTACTGTTGACAGAGTGAGGTAATTCAACTACAATTTTTCCAATGTTTTTTCCCATGTACATGTAATCTACAGCACGGAATACAGACTCCAAGCCGATGAACTTTCCCTCTGGAGACATGTCTCCAAAGTCCACCTCACAAACCAGGTCTCCTCTTTCATACATCTCGAGCAAATGCTTCAGAGCCATTGCGTATTCAGAAAGGTAATGGTTCAAGAAGAAACCCCGGACGCTGGCAGACTTCTTCAACAGTTTTGCTGGCAATAACTCTGCTTTAATGGGCTGGAGGCCAGTGGGGTTTTGGTAGCCAGCGATAAACCCAATAACTATCAGGCGCCCTTTGATAGCCAAGGAATTGAGAGCCAAGTCAAACATCTTTCCCCCAACGGATTCATACACCACATCCACACCTTCGGGGTAGTCCTTCCTAAGCACAGATTCGACATTTTCAGTTTTATAGTTGATCGTACGGTCACAGCCAATGGATTTCAGAAAACCACCCTTTTCATCACTGGAGCAGGTTCCAATTACATGGCATTTTGCCTTCTTTGCAAGCTGCACAGCAAACTGGCCTGTTCCTCCAGCTGCTGCTGTCACCAGAACCTTCTTGCCTTCAGACAGGTTTCCCAGCTCTTTCAAACTGATGTACGCAGTAGCGCCACTTACCATTAAAGTAAGAAACTCGGGTTTCACTGAGGGTAGAGGAACTGCGTGTCTGGCAGGCACCACCGTGTATTCAGCAAAGGAACCTGCTTTCACGTAGGCCACAGCTTGACCCACTGTATAATCTGCACTAGCACTGAGTCCTAACGCTACCACATCACCGACACCTTCAAAACCTATATCAAATGGGGGTTTAACTGATGCGTCATATCGACCAGCTGAGTAGTTTATGTCAGATGCATTAATGCCGACAAATCTAGAAGAAAACAAAAATGTATTAACGAGACTTACTCCTTACCAAGTTCAACCTTCAATTTAAATTTCTGGGATAAATATCAGTTTTTTTCTGATTACTGGTATATTTGAACAACGAGTACACTCCAGAGACTACTTTTATCAGACTTCTGTAGTTTACATTCTGTTACTCTAGAATTATAGACATTCTGTTACTCTAGAATTATAAACAAAAAGCACAGAGGCCCAAAACAAAACAAAAAAATCCCTTATATTTTCCTTAGGTCCACTTGACCAAGCTAAGCAAGCTAAAAATAATTCTGTAAAAGATTAAAGGATGAAAATTAATTGACCACTTTATACGAGATGTGAAAGCACTGAAGAATAAAACATGCAGAGCGGTAAATATGTGGATTCTGGCAACAAATTTACATTTTTGAATATAATAATACTGTTAATGACTAATGATCATATTAACTATCGATGTCATTTGCAAGGTCATGTTACTGTAGGCAAGTACTTTTTAATTGATGGAGTCACTACAGCAAATTTGCCTTTTGATGTAGCTAATGTCAACGTTAAAATATTTTTCTTTATATAAATTACTTGCAACACATCAAAACAACCTTGCACAGAAGGACTAAAATTGTAAAACTGAATATCAAGTCCTACTGACCTCTAACAGGTGAAAATGGATGGCAATTTTTTTTTAACAGAAAGATAGTGACATTCTCACAACTTGATTAAGCACTAAGATGATAAAAACAAAGTTATCATCTAGCTTAAATGCAAAGACTATTTAAGTTTAGAGGTTTTTAAGTAACAATATCTTTACACAGGCAAGGGAACAGAGACTGGGGAAGGTTCTGTTAACTGGAAAATGTAAAAAAGAAACACATGCAACAACAACGCCAGGACTATTACTACATGTGGATGTGACAACTCAAAAGGTGTACTTGACACCATGTAAAAGCTGCAGAAGTAGACAAACAGTGCACTTTTAATTGTTGCAGTTAGCAACAAGCTCCGATCGTGTGTGTGTAGTTTTAGATTGCTTGCACACAAAGCGAGGAGAACTAAAACCACTTTGCTGCTTTTTATTTCCTTCATTCTTTTAAGACGCGGGGAGCTTCAAACTTTCATCAACGTTATATATAAAAAGACATGTACGCGTAAACATATCCACGCAATAAAATAGGTGAAAGCGACTGTTGCTCTTGGTAATCCTGCCTTCAACTCGCTGCTCTGCTGCAACAAAAAATGCCTACGTCTTGTTCGTAGAAACAAAAAAATCTTCTATTATCCTGCTTTGAGGTGACTTCCATATAGGACTGCTAAAAGATGTATAAAAATTGGTAACGGAGTTGCAGCTTCCGAGGCAAACCGTGTCCCTCGGGCGCCTGGCAGAAGGGCTTGGAGCATCGAGGCGAGACGTGTCGGCGCTGCCCCGGCCTCCTCCCGCCCATACACCCCAAACTTCTGCGGCGGGTGAGGGGCCGGTGGGGAGCTGTGCTCGCCTGCTCTCCGGCCTCATCGCTTCGCCCAGCCGGGGCTCTCAGAAGCTGCGAGGCCGCCCCCGGGGCGCTCACTTGTCCGCGGCCCCGACCCGCCAGGCGGGTCCTGGATCCCCGCTGGGCTCAGCCTCCTTCCCCACGCTCCCGGCGCGCGTCCGCCTTGGAAAGGTGCGGAGCAGCCGTGCCCTCGGCTGGGGCACGGCACCCCCGAGAAGGGCAGGCAGCGCAGCGCCAGGAGTAACAAGCCCCCGTCTCCAGGAGCTTCCCCTTCCCGGCGCTGCGCGGCAGCGAGGACACCACAAAGGCAGGTAGAACCAACCCTCTGAGGACAAAAACTTTGCGTGCGGGGAAGGGGCGAGCCGTGCCGGGGGTCCAGGCGCCTGCCGAGCAGGGCTCGAGCACACGCACCGCTGCTTTTGTTCAGCAGCCGGGGAGGACGCGGACCCGTCCCCGGCCGGGCCGCACCGCAACTTGTGCGTGCGGCTGCAGGGGCCGCGGCGCCCAACTTGGCGCTGCCCGGCCGCGCCGGGCAAGGGATGCGGAGCTTTCCGCGGGAGTAGGCAGGGGATGAGGGGCGCCCGGGGAGGGGGGCGGCCGTGCCCGCCGCTGCCCGCTCTGGCAGGGGGCTGGGGCGGACAAAGCCGTGTGCGCTGCCCCGCTGCGCGGGGGGCTCGTCCCCGCCGCCCGCCCCCTGCGCGCGCACACACACACACACGCACACACACAGACACGGGTGCACACGCACCCGCGCCCTCCCCGTCTCTACGGGGCGGCTGGGCCACGGGAAATGATCCTCCCTGGGCTCCTGGGTTCATCATTATTAATCAACACAGCCTGCCGTCCAGCCCTCCCTTCCCCTTCCCCCCCGTAATTTTTTTCACCTCATTTTTATTGTGTGTTAACTCAAAACCCCTGTTCGGATTGTACGGGCTGGCTTCCCCCCCCCCCCTTTTTTTTTTTTTAACAAGATTGTTTAGTCTGTTAGATTCCTTGCACATTAAAACGATTGTACACACCGTCTGGATTAAAAAATAGTGTCTAATCTGCCTTGTCATTCCAGCTGACAGAAGTGAGGTGGGGAGGATGTGCCTGCAGTTTCCTAGATTATTTTGCTTTTAAAAGTAGGAAAAAGCATGAATTACAACTTGAAGATCAGTTTACTAACTTCTGAGACTGAGGAAAGGACAAAGCACAGAAGTA
The DNA here is from genome assembly GCA_036023395.1 of Myiotriccus ornatus. Classification (NCBI taxonomy): domain Eukaryota; kingdom Metazoa; phylum Chordata; class Aves; order Passeriformes; family Tyrannidae; genus Myiotriccus; species Myiotriccus ornatus. Next base: position 93,221,607 of record JAYRBT010000082.1, on the reverse strand, counting down.
ACAACTACTTGGAGTGCTGGTGGGTTTTAAGACCTTTCATATTGCCTTGATTTACTTTCTACCTTTAAATCTATTCTTTAATTTAGAAGTTTCTAATTGAGGTTTGCTCCTCACATCTCAAGATGCAAACCTGAAGGGGGGGGGGGGCGAAAAAAGCTTGAGATTGGCTTTTTAAAAAATTATTACACACATCGAGTCAACGGTTTTATTTATACTCAACAGTGTTGAACCCCCTCATACTGTTTATTACAGAAAACGGGAGGACACCGCCGAGGGGAAGAAATGCTGCTTTTAGTACCACAACAAAGCAGGAGACACTGAAAACCAGCACCACAGCCTTAAGCACAGACAAAACAAAGTCATCCAAAACAGTACTATGCAAGAAAAACATTATTTAAACCAAACACTCAGCAGGAATAGTCTTCCACTTTTCCCACTGTGATCCATTTAGTCCCCTGGTTCAAAAAAACTTTCCCAACCCCTCTTACTCCCTTTCCTATAAACTTTGTTTCCATCTTCCAGGCAGACAGCAAATCCTTACAGTTATTTTGGAAATATGTCACTTCCTCAAGAAAATCTCGAAAATCCCCCAACAACTTTTAAGAAGGACCAAGTCTTCACAGCCTTTGGGTCCTTCTCCTGCAATAAAACAGGGAACTCTTGCTTCCACACCTGCCCTTGCCCCGCTTCCTCCCCAAAAACAGGACAAACGGACCTAAGAAACTTAAATGGCTTCATTAACGACTTGCCACCTTTTTCCCTCCTTTTCCTCTCCTACACAGAATCAAAGTAAAAAAAAATTGCCCTGATTTTCACTCTTGAAGGATTTTTCTATAAAAGATGGATTATTTTTTTTCTGTATAAAAAAGAAGGGTTGCTGCCATAGTTCTCTAACAGAGAAGAAAGTTCCCCCTAACTGCCTCTTATTTTAAAATATCTATCTATACACAGATTTTAATTTCCCATTCCCATAAATCCCAAACCAGATTTTATTGTGGTGAATGAGGATTGTTTTGCATGAAAAGCTCAAAGCAATTAATACTATTCATGGGCGTGACTGGGACTAAAATGAACAAATCCGCAAATGCCCTCTTGGAACTCGAAGTCCTTTATTGTTTTAATTGTATGCTTCTACCTATTAGAAAATCTATAGTTGTGTTTAGGGCTTGGGTTTTTTTGTTTGTCCCTTTTTTTTTAACTAAATAGAGTCAGGGACTCATCCTTCTAGGACGAGATAATGCTTCCCCAGAATGACAAGACAGGGGGAAACATTCAGAACTTGCTTCCTGCTGCAGCTTGCATAAAGCAAATGTCTTACAGTAATGCGATCCTGTGTCTTCAGTGATATTCTCCAGAAAATAATAGTAAATAGAGAAGAAATTACACAAATAATACAAAATGTAAGAACCCTAAACCTAGACTTTATCGTTCACCTCTCCCTCCCCTCCATCCTCACTCGTGCATGTGTGCCAGTACAAGAACATGTGTGTAACAGGCTGATGTGTTACAACCCAGTGACTGCCAGCATGAATCTGTGGACCAGCTCCAGCCTGTGTGCACACATCCCACAAGCACCCAGGGAGCCCACCCAGCAAAGGGAGGGAGGACAGGGAGAAGGGAAGAGTTACAGTGGAAGCTACATATATATATATAAAAAATTTAAAATTTACAGGAGGGTGGAGGTGGGATGAGAAAGACTCCAAGTGCATATATCAAGGGGAGGGGATTTGAGAAACACGGGTGTCACTCTGCTTTGCATTACCCAAAACTTACTACTTGCATCTCAAGTCTTTCGACCTCTTCCACAAAAAGGAATTTAACTCCAGCTGGATGGCTGTTTCATGCCATTACTGTTCCATGGTCATTAGTGGATGCAGCAACACAATGTTTAGACTTTGAGGTTGGGAGGGAATTTTGGTCTCAGAAATCCTAGTGAGAGATGTCAGCATTGGATTAAAGTCCCACAGCCGCTTTCTCCTGAGCTCCTGGAGGAGTCTCTGCTCTTCTTTCTCCTTGCCCCCCCTTTATGTGTATTTACGTGTTACATATGGACACATACATGTATGTTACACATACGCACAGTATCACACGCTGCCTTAATGTAACTTGCAGCATTGTTCTTAAGGCAACTTAGTGCTTCTTCACATCTTTAAGCTCCCACGGAGAGCATGGCAAACTATGTGTTACTACGATCTCCTCGCTTGACAAGAAAGAACCTTAGAGTGCTGTTCTCTCCAGTGCCAGCCACGCAGTCTGCTCCAAAGTTCCCAGAGTTTCAGCTTCCCCTCGTGAGCAGAAAAACCTCTCAACTTTAAAACGCTTAGTTTAAGTGCAAGAAACCACGGCGTCTAGGAAGGAGCCACCGAGAACGAGCATTTTTTTATGGAGCCAGCTGCGGGAAGGCACATTTTGTCCTCGGGAGTCTTCATTTCACGGCGGGCTGGCCACCGTGCCGGGCGTGGGATTTACGGCGCGTTACGCTAAGCAAAAATGTCACCTCCTCACTCTTCCCCCTACCCGGCTCCCCTCCGAAAGCCGCCAACCACCGCGGGCTCTCGTCCCGCCGAGGGAGGCCGAGGGCCGCCCTGCCCCCTCCCGCCTGTGGCGCGCAGGGACGGGGGTGGCGCCGGGCGCGGCCCGCGGCCTCCCCGGTGAGTCACGGCGGGATGGAGGGATGGACGGGGGCGAGCGGCTGGCGGGGGCAGGGAAGGAGAGCGGCGTGCGGAGCAGCGCCGAGGCAAGAGCGGCTGGTGCGGTCCCGCACGCACACGGCGGTGCCGGGGCACTGCGCATCCCCGTCCCCCGTGGGACTGTGCGGGTGCGATGGGGACACGCTCGGGGCCCGGGCGCTACGTTCGTGTAACGAGCCCGGGCAGAGGCCTGGGAGGGGCTCTGCGAGCGCTTCCCGGCGTCTCCCTCCCTCCTCGGCGCTCACCGAACTTGCCTCTTTTCCCGCCGCCCCACCCCCTGGCACAGGGGCCCTGGGGTGTTTCGGTTCCTTCGGGCAGGCGCACGCCGGCAGCAGCGCACACAGACAGAAAGACAGACACACCCCCACCCCCGCCACGGAAAGAGGAGGAGGAGGAAGTGTCACCCTCACACACGTGGATAGGGCGACCGGGCTGTAGCACCAGCCGTTCAAAACAACAACAACAACAACAAAATTAAATTAACAGTCGCCAGATGGCGGCTGGTACAACTTTGGAGCCGGTCTCCGAAGTGAGGGAGCCTGTGAGAAGGAGCAGGCTACAAGGTGCCAGAAGTCGGCGGGGGCCGCCGCGGGGGGGTGGAGGGCGGGGGGGCTCACCTGTTCCTGACAAGGAGGTCTCCGTCTCCCGGGAGTGGCACGGGTGCGTCCTGCTGCAGAGTGACCGCTTCCCTGAAGTTTTGGCTCAGCTTAGTCACCACCAGCTTCTTCATGGAGCTGGGGATGGACGAGCCCTGGAAATCCAGAAAGTGACGGGAGTAGGACATGTCCAGGATGGGCCGCGACCAGCTGCCACCGAAGTAGGACCAGGCGGGACCGGGCTGCCGCCGCCGCCACCACCACCGCGCTGCCCGGGAGCTCAGCAAAGCGCCGCTTTTCGCGCTAAAACTCATGCCCTGCCTCGGCTCTCCTCTCCCGCCCCGCTCCGGAGAGCTCCGGCTCGGGATCCTCCAGGCAGCTCGCAGGACCCGCCGGCAGGAGTAACTCCCCGCTCGCAGCTATGTGTGCGGGCAAACAGAGCCCCCGCGCCGCAGAGGCTGTCCCTCCCCGCCCAGCCGGCCCCTCCGCCGCACGGAGACGCCGCCGGAGGAGCAGCGGCGAGGTGGTCCCCCTGCAGCAGCCGCTCGTCTTCTGCCGCCGCTGGCGCTGCCGAGGAGCGAGGCCGGCCCGCTGCCGCGGCCGTCAGTCCCGCCGGCGCTGCCCCTGCCCGCGCCTGCCCTTGCCTGCTCTGCCTGCCAGGGAGGCAGGTGTGAGGCGGGCCGAGCTGCCTCCTAAAGCTGCGGCTGGTGGCGGCTTTTAGTTTGCACCCTGCCTCTGACTAAGGGGTTTAAAAATCGGAGGGGGTGCGGACGGTAAGGAAAGGGGGGGAAGACAGGCAGACGGACAGAGAGAAACGGCTCGGGTTACCCCCCGCGCCCCATTCTTTAGTTTACAAAAACAGATTATCTTCCTAGCAAAAAAAAAAAAAAAAAAAAAAAAAAGATGGCATTTCAGCCTGCCCAGTACACCCTATAAATCTTCCTAAAAAAAAAAAAAAAAAAAAAAAAAAAGAAAAAAAAAGGAAAAAAAAAGAGAGACAAGAAAAAAGGAAAAAATAAAGGAAAAAAAAAAAAGAGTGGGAAGAAAGCACGGTAAATTATGGGCCGGGGAAGGTTAGAGAAGTGGGGAGAAGTTGCAGCTAATCTCCTAATGTTGTTATTAGCCGCCGCCGAGGAGCCGCTGCCCGCGGGCGGACGCTCCGCCCCTTCCGTGCGAAACGTTTCACTTCCTCGCAAGGTGCTACGAATCAACCCCGAGACGGCGGCGGCGGCGGCTCCGCGCCGGCCGCGGGAGGGGATTTAAACGGGAGAAGCTCTTCCCGCCGCCACCGCTGCCGTCCTGCCGGCGGGGGAAGGGTAACAGGCTGCTCTGGCAGGTTGCTGGGGTCACAGGGGTTTCCCCCCGCTCTCTGCTGCTGACAGAAAATATTTTTACGGTTTTTTTGCCCTCTTCTTCTTTCTCCTTAAATATATATATATGTATACGTATAAAATCACCTCTCGCTGTAGACTACGTTGGGTGAGGGAACCTGCGCAGGCAATCAACTGCGTCAAGGGACCGAAGTCAGTGTTGTGATAGAGCCGCCAATCCCAACTTGGTACAGCTGAAACAATGTAATAGAGATGTTGCACCGACGTCGCGTGTAGTCCCCAGAATTAACTCCCTCCTACCAGTATAAACTGCTCAGTGCTTAATTGTGCGATGTTAAGAAAAAAAAAAAAAAACAACCTTTTGCCCAAAAAAGAACAAAACTGCAGTTCCAAGTGTTTTCCTTTAGGAATCAGCTGAGTAGTTTTTATTTGCTTTCTTGACTTAAAAAAAGAAAGGGAAGAACCCTTCTGTTCTCGCAGCTAACGTTATATAAATCCCTAGACACATACTGTGCAAAATGTATTAGCAGCATGTTTCATATGCTGCAGTTCTCGCTCTGCAATCTGTTGGTATTTTAAAGTAAGAATGAACTGTAATCTCCCACAAATCATTTTTAATTCAATGCCGGGTATACGTGTGCCACGGCGAGGTATCATCTCCTGCCTGTCTATTTTTTTTTTTTTTTTTTTTTTAAGTTTGCTGGAGCAAGATTTTGCTGAAGTTAAATCAGCACATGCGTCTTGCACAGCACTTTAGCAAGTGGATTATAATAACAACCCCCTCAACGCGTGTCTCACATGAGGAATCTTTTATGCTGTGCTGTATTAAGACTTTTTTTTTTGTCATATTGTTTAGCTCTGGGAAAGGGAAAAAATGAAAACAAAGCAATTAAAAAGATTGACAGGTATGGGTTTGTGTGAGACCTATTTGTAATTGTCAGGGTGACGTGGGCAAGAGGAGGAGGAGTAACAAACTGAAGCAGGAAAAGCAGCTCGATGTGTCTGTCTATCAGTTGAGACTGTCTGAGAGCCCTGGGATCCGAATGTGTGTTATATTTCAGTGAAAAGAGAAGAGAGGGAGAGTGGATCTCTTTCTCTCCCAGGAGTTTAAGGGGGGGGGGACAGTTCACGTTAATCTGTCCCACTCAGTGAATGTCTTTTCTTCCTCCCCCCTCCCTCTTTGCACACACTCTCCGGGGTTTTTCTTGGTTTTGGCAAATTTTTTTGTCTGTGTGTTTTGTTGGTTTTTTTTCTTTTTTTTTTTCTTCTGTTGCAGATCAAGATCAGCCAAAAAAAATCCATGATAAAAAAATGTGTTTGTATTATATTTAGTAGCAGAAGAAGCTTCGATTTGTGGAAGAGAAAAAAAAGGGAGAGCAAGAGAGAAAAGTAGTCCTCTCCGGTGGTGACACTGTTTGATCTGTGACTGTTTGGAAGGTGGAG